>JAKOGI010000863.1:0-65000 GCA_029747015.1 Carnegiea gigantea | reverse complement strand
TCATGGGACTTATGAAGAGAAAGGTTGCAGAATCTGTGCCACACATTCATTATTGGTACTATAGTGGTCAAATGCTTATAACTTAAGTTCAATAAATCATTTTTAATTATAAAAGGGCAAATAAAGAAAAGAACATTAATTTTATTGTATATATATACAAACTATGCAAATATTTTGAGACAACTAAAAAAGGAATAACAAGCAATTAAATTGGGACGGAGGAAGTATATTTTAGGCAGTCTTGCTCAATCACCCTCTTCCTACACTCTGAAGACTACCATCTTTGTTCAAATAATATTGTGCATTTGTGCTTACCGAGTAAAAGTGTTATCTTTTGGTATCAGTTAGTTTTGAATGATGAAAAAAGGAAAATAAATGTGCCTAATATGTTGTGCACTATTTGTACGAAACAATAAGGTAGATGCCGATGTAGGTGCAGAGAAACAATAGTGCCTTGAAGGGTCTTGAAACACCTATATAGTTACGGAGGTAAATGTAAATGCCATGTTAGTTAGATCTTTATAATCAAGTTGAGTGTGCTGTGTGCCCTTATCAGGGAAAACGGAATATGTGCATGCTTAAGTGGGTTTGAATCTGCAGTTTACCATTCTTTGCTTTGCTCTTTATACGTCTCACGAGGTTGATAGTGATGCAGCTTTGCAAGAAGAGCGGAAGTATCATGAAACCAAAATCATCAAATAATATCTCCTATTGGAATTTTCAAAGGAAATCTCAATTTTCCACTAAAATTTTGAAGCTCTATTAGAAAGGTTTGTGCTTATCTATAAGTTTCGGTGCTTTCTAAGAAACGAACCCCCCTCTACAGTCTCATGTTCATCCTTAAAATTTTTGGGGTCTCATCGAAAAAAATTCAGGGTTCCTCAAACGATTGGCTTCTTTCAAAAGTTTTAGGCATTTACTCAAAGTTGTCAGAGCTCTAAGAGAATCTCACGGCTCCTTTACAGATTTCTAAGTGGATCGAATCATATAAAACCAAATGGATGGAGCTAATAAGGGCAAATGAATTCCAGCCTTTTGAGTAGCCATTTCCTAAAAACTTGAGTTTGACAATTTTTAAAAATCATATGATTCTTGTTTCAAAGCCAATTTCCTACAGCTTTGGATGTGGAGAAGAAGGGTTCAATGTATTCCGCTTTGATGGCATGGTATGAATGTATAACATATGATGCCATTGCTTGAGAATATGGTGTATCGAGGGTGCTGGAATAAAGGAGAGGTGGAAGTAAATCTAGCCAATTTGTTTTTGCACCTTAAGCAGGCTTAAGAGTGTATTAGCTGAGGATGCTCTTTAGAAGGAGTACTCTGACCAGCTGGAGTCTGTGGTTATATGTAAGTTCAGATAAAATTCTTTTGCTGAATCCATATTTATAATTTCTGTAATGTTCCCAGGCTAGTAGCGCTTGACGGCATACTGTAAATCCTATTTGGTTATGTTTAGCCGGTACAGGCATTTTCCCTCAGCAAATTCATCATAGTGTTACTTTTAGGATGTTCTAGGCATGGATTACTTGGAAGTGCTTTTACAGTCTTCCCCACGCTACTCGAGTTATTGTGGTTATTGGTAAGTTCTTGTAACACCCCTAGCTCTTAGGATCAGGAGCATTACGCTTTCTTAACTTTCAACTTAATTTCTGGAATGAAATGTACAGAGTTTCCCCTAAAAATTGACCGTTTCTAGGCTAAAAGTCTTACAATAATCCCCTGCAAATTAACGAAAGCACATAATATTTAAAAGAAGCTCAACGGCCACACGTTGGAGTTCATAACTCAACGAGCCATCCGCTCGGAGTACGCCAAACAGAATAGTTCTTTAATACATGAAAAGTAAAAGGTACAACTCAACAGTCTACTGGGGTTTACATCCTAAAACACAGCTAATTGCGAATATAGACATCTAACTAATTAGACGGTTGGCTCACATGACTATACAGAGCGACTCATAAACAATATGCATTATATGAGCTAGAAAACTTAGTTTACAACAATTACAAACTAGGAATACGTTACATCACATCGTTAAACACATGAATCAACTTCTATATAGCACACATGACTCTTTTTCAAGTAGGGGTAGACTCCAGCTTGCGTAAGTAGCTTGACTTCCACCTGTCATAACCAAAGCCTGGGGAAAAGGGGAAAAAGTAATGGGATGAGCAACCACACGCTTAGTGAGAATTCCCCTACTCCCTAAAACCCAAAGCAGTTGCAGGCAATAATACTAATAATAGCCACATATCACGTATTTATACTTTACTATCATATTAGGCAATCAAAATCCCCAAGAAAAGATCACTGCCTTTAAAACTTCATTCTGACTCCTGAACTCGTTCCTAGGTCTTTAATGACCAGTCTTCCTTTCGAACAAGCATTCAAACACTCAATCAAGTAGCACAAGGATGAATATGATGCTTTCAAACACACTTGTGAAAAACATAGTGACTCACTTTATATGCCAAGAACTTATAAGTCATGCAAACTTCTTTAAAACTTACAACTTTTCTAAAAACTCATGAGACACCCAAATTGGTAAGAAGCGTTTTGCAAGAAACATTCTTTCTTAAGAAATGCACCATTAAAAACTTAAACGTTCATCGCATTGCTAGGATGTAACCAACTACACTTGAAATTCATGTAAGTTATATTCAGAATATATTCATAAAATATATACAACTTACGTGCATTTGAAAGCTTTCTTATTTTCTTAAAAACGCCTTACTTGGCCTCTTAGGGCTCGTATTCCTTTTAAAATAATTTCTTTTCCTTTCTGAACTGCTTTGAATGGTAATTTGCCAAATTTTCTATTTACTAGGAACATACTTATACATAAAAACATCTGATTATGTTGGCTAAGGGAGGTTAACACCACCCTTAAGTGGGATCATCACTCTTAATCTACGTTATCCCTGGGGTATACGTACTTAACTTTTGGCTAAAATACGTCTTAACAGAGCAACTCTAACCTCGATACTGTCCTCTGTGGGGCAACAGCTCACACCAGGATTATTATATCTTAAGTCTAATCCCCCTCAAGGTTTTCTTACGCGTCGCACATCATAATTTATCTGGGTAACAGCTCACACCAAGATAATTAATATCTTGAGTCCAGTTCCCAGGAACAGCTCACACCAAGATAATTCATATCTTGAGTCCAGTTCCTAACATTTCTTTAGGGGGAAACGACTCACACCATCTTTGCATCCAGTTTCCAGGAACATCTCACACCAAGATAACTCATATCTTGAGTCCAATTCCTACCCTCTGGCCAATTGTCTAGCACTTTATTAGCCTTTAGAGACGTATTTCATATGTCTTTTTCAACGCTTACTTTGCTGAAAACTTACTTTTTAACAAAACGGCCATAACCTTTTGAAATGTTTATAGTTCATTCGTTTTTGGCTTAAACACTTCTTATAAACATAATAAGTTTGCTAACTCGTATATCGTCTTCGTGAATAGCTTAAAAGTTCTTATAAACGTAATAAGTTTACTAACTCGTAAATCAACTTCGTAAATAGCTTAAAAGCTTCTTATAGATGTTATAAGTTTATTAACACATAAATCGACTTCCTTTGAAACTTGAAAGCTTCTTAAAAACGTAATAATCTTGTTAAATCATAAAATGATTTCGTTTCTAACTTAAAAGCTTCGTATAAACGTAACACAACTACTAACTCGTAAAATGACTTCGTTTTTCGCTTAGGAAACTTCTTATAGACGTAAAACGTTTGCTAGTTTGTAAAACGACTTCATTTCTAACTTAAAAGCTTTGTATAAACGTAATACGTATATTAACTCGTAGAACGACTTCCTTTTAGACTTAAAAGCTTCTTATAAAGGCAATAAGTTGGTTAATACTTAAAACGACTTCACATTAAACTTAAAAGTTTCTTATAAATGTAACACGTTTACTAAATTGTAAAACGACTTAGTTTCTAACTAAAAGGCTGTTTATAAACGTAATAAGGTTGCCTAAGCATAAAACGACTTTGTTTCTAACTGGAAGCTTCGAATAAGCGTAATAGGGTTGCTAAATCATAAAAACGACTTCGTTTCTAACTTAAAAATTTCGTACAGACATAATACATTTGACAGTTCGTAAAACGACTTCGTTTCTAACTTAAAAGGCTTCTTATAAATGTAAAACGATTGCAGCTCATAAAAACGACTTCACTTTTTAGCTTAAAAGCTTCTTTTAAATATAATACGTACTAATTCGTAAAACGAAACCCATTTGGAACTTAAAGTAATTAGTTAGCGTTTAATTCAAACTAGATTCGTAATAAAAATCCTCAGTTGTCTTTTTATAACTCGTTTCAATCCCTTTTTGAACTCACAGGAGGGTGTGTAAGTAAACCGAAGGCTAGAAACATTCCAAACTTACTACTATTCGAAAACTGTAAGCATTTGGCTCGTTTATACAATAACGAGGTTTCTTTATGAGCTTTCAATGTGAACGTTTCTTAAACTGGATGGAGTTACTGACTTGTAACTCGAAACTTTATAGAAATTTAAATAAGCGAATAGCAGACAATCAGCTAAACCCATAATTAGCCTTGAAATAGCCCTTTTCAAGTCGTTTAAATTCCTTTAAACGTAAAGAGGGGTCATCAACAAATGAACAATACATAAACGATCATACATCAACACAACATTCATGCTTAATAACCACTATAATGTTTAAGTGTACCAACGGATGCAATCGAGGCTTTAAAGCGACACTTTGTTTCCCAATTCACAAACCCACATCCATAGGCACCTTATTCCATTATAGTTATTACGAATAAATTCTAAACAATGTCCGATTTATTTCAATTACTCGGCTAGCATCCTTAGGTTCCAAACATAATTTAACTGATGACCAATAATTGAATTACATTAAAAGAACACTCTTTTTGCCAAGCACTCCTCGAATCTGCCAGGTTATTAAAATTCAGCATCAATCCGACATGCATTTAACCCAAATTGATTTCGAACTTATGAATTGTTAGTACGAATACTAATTCACTCAACATGATTTCCACGCTCAACTTTAACATATTCTAGCTAATTGCGATAAAAACATTGAAATTATTAGTAATTTAGGAGGAAATGAACTCTCACCTTGAACCCAAGTTAGAGGCCCGATTCACGGTTGTGGGCTCGACTTTAGGGGCTCAAATAACTCCACTTTTCGACCTTGCCCAGTGGTCAAACGTGCAGCACGCGATTCACACCCAAATTCCCAAAATGCGAACCCTAGAACAAGCCTAAATTCGGTTATCAACTTGATATTGAATTGGTTGTTTGTAGATACGAACTTTCACCCCAATTTATAGAAGATTAAAAGCAACTAGAAACTAAATTGCATGGCCTTACCTGGGCACGCATTCAAGCTTTAATTTGGCACCTAAACTACTTGAAATAGGTTTGGATTTTGCTCTGAATTTCAGCCCAAATTCGAACGAATTGATACTAGCTTGGAGGGTGGTCGAATGGATGGGGTTTTGCAGTTTTGGGTGGCGAAAATCGGCTGCCCAATTGAGCTTTGGAGTGGCGTTAATAAAGGAGGAGAGGAGAAGAGGACGACGGGCAGCAGAGAGAGCAAGAGAGAGACTGTCAGGGGGGGTCGCGCATGAGGAAGAAGGAGACGGGGTTTCGCACAATTTACCAAAATGCCCTCCCTCACTTTATTTTTTTGTCCCAAGCTGAGTCATATTTGATGCCACTAGTCTAATTCGTAACCTGATTTCTAAACCCAAATCAATAATATAATCCTTCAACTATTTGTTCCCAAACCTATCTAGGTTCGATTTAATAACATCGAACTACTTCTAAGGTTGACAACCTAATCGTTTTCGGGTTCCTAATCGATTTAGTACTCGTTAATAACCATTAATAACGCTTATTAAAAATCATTGAAAGATTTTCGAAACTAATGATAATATTAATAGTAATAGTAATGACATTAACAATAGTGTCCTTTTTAATAAAATTAACGCTCACATAGGCCCTTAGAAAATGATTTTAGCTCATATCGCTAATAAAATATGGTTTTTATAGCGCAAAAAGTAATTTGACGGAATATAAAGTACGCGGGCCTTGCACTCTCCCCCCTTAAAAGAATTTGGTCCTCGAAATTGCTTACATGGAGGAATTAATGGGTGTGTTTCATCCGCATCTCTTTCACAATTCAAGTCACTTTACGCTTAGTTATTCATTCGGCCTTCACCATAGCATCCCATCCTTGGATTCCTACTCGAACCAAATCATCGAGGAGCACTCTTCCTCACACTATACAACTCGATCTCAACAAGAATGATCAGTATAGCAGATAGCTTTTAAGAAAGAGGCCATGAAATGTTGCGCATGCATCTCTTGAGGTTTACTAACAAGTTCCTTTGCAATTCAAGAATGACAAACGGGCGAGCAGTACTAGAACGACGGGATGGGGACATAAAGTTGGTTATCAAGAGAATACCTGAACCTGTTGGTTGCAGGGTCCCAAGTCTCTTTTCCCTTCTGGCTAAGCATCCGACTGCCAGTTTGTGGCTTCTGGTTGCTTTTACTGTTTCTAGAGGGAGTGCCAATGGTTAGGTGATCTCGTTGTGTCACTAGCTTGATTCCCATTCCAAATATCTGAGTGTGACCCCGGCTATTCCATGCGATCCTTAGACATTTAGTGGCTTTGTGACCCACTTCACTATATTCAAAACATGATCCCGTAAAGCTTCTGCATAGGCCAGGGTGCTAACATCCACATTGGCCACAGGTTTTCCTTGCTTTCCATTGGACGGCTTGCTTTCCCTTATCCTGTTTTATCTCAGATTTAGACCTTCTAAAGTTTCTGTTCCTTAGGAATTGGTTTCTCCAGGGCCAACTTCCCTCTTTGCTTGGCCTTTTTTTTTGTTTTCAATCTTGGTCTCATCTATGATGCGGGCTACCTTCACAGCCCTCTGGTACATTTCTTGAAAGTTGGTATATGTGTATCCTGCTATTATCTGCTTTATTTCTCCTTTTAATCCCTGTTCGAAGTGGTGCATTCTCATTTCTTCGGTGGCCACCTGATTTGGAGCAAATCAGCTCAGCTCATTAAATTTTGCTGTATATTCCATCACGCTCATTTCTCCTTGTTTCAAGTATAAAAACTCCCATTCTTTAACCCTTCTTATGTCTCGAGGGTAATATTGAGCGTCCATTAAGGCCTTCAGTTGGTTCCAAGTTAACACCGGTTCACCTACCCTAGGTTTCACTGTTCCCTACTAGAATTCAACTTCTTTTTCAAATTGGTAAGCGGGTAGGTGCACCTTTAACCTGTCAGGGCACTCCATGATCTCAAATAAGTTTTCCAGTCTCCGAAGCCACTCCTCATATACCATAGGGTCAGTTCCACCTTCAAACTTAGGAGGCTGAAGCCTATTAAATTGACATATCATTTCCATGGCAGTTCGTTCTGGTATGAGCTCGTGTTGAGGAGGCATCCGTCATACAATTACACAAGGAATCACTTAGTTCTAATTTCAACTAGGATGAACATCCTTGGTTAATGAAATGGTTCGCAAATGGCGAGAGTTGTTACGAATAGCCCCAAATCTAGCTCAGTCCAACCGTCATATAGTCATATGCGCATATCCCATCTTATCCAAAGGAGATACACGTGCATGCTTACACAACTAATGAGTCTATAATGCTTGGTCAGCACCAACTGCACTTATTTCGTTGAACACTGATAGCGTGACTTAGGAGTCACAGGAGATCTCATCCTCCTAGTAGTTGATGATTTAAGGACAATAAACTAAAAGGGTTTACATTCTAACATACGGCTCACATTTATCCGATTGGCTTAAGCGGATCACACAAAAGTCAATCAATCAAGTCAACTGGCACCTTAGGAACATATTTGCATCAACGGTGCGCCCACAACTTCACTTCAAGGTGGGGGGAAAGCTACTTAACTCTTATACTAACGCGTAACTTGCCCCTCTTAGTCAATCGACTTCCTTGAGCCACACATAAATCACAAATGTCCATACTATAAGGCACACTTGCGCACAAAGGAGGCATATGTCACATAATCATAGCGTTTTCCTAGACGACTAGATGAAATGTAAGACTCAGGTCGCGGCCTATGGTCGCAGGACCTTTGCTCCGATACCATCAATGCAACACCCCCAGCCCCTAGGGTTTGGAGCATTACGCTTTCTTAACTTTCAACTTAATTTCTGGAATGAAACGGACAGAGTTTTCCCTAAAAACTGATCGTTTCCAGGCTAAAAGTCGTACAATAATCCCCTGCAAATCAACGGAAGCGCATAACATTTAAAAGAAGCTCAACGGCCACAAGCCGGAGTTCATAACTCAACGAGCCACCCGCTCGGGGTACACCAAACATAATAGTTCTTTAATACATGAAAAGTAAAAGATACAACTCAATGGTCTACACAACTGGAGTACTGGGGTTTATATCCTAAAACACAGCTAATTGCGAGTATAGACATCTAACTAATTAGACTGTTGGCTCACACGACCATACAGAGCGATCCATAAACAATATACATTATATGAGTTAGAAAACTTAGTTTACGATAATTACAAACTAGGAATACGTTACATCACATCATTAAACACATGAATCTACTTCTATATGGCACACATGGCTCTTTCCCAAGTACGGGTAGACTCCAGCTCGCGTAAGTAGCTCAACTTCCACCTGTCATAACCAATGCCTGGGGAAAAGGGGAAAAAGTAATGGGATGAGCAACCACACGGTCAGTGAGAATTCCCCTACTTCCTAAAACCCAAAGCAGTTGCAGGCAATAATACTAACAATAGCCACATATCACGTATTCATACTTTACTATCACATTAGGCAATCAAAATCCCTAAGGGAAGATCACCGCCCTTAAAACTTCATTCTGACTCCTCAACTCGTTCCTACATCCTTAGCGACTAATCTTCCTTTCTAACAAGCATTCAGACACTTAACCTAGTAGCACAAGGATGAATAAGATGCTTTCAAACACACTTGTTAAAAAGATAGTGACTCACGTTATATGCCAAGAACTTATAAGTCATGCAAACTTCTTTAAAACTTACAACTTTTCTAAAAAAACTCATGAGACACCCAAATTGGTAAGAAGAGCTTTGCAAGAAACATTCTTTCTTAAGAAATGCACCATTAAAAACTTAAACGTTCATTGCATTGCTAGGATGTAACCAACTACACTTTAAATTCATGTAAATTATATTCAGAATACATTCATAAAACACATGCAAGTTACGTGCATTTGAAAGCTTTCTTATTTTCTTAAAAACACCTTACTTGACCTCTTGAGGCTCGTATTCCTTTTAAAATAACTTCTTTTCCTTTCTGAACTACTTCGAGTGGCAATTTGCTAAATTTCCTATTCATTAGGAACATACTTAGAACATAAAAACATCTTATTGTGCTGGCTAAGGGAGGTCAACACCGCCCTTAAGTGAGATCATCACTCTTAATCTACGTTATCCCCGGGGTGTACATACTTAACTTTTGGCCAAAACACATCTTAGCAGAGCAACTCTAACCTCGATACTATCCTCTGTGGGGCAACAGCTCATACCAGGATAATCATATCCTGAGTCCAGTCCCCCTCAAGGTTTTCTTACGCGTCACACATCATAACTTATCTGGGGAACAACTCGCACCAAGATAATTAATATCTTGAGTCCAGTTCCCAGGAACAGCTCACACCAAGATAATTCATATCTTGAGTCCAGCTCCTAACATTTCTTTAGGGGGAAATGGCTCACGCCATCTTTGCGTCCAGTTTTCAGGAAATGCTCACACCAAGATAACTCATATCTTAAGTCCAGTTCCTACCCTCTGGCCAATTACCTAGCACTTTCTTAGCCTTTAAAGTCATATTTCATATCTCTTTTTCAATGCTTACTTTGCTGAAAACTCACTTCTCAACAAAACGACCATAACCTTTTGAAATGTTTATAGTTCATTCGTTTTTGGCTTAAACACTTCTTATAAACAGAATAAGTTTGCTAACTCATATATCGACTTCGTAAATAGCTTAAAAGCTTCTTATAAACGTAATAAGTTTCCTAAATCGTAAATCGACTTCGTAAATAGCTTAAAAGCTTCTTATAGACGTTATAAGTTTATTAACACATAAATCGACTTCCTCTGAAGCTTGAAAGCTTCTAAAAAATGTAATAAGCTTGTTAAATCATAAAACGATTTCATTTCTAACTTAAAAGCTTTGTCTAAACGTAACACGACTACTAACTCGCAAAATAACTTCGTTTTTCACTTAAGAAACTTCTTATAGATGTAAAACGTTTGCTAGTTTGTAAAACGACTTCATTTCTAACTTAAAAGCATCATATAAACGTAATACGTTTATTAACTTGTAGAACGACTTCCTTTAAGACTTAAAAGCTTCTTATAAAGGCAATAAGTTGGTTAATACTTAAAACGACTTCACTTTAAACTTAAAAGTTTCTTATAAATGTAACACATTTACTAAATCGTAAAACGACTTAGTTTCTACCTAATAGGCTCTTTATAAACGTAATAAGGTTGCCTAATTATAAAACGACTTTGTTTCTAACTGGAAGCTTCGTATAAGCGTAATAGGGTTGCTAAATCATAAAAACGACTTCGTTTCTAACTTAAAAGTTTCGTATAGACATAATACGTTTGATAGTTCGTAAAACGACTTCGTTTCCAACTTAAAAGGCTTCTCATAAATGTAAAACGATTGCTAACTCATAAAAACGACTTCACTTTTTAGCTTAAAAGCTTCTTTTAAACGTAATACGTACTAATTCGTAAAACGAAACCCATTTGGAACTTAAAGTACTTAGTTAGCGTTTAATTCAAACTAGATTTATAATAAAATCCTTAGTTGTCTTTTTATAACTCATTTCAATCCCTTTTTGAACTCACAGGAGGGTGTGTAAGTAAACTGAAGGCTTGAAACATTCCAAACTTACTACTATTTGAAAACTGTAAGCATTTGGCTCGTTTATACAATAACGAGGTTTCTTTGTAAGCTTTCAACGTGAACGTTTCTTAAACAGGATGGAGTTACTGACTTGTAACTCGAAACTTTATAGAAATTTAAATAAGCAAATAGCATACAATCAGCTAAATCCATAATTAACCTTGAAATGACCCTTTTCAAGTCGTTTAAATTCCTTTAAACGTAAAGAGGGGTCATGAACAAACCGATGTCTTAAAATCATTTTCGAACTCACTTTTACCTTGCTTTTAAACCTATCGACTATTCAGTCTAGTCACTAACCACATAGTTCGATGATTTAGGACCTTTTTAGCATTTTAGACTTCCTAACACGCAAATAGTCAACTGAATACATTTAAAAGCATTCTCAAGCATATAAAATGAGCTTTCTAAATGTCCTATTCTTTTTAAAGACGTCTAAAATTTCAAGAATTAATCACATAGCACATTGCGGGAAAAGGGGTTTACATATAGTACATTCATACACTTCGTAGCACAACTCAGCAGAATAGGCCACACATGGCCTCGCAATCCCCATGATTGCGGCAATTCACAACCCGGACTTCTTCCTTACACAACAACGACCACAAGATCCTCGATTCACTCAATCGTTCTTCCTCCAGCCATCCAACTACCATACTCGGTTCAATATTGTCATAGAAACGAACAATACGTAAACGATCATACATCAATACAACATTCATGCTTAATAACCACCATAGTGTTTAAGTGTAGCAACGGATGCAATTGAGGCTTTAAAGCGACACTTTGTTTCCCAATTCACAAACCCACATCCATAGGCACCTTATTCCATTATAGTTATTACGAATAAATTCTAAACAATGTCCGACTTATTCCACAATTATTTCAATCACTCGGTTAGCATCCTTAAGTTCCAAACATAATTTAACTAATGGCCAATAATTGAATTACATTAAAAGAACACTCTTTTTGCCAAGCACTCCTCCAATCTGCCAGGTTATTAAAATTCAGCATCAATCCGACTTGCATTTAACCCAAATCGATTCCGAACTTATAAATTGTCAATATGAATACTAATTCACCCAACATGATTTCCATGCTCAACTTCAACATATTCTTGCTAATTGTGATAAAAACGTTGAAATTATTAGTAATTTAGGAGGAAAGGAACCCTCACCTTGAACCCAAGTTAGAGGCTCGATTCACAATTGTGGGCTCGACGTTAGGGGCTCAAATAACTCCACTTTCCAACCTTGCCCAGTGGTCAAACGAGCAGCACGCGATTCACACCCAAATTCCCAAAATTCGAACCCTAGAACAAGCCTAAATTCGGTTATCAACTTGATATTGAATTGGGTGTTTGTAGATACGAACTTTTACCCCAATTTATAGAAGATTGAAAGCAACTAGAAGCTAAATTACATGGCCTTACCTGGGCACGCATTCAAGCTTCAATTCGGCGCCTAAACTGCTTGAAACAGGTTTGGATTTTGCTCTGAATTTCAGCCCAAATTCGCACGAATTGATACTAGCATGGAGGGTGGTCGAATGGGTGGGCTTTTGCCGTTGTGGGTGGCGGAAATCAGCTGCCCAATTGAGCTTTGGAGTGGCGTTAATAAAGGAGGAGAGGAGAAGAGGACGACGGGCAGCAGAGAGAGCAAGAGAGAGACTGTCAGGGGGGGTCGCGCATGAGGAAGAAGGAGAGGGGGTTTCGCGCAATTTACCAAAATGGCCTCCCTCACTTTATTTTTTTGTCCCAAGCTGAGTCATATTCAATACCAGTAGTCTAATTCGTAACCCGAATTCTAAATACAAATCGATAATATAATCCTTTAACTATTCATTCCCAAACCTATTTAGGTTCGATTTAATAACAACGAACTACTTCTAAGGTTGACAACCTAATTGTATTCGGGTTTCTAATTGATTTAGTACTCATTAATAACCGTTAATAACGCTTATTAAAAATCATCGAAAGACTTTCGAAACTAATAATAATATTAATAGTAATAATAATAACAATGACGATAATATCCTTTTTAATAAAATTAACGCTCACATACGCACTTAGAAAATGATTTTAGCTCATATCGCTAATAAAATATAGTTTTCATAGCATAAAAAGTAACTCGACGTAATATAAAGTACGCGGACCTTACAGTTCTAGGTCAACTATTTTTGCTGAAGCTGCATTTGCAGCTTCTTTAATGTGATTAGGAAATAGTGTCTGATTGTAAAATGTTAATCTTATATTGTTGTGCTTATATGACAGAGGTAAATAGGGGGAAGTGATCAATTACTAATCCATCATTGACATAATGATTAAATAAGTTTGTGATGAGAAACTTAGTGGGAGCCTGACCATCTTGTTTTAATGAAGAATCAAATCCCTTGGGAGTTCGGATTTAAAGGGGAGTGCACCCCCTTGGGAGTAGGGCAGATTTATGCAGGAAATGTTTCTTCAACAGAACTTGTTGGAGAAATCCTCTCTCTTGATTTCTCTTGGTTTGTGAAGCTACTACCAATCTACTGTCAAATTTCTTTCTCTATGCTTCTTTTCCATGACAGTATACATGATTGCTTATTGGGGACGTTGACTCCTCTTTGCATCCTCCTCCACACTCCTCCCTTCTAGTTTGTGATACTAACCTATTGTTGAAGTTGTTATAGAAGTCCTTGTTAGAAACCTTGTTGAATAGTGGTTTTTGCAAAATTCTTCTCTTCTTCTGTAACACCCTCTGTGGTTTAAAGGATTTAAAATGATTATTTATGTCAACAAAGGTGTACCTTCTTTTTTGGGAACCCTACTCTTAAGGATGAGAGGCAGCATGTGAGTGAGGACGAAGTACAGTAGAAATACTTCTGGTGATTTGTCAGGCTAATCGACGATCCTTGAATTCGTTTTTTTGTAAGGGCCGCAGTGTCACCGATGCTGTCAAACGCTATCAGAGCTAACCCACAATCCTGCAACCATGAGTTGAGCCAATGGACAGGAGAGCCATGGTCAGTCACGAGGTAAAGATATTGGGGTGGACTGCCGGTCAAGAAGTCAGTCGGTCTATGAGCACAATAAGGATGTTGTGCTCTTCAACTGGGGTGATTGTAGCACCCTGAGTGTGGATTAAAAAATTTGAAATGACTACTCATAGTACCAAAAGTACACCTTTTTTTAGGAAGTGCACTCTTAAGAACTCACAGTTAAGCGTGTTTGCTGTGGAAAAAAAAACTTAGGATGGGAGGCATCTTGGGAAGTTTATCAGTGTGTGAATAAGGATGAAGCACGCCGAAAAGGCATGTCGTATTCCATGGGGCCAGAAGGCCAGTTGACGATCGTTGAAGTGGTTCCTAGTAACTATCTTCAGGCGGGGAAGGGATCAAGGTGTTACACGTTCTCTCTTAAGGGATTTAATTTTTCTGTGTACAAAAGTGGATCTCTTGGTAAGTGTTCCTAAATTTATTTTTGTGTTCTTTTCCGTGCTACAGGTACAATACCTATAAATGTAACCATCCTTTCTTATATGACGCTAGTTTATAGTTTTATACCTTCCCTTTTCCATTTTTAAAGATAAGGGTCATGTAATTGTCATTTGCTCCTTGTCTTGTTATGTTTTTTTTTAAAAATTATGCCTTGGAGTTCTACAGTCACTGATCTTGTTGTACCTCTTGATTGTATGCAACTTCAAGGTTGATGTGCTCATCTATAGCTCATTACTGGCTTTGTGGTTCTCCATTGCTTTACTTCTATCAATTTTTTAGATCCGAAGGGTAATATCATTTTCCTTTTGATTTACAGGTGCCACATAGAAGAGCAAGTTTTGATAGTATGGAAGATGTTTCTTTCATATGGAGTGAACAAAAAAAGGTTATTGTGTAAAGCATTTACAAACATTACAACATCCTAAGACTAGAGTGTTTCTTAGAACTAAACACCTCCCTCGCGCCCCCCTATGCAAAGAAGGAGCACGAAAGAAAGACAGATACTTGGTCCTGGTGAGGGGTTCTACTGCTATTTACCAACATGAATGTACCTGACTTGTATAACAATTTCTCTTTTTTTCCTTCCTTTTTTCTTTTTAATTTTCTCTTTCTTCTTTTTTCTTTTTTCTTTGTGAAAGTAGTGTAACAGTTTTGTTACATATATAGGGAATGAAAAGATTTTCATGTTCTATGAAATTTCCATATTTTCCCCTTTGTTAGCTACTCTGTGTTAGAAGTGCTCATTCTTTCAGTCTTGGAGACGTCCAATTTGGTTTTAGCTTGAATCATGCAATTATCATGCAGGTTATTCTCTACGTCACTTCCATGAAATGAGAGTGGCTAGAAGACTCGATTCAATAGAAGCAGCAGTACATATTTTTATTTTCCTCTAAAATTCATTTTTGAATTGAAAGGTTATGTTCTGCTTATTGGTTGATGTTGTATTGGTACCTATTACTCTAAGGAATTAACAAGTTTTACAAAGTCCATGAGGGATACGAAAGGGTAAGTTTGTGTCTTTTATATCATCAAGATTTCTAAACTTCAAACTTTGAAGATGCTGAAATGTAGGAAATTTCATTCTAGCCCAAAAGATGTAGCAATCCCAAACGGCTCTGGCCCAAATGGCCAAATAGAAAGACAATTTTAGGAGTTTCTATGTCTAAGAAGTTGATAGTGGTGTCTGCACAGTTAATGACTTGGTTGATGGGGATTACTTAATTAGGGCCATAGGTGAAATTTGAATTGTTCTTTCTTAATTGATATATGGTACTTAAATCTTTCTTGTGTCTTTTTCTTATTGTGGCTGCTCTATTTTTTAATGTTCTGTAATAATAAATAGTCTTGGTTCTGAAGAAATCTTCAACATATGATAAATCTTTATGATCACTATGTTTCACCTTCCCTTCCTTTTTCTAAAGGAATAGTGAGGTTCACCGAGATGTGTGAATCTTCAATTTCTCCCTAATAATAAACAACAATTGAAAAGGAAAAAAGAAAAAAGTTATTTATATCTTTTCCTATATTGGCACATTGTTTTCACACATTGTTTTAATGTGCCATGCATTGGTATTTTGCATTTCATTAATGATTAATCTGATGTTCTTTGTGACAGATGAAGAACAACTACCAAATTGAATGAGAGGAAATTAAGAAGATTGTACATACAGGAGTGATATTGATAGAGTGAGTTTGCTCCTCGGGCCTATTTTTTTGGCTATGGGCTACTTTTCCTCAGGTTTTTCCAAAACCCTATGTTGTCTCCATCTCAGCAGGTATTGCATTGTATTCCTGTTTTCATTGCAGTAACTACTAACCAGGCAGTTATGATCGAATCTGGAATTACTGTTACATAGCCTTATTAAAAAATGGAAGTATTGGCATGATCTAATGTTGGGTTGGACTAGCTTGGCCATTTGGATTGGATCGAGTTCAAGTGAGCCTTGTCATAGATCTCAATCTGTATGATTCTAGGTCATTCTGGCCTGGTAATTTGGGTCAGGTCAATGTGGTTCAGATCAGATTTATCTATTTCATGTTTGATTTATCGGGTTATGAGCTGTTCCATTGGAGTAGTTATATGGCAGATACAGATCAAACATGCTGGGTCACATTTGCTCGGTCTACCAGGAAGGGATTTTGTTAGGTGTGAGTGTCTTGTGTGTGATACCCAGCACAACACAGTATCATGAACATTTAATCCCCAGAAAAATTTTGTTCACGTTACACCTTTCTAAAGTCCCAAGTCAATTGTAGTTGAACAGCGCTTTTAAGAGTGTGTGCATGGGGGGTTTTTTCCCTCCTTTTTTGGGTTTTTTTGGGGGGGCAGTTTCGGCTTTGGATGGCGCTCCTTCTCTAGTTTCCTTTGCTGCTCTTTCGCCAATGCAGGTATGCCTTGGAATGGCGAGGGGGAAAATGGTATGCAAATAGGAAGTTCAGGAGGGAGCAAATGAAATTACTGGGGCAGATCAAACCCAGGAGATCGGAGACTTCAATTCATCAAAAGGCCAAATTTCCAATTCATCAGGGTACCATTGATTAGAAACAATTCATCCAAAAGTGCAGTTAACAGTCCACAAGCAGTACGAAAAGAGAGATCAGCTCACAGTAAAGTGGCAGGAGACTCCTGTTAAAGAATTGTGGGACTGTGTAGATACTTATCCATGAGTGGCAACTAAATTGATGCTCGTATAAATATTGTCCTATAATTTTGTAACCTCATTGAATAACCTAGCGCATATCCTTTGCCCTTTATATCCTCTTTCTTCCTCCTATCGATCCCCTTTCTGTAATTTTATAGATTCATATATTTTGTAGCTTAACAAATGAAGTACTGTTGCAATTTTGTTTAAACAATTTATGGGTGCATGGTATCTAGTTGATGCAGATGACTTACTTTAATACCAACTTGATGTGTATGGATCATCAAGCTCCTAAGATCAATATAACAAGGAAAACAATCACTCTAAAGGATGGTTCTCTTGGGTCGATTGTTAATCAATTGATAAGATTGTGATGTTTATATCCAAGGTAAGATACTAATGATAGATAATTGTTTTCCACCAAATTCCTCTCCTAAAGGCTCTTAGCCATTAAAGAAGAATTCTAAAGGAAAAATCCTACTCATCACTCTTAATTAAACAGATAAAGATGTAGAGATTTTAGTGAAAGAGAATGGCCATAAGCATTTCCATTCATAACCCTCAAATGAGGATTTATCAACTCATAATGGATCAAGAATCATTTTCTGGGCATCAGATTCACATGTTACCTCTCCCTTCAAGTGAGTTTCATAACTCATGACTCATGATATCCAAAGGTCTCTCATAATCAGTGAGTGTTTATCTTCATTAGGATCTTCTAGTGTTCGCATTTCTGGGTTTACTCCCTAGGGATTAGGGTCCTCGCATATCAAGTCTGCTCCCGAAACTTGTGTTCTACGCTCGTCAGGGTCCTCTAGTGTTCCCACTTCTGGGTCTGTTGTATCGGAATTAGGCTTCCCGCTTACTATGTTTGCTCCTTAAACTTACGTCTTACCCTCGTTAGGATTCTCTAGCGCTCTCACTTCTAGGTCTGCTCCCTAGGAATTAACTAGTACTATCTCCTTAATCTAGAACATTTTATATGCATCTCACTTGTAACACATTTTGCATCAAAATTTCCATTATATCACAGCAATGTCATTTCCATTTTCAACAAGGTTAACATGCCTTAGTAGTGGACCTGTCAGTTCAGGCAGACGGGCAAAATATGAGTCGAGTGTATTCTGGTTCAATAAAATATGAGTCTGCTGTATTCCGGGGTTCGGGTAAAATACAGGTGGGCGTATTTGGGTGTTAAGGGTTTCCAGTACACCCAACGGGTTTGGAGTGCCTTTTTAGTGAGTTATTTCTCTTTTTGTCAAAATCAAAATCAAAATCTTGGTATACTTATTAAAATTATCTGTATTTAATGAACAAGCATTTTAATTATAATTTCGTAATAGAATATAAAAAGTATTTAAATTTTCAATATGATATATGAACGCCATGTACCGCTAGACACTAAGTCACGTTTGAATGGGTTGGCTCATATATTAAATATTAATAATAGGTCGGATCATTCATGGGCTACCCATCCAAAACATAATAATGGGTTTGACTTGTTAATAAACATTTAATGATTCGATGTTTTGTTAATTAAGTTATGATTACCTAATCATATATGCTTTATTATTTGGTTGATCCAAACGCAAGCCCAAATTGGTCAATTGCTCAACAATGACATCAAGTTCAAGGCCAATGAGAAAGAAGACAAATGAAAGAATATTACAACCGCATAAGATATTAAAATTATGAATTCTAACATAAAATTTAAGATTATTATAGAGTAACAGTATTTAAGATGCGATGAGACGTACTCAATTCACTAAGAATATAATGGTATAACTTGCAGATTTTAATACTTGGGTATTCTGAATTGATTTTCTTAAGATTAGATATTTAATGCCCATTTTCAAAAGTTGTTCCATTTGTAAGATGCATATGATGTTATTTTATAAGAATGAATTTGGGAAAGAATAGGTACTATCGACTAATTTGCGAAGGGATGCGATAGTTATAGAATGTGTCTGTAAATGATTCATTATAATGAAAAAATATTACTGTTAAGGGAGAAAAATTAAAGAAAAATAAAAAATAAGATATAACATTCAGGTTGAGCGAGCGGAGGTGGGTTGGATTTGAAGCAAAAATTTGCAGGATTTTTGAGTTCGGGTCGAGAAATCGTGTTCAAAACCTAAGACTTTTGGACAGGTTCGGGTTGGATTTTTATGTCAGTACAGTTTTTTCCAGGTCTACTTAATAGCATCAAGTCACCTTATGAAAAGCATATAACACCCATTTTGGCAAAGCACAACTGTAAACGAGTTAGCAACCAAGTAACTTTCCAGTTCATATAAAAGAGTTATTAAGACTCGTTTTAGGATCCACCAGTTTACAAAATACTTATAAGTAGTTTCACTAAAAGAAACTTTAGCAGCTTGTTCTACAAATAAATCACATACTTCAGGCTTGCCAAGTTCATTGTAAATTACACGAATGATGCACTTATAGCAGCTTGTAATCCCTACATAACACTTTGCTCATTCAAAAGGTATGTTTTAAAGGTTTGGTCAATTGTTCAAGCAACTAAACAACTCAGTTGAACCGTTCAGTAGAAGTAATCATTGTTCGTGGTTCAGGTACGACAACAAATCAAGTGTTCAAGACAGGGCCAAACAAGCAAGCATGGTTTAGCAGCCATGTTAGGAGCAAGCCGCTGCTCGGTTCAGGAACCCGGTGCACCACTAAACAATTTATTGAGCTGCTCAGCTGACTTCCTATGTCTCGGCTCCACTTCAGTGTAAAATAGAAAATCATGAACCGTAGTTATCATAGGCAACAATTTACATGGGCAGCATGTCATCACACACAGGCGGCTAACATGAAGTGCCACAATGCTACAATAAATCAATACACCACAATTTCATTGTTTTTTCACTCAGCCGAGCTCGCTCCTTACAGCACAACCCACAACTATTCTCTAATTGTCTCAATTTCAACCTAGTCACTCCACCTACTTCCCATAGATTCTCAATTCATCAAAATTCCATTCTAATTACCGAATTCAAATTTCACGAACAATTTAAAAGTATTCGTAAATTACTAGTAATTTAGGAATTAAGAACCACCCATCTCGACTCCAAGCTAATGGACCTAACTCCTAGGCTAATTAGACAAAGTAGGGTTATGCTCGAACCTCTCCTGCCTCACTGTTCACTACCATGCCTGCTCATGTCCCCCGTCTATTGCCGCTGTCTTCTTATTTCCCCTATCTTCGTCTACCTGGCTGATCCGACGATGGTCATCCGCCAAACCCGAGCCCAGTCACCATTGTGGTACCAGATGGTGGTGGTGGTGGTGGTGGGTTGCAGTAGATCCAAGCCAAACCTCCTTTTCCTTTCATGTTGCTCTGCCAGCCCCAACCCCTCATTGCTGTGACAGGCTAGTCACCCGCCCACGCCATGGCTCCTCTCGCTCTTTCTCCCTCCCCCTCCCTCTCTCGGGCTCACTGACGGTGAAGAAGAACGAAGACCAAAACCACATTCTATCCCTCCTCCTCGCGTGAGGAGAACGGGGTCGCGACCCCCGCTCTTTGCCCTTTTTTTTAATCTATGACAACCCATCTAGCCCAAAATTACGCCTATTACTTCTAATACTCGATGATCCATTTAGACCCGCTAATTCTGCATAGCCTAATGTTCGAAAAAGTATTAACTTACGGTCATAAATATGCGCTATAAAATTTTCAAAGGTAATAATAAAAATTTCATTTTTTAATAAAATTACCTACTAAAATAAGCACACCAATATTAATCTATCTTAACTAGAATAATATAATTACAATTTGGCAAAATCGGTAGACGAATTAGTTAGTTTTAACCAAGTTGAAAACACGAGTATTACAAGTACCCTAACCTAAGGCCGCATGGGTGAACTGAAGGGCATAAATCCTAGTAAGTGATAAATGGTGGGTCCACTTAATTATGTTACAAAATAATACTTGAAAATGATTCATTAAAAAGTTGCATATTTTCAGATTTTGATATACATCAAAATATGTGAACTTTTGAAAGATACAGGCAGTATACGTACCTAAAATCTTTAAAATCTCTTCCCTTTCATAAAATAGTTGCTCATGGCTTGACAACAACGAAAATGACCTCGTTTCTGCTCCAGATATAAATTTTGGTGGTTAGTGAAGTGTCAAATAATTTTTATTAGTTACAATCTTAATAAATAAGTCAGAGTTCTCCTTGTAATTTTTCTTCTCCGGGCTTATATTAAAAGATTTTCACCCATTTTGCCCCAAGCAACCCGTGGTTTTGGTTGGAACTACATAAGGTGAATTATTCCCATCCCGCTTAAGCATGATTCTATCTTTACTCCTCTTTTGGTGCCGAATTAATGCCTAAATTAGTTATTAACACCATCTCCACCTCAATAATGGTTCGATCTTCACAATTAACTCAATCACCTTACATTGCCATTCGAATTTACACACTTAATTCATCCAAATTTTCACATGACGTTACGCACTTCAACTTAAATTAATTTCAAGAGCTCAATTAGGCAATTAATATTAAGAACCCTAATTGACATTTACCTCCTATACCCCTCATTTTCATCCTCAAGTTCAAGAATCCTTCTCCATGGCAACATCACACAACACCCACACATACGTCGCTTATTTATTCAAACACACAGAAAAGAATTTCTTAAAAGTCATCCAATTCAACTTCGTGGGCACAATTTCACTATCGCACACAAACCCCAATTTCTCTATGAATACGCACACCACCTCCATGCATATAAATCCTCAAAAACCACAATAATAAACTTTAAATTCATACAAATTAGCTCTCAACTAGATTAAGAAACATATTTATCAAGTAAATTGAGAGATTTGATGATACAAATTAACAAAAGAAAACTCAGTGTTCACCTTCCCAACTTGATTGAGCCAAGTTAAGAGAAACGAAGAGGAGATGGTGGTGGCCAGCGGATACTAAAGGGGCTCGGGTGTGTCGGCCGACATTGTCAGGTGGTGGGCCACTGGCAAGGGACGCCTAAGGAGCTGACTTACGTAACATAAACCAGGGGAGAGGGAAAATATATGAGGTAGTTTGGGGCTGTTTGGCATAAAGGGGCCAAATGAGGGGGGTTTGTCGTGAAGGAGCCAAATGGAGGGGGGGTGTGGCTGAGCTAAAAAGGGGTGATTTTTTTATTTTAGTAAGATTGATTTAATTCAATTCTTCCCTTAACTCTAGATGCTCCACCATGGTTCACTAGTTTTTTTTTTTTTAACTAATAAATCTTTGGCCAAAAATTTGGGGCTTGTATTTAGGCTATGCTATTATCAGTATTGTATCATTATTGTTTATTTGCAAAAATATTGTAGGCTTACAAACATATGCTTTTGTGTTTATTAATATTTTGTTTGCTCACATTATGGCTTTATTAGGCAACACAAGTGATAGAATTATATATATTCCCAGAAAAATTACGACTTTTACCCACCTTTATAATTGGGCCAATCTTTATTTGTTTGTTTTTTTTATTTAATAATTATGAATGAGTTTTTATGGAGCATTGCTCAATTTTATGCTGAGGCCACTTTGTCATTCCAAACTCGCAATTACTTAAATATATCAAATGTTGAATTGAAACATCATCCAAATTAATTAAATTAACGTGAGATTTATTAGAGTAATTAGCATAGATTAGGTTCGGGCTATTACAGCCTTCCCCCCATAAAATAAGTTTCATCCTCAAAATTTGCAAATTCAAAAGAAATCTTCGATTTACCTCAGACAAGTATGGGCACTTGTTTCTTATATCCTCTTCCGTCTCCTACATGATTTTGGGTGGGGTATGGTTAGCCCATAAAACCTAAACTAGAGGGAGGCTTTTTGTTCGGTTTTTGACCGCATAAAGTTTTAACCCTCATTATTGGATTTTAGTTCACAAATAATCTTAAAGTTAATTAATTAGATTTTACGTTTCATAGGGTTAGAGAAGAGAAGAGCTCAATTGGAAGCCAATGCCCAATCCATTTTGAAGGAAAAGTCCAAGAGGTGTGCCACAAGGTCAGCAGGGCATGCCACAAGGTTAGCTAGGCATGCCACAAGTAGAAAATGGAAAATCGCGGATAGAGATTTGGCATGGGTGCCCCGTGTCAAGGGGTACGACTGTGTCAAACCCAGGAATTTTGTTTTGTTAATTACTCGATGATATAAGGGAAAATGATAATTTTCGACCGTTTTATAGGCCATCTTCATTTTAGCAGCTTTTTCACTCTAGCTTTAGCCTTATAAAACTTCCTCTCTTCTCCATTAATGAATAACTAAAATGTTAAAGTTTTAGATTAATTTTATGCAAGTCTCTTGTTCTCTCTCTTTATTATTGCTTAATCTTACTTTCTCTCTTCTAAATTTCTTCAAAGTCTTCACTTTTGAGTAACATCAACCTTCCCTAAACATAGGCTTGATGTGTTGGGTGTTGTGGGAAGATTTGGGTTTTGATCTTAATGGATTTGAAAATTAAATCTATCTCTCAAAACTCAATCATCTCTCTAGTTGATTTGCATCTTTTCTACATTTACTTGTCCACACTACTAGGATCGCTTGAGATAGTGCAAACTTGAGGTTTCATGGGTAAAGAGATCATTTTAGCCAGATATGGGATTTTGTGAGAAAACATTTTTGCTAGGTATGGGACGCCTTAGACCATCATCAGTGATCAAGAGACCTATTTCGACAATAGGTCCTTTGATGCACTCCTTATGAGGTACTCAATCTCCTATCGCATGGCAACCCCGTACTATCCACAAACTAACGGCCAAGTAGAGGCTTTGAATAGGCAAGTCAGGGAACTTCTCTAAAAGATCGTGAATAGGAATAGGAAGGACTGGGCAGATAATCTAATTGATGCACTTTGGGCCTATCCGATAGCTTTCAAAACCCCTTTGGGCATGTCGCCCTATAGGGTGATCTTTGAGCGTCCATGCCATCTTCTCATTGAGGTCGACATCAGGCTTGGTAGGCAATTTGGGCCTTAAACTTGACTTGACAACCACCGGTGTAGAATGAAAGTTTAGCTTGAATGAGTTGGAAGAAAATAGGTGGGAAGAATATGATAGCACTTTCTTAAGCAAAGAGTGCGCTAAATTCTTCCATGATAAACTTATCCATAGAAAATAGTTTTCCCTCGACCAAAAAGTGCTACTATATGGTTCCTGCCTTCATTTGTTTCTGGCAAAATTGCAGTCTAGGTGGGTTGGTCCCTATATTATGGTTAAAGTGTTTCCCCATGGAGCGGTCGAAATTAGGGACCCCACCAAGGACCAAGTGTTCAAGGTGAATGGGCATAGATTGAAGCCCATGCTAGAACCATTGAGGGAAGCGGATGTCGAGTGTATCTTCCTCCACGAACCTCCTCCTTCCGGGTAGTCATGTTTGAAGTCATTATACAAATGTGCATAGTGTACGTAAGTGTGTGGCTGTTGAAAAAAAAAAAGGAACAAGGTGAAAAAGCCAAGAAAAAGTGAATTTTTTTTTCAAAAATTTTAAAAAAATGATGCAAAAAAAAAGACTTGAGAAAAGAATAAAAAGAGTGAGAGAAAGGAGAGAAAGAGAGGTTCAAACAAAGAAAAAGAGAGAAAATTTAAGCACAAAAAAAAGATTTGGAAGCAGGGGAAATTGAAAAAAGAAGGGTGTGGGTAGAGATTTGGCACGGTGTCCTCATGCTAGGGACAGATAGAAAAACGGGTAACCAGAGATTTGGGATAGGTGTCCCATGCCACCTCCAGGCTAAACTAAACCGTCAATTTTCACTAATCTTCTTCATTTCTCCATCTTCTTCCTTGCCATTTTCTCTCTCTACTCGGCACTCGCTCCCTCTCTCTAAACCTCACTCTCCCTCTCATTGCCCAGTCAAATCTCACCCAAATACTTCAAATTCTTCACAAAATTTACCATTTTTAACCTTAATCTCCCCATTTTCACTACCAATTCTCTCAAATTCACCTCCTTTCATCCCCAACTCACTCACTTTCTCTCTTTAAAACTCTAACCTCCATTGTTGAGGTTGACACTGTAGAGAAAGAAAGCTTGCTCTTCGCTCTCATTTTTACGCTCCAAAGGCTTGAATTCACATCTCCATTAGCAAAATGGGCAAGAAACGGGGTTGGTGAATCATCCAAGGGACCCTCCCTACCCAAGACATCATCCAAAGCATCTACATCCCAAGCACTCTCACGTACAAAAGGTATTAAAGACGCTTACTCATTGATTTTACGTCCTAGTGCTAAAGGTTTAATTTTTAGGAATGATGATCAAAGGATTAAGTATGAAACTCTTAGTACTAGGAAAACAAGTGAGCAAAAGTTTTGGCACATGGATTCTTTGAGGTAATAGGGAATGTGAGATGATGTTGTTACTTTATTGAGTAAGTTGGGTTGGATAGAATATGTGGTGATGAAATGTGTGTCTTATGATCGGTTGATTATTAATTTTTTGAGTTCATTGCATGTGGATTGGGCTGGTTCACATAGAGGTAGAGGTCCTTATTTCCTTCCGTTTGTTTAATACAGACCATTGGTTGAGTTTAAGGAAATTCAATAGGTTGCTCCACCTGCCACTGTATTCATATTCTTTTCAGGATGTGCCGAGTAGGTGGCGCCCCAACCCTGTCTTGTTGAGCATCACCTGCTCCAAAAGAAAATAATACACCGATAGATTTTGGAGGCCACGTGTGTACAACCCTAGGCAGACCAAGGTCATAGACATCTGTAATGTCAATATCCGTTATTTACAATGTTTAATAGATAATATTATCTTTGGACGCAATGATAGTCAGAACGTTTGTAGAAAGTGGAGTTGTTTTTTATTTAGTGTGCCTTGAACCGAACCCATGTAGATACTGGGCTTTTATCGTCCGCCACTTAGGCTCTGTTCTTTTCGTGGGTCAATCCACATTTACCAACCTCAACCTACTTCAACTTACTTCAACCTATTTCAACCTACTTCAACCCACTTGAAAAAAAAAATACCAACTTCAACCCACTTCAACCTACTTCCACCTACTTCAACCCACTTCAACCAACTTCAACCCACCCCTTCATAATTTTAATAATTTGTAAAGTATCATATGGGATTTAGGGCCTGTTGTTTTCGTGAGTACATTGGGTGGGAAAAAGGGTGAAGTCGGTTGAAGTAGGTTGAGGTAGGTTGAGGTAGGCTGAAGTTGGATTTTTTTTTTTTTTTTAAGTTGGGTTGAAATAGGTTGAACTAGATTGAAGTGGGTTGATGTAGGTTGAAGTACGTTGAAGTTGGTTTATTTTGTATGTGGTAGATTGAAGTGGGTTAAAATAACGAGAATATAACTAATGTGTGATAATTTATGAAGTTATCGAAATTTGTGAAATTTATGCTCATACTTTTATATTTTTTATTTTTTATTGTTTATTATTTATTTTGTATTTTGTATTTTTTTATTTTGTATTTTGTATTTTTTTATTTTGTATTTTTATTTTGTATTTTTATTTTGTAGTTTGTATTTTGTATTTTTATTTTTATTTTTATTTTTATTTTTATTTTTATTTTTATTTTTGATTTTTGATTTTTGATTTTTTACTTTTTATTTTTGATTTTTTACTTTTTACTTTTTATTTTTATTTTTATTTTTTGGTTTTTATTTTTTATTTTTTACTTTTTATTTTTATTTTTATTTTTATTTTTTATTTTTATTTTTATTTGTTTATTTGTTTATTTTATTTTTATTTTTACTTTTATTTTTTATTTTTTATTTTGCATTTTTTATGATGTTTGTTTTATTTTTTACTTTTTATTTCTTTTTTTAATTTTAATTTTAATTTTTGAATAAAAATTTAAACATTAAAAATTAACAATTAAAAAAATAAAAAATTTAAAAAATAAAAAATAAGAACCAAGAAATTAAAAAATTAAAAAAATAAAAATAAGAAATAAAAAATAAAAAATCAGAAATAAAAAATAAGATAAAATTTAAAAAAATAAAAATGAAAATTGACAAATAAAAAATAAAAAATAAAAATAAAAAAATGAAAAATAAAAAATAAAAAAATACAAAATACAAAATACAAAATATAAAATACAAAATACAAAATACAAAAATGCAAAATAAAAAATAAAAAATGAAAAATGAAAAATGAAAAATGAAAAATACAATAATAAAAAAATAAAAAATAAAAATAAAAAATAAAACATAAAACATAAAAAATAAAAAATTTAAAATTAAAAAACAAAAAAAATTAAAAATGAAAAATAAAAAATAAAAAAAATAAAAAAATAAAAAATAAAAAATGAAAAAATGAAAAACGAAAAATAAAAAAATGAAAAATGAAAAATACAAAAATAAAAAAATAAAAAATAAAATATAAAAAATGAAAAAAAATATAAAAAAATAAAAAATGAAAAATAAAAATTCAAAATTAAAAAATTAAAAATGAAAAAATTGAAAAATTAAAAATGAAAAAATGAAAAGCGAAAAATAAAAAAATAAAAAATAAAAATACAATATACAAAATACAAAATACAAAAATGAACAATAAAAAATAAAAAATAAAAAGGAATAAACAAAAATTTCACAAAATTTCGATAACTTCATAAATTATCAAACATTAGTTACATTCTTATTATTTTAACCCACTTCAACCCACCACATAAAAAATATATCAACTTCAATCCACTTTGACCAACATCAACCCACTTCAACCTATTTCAACATATTTCAACCTACCCAAAAAAAAAAAAAAAAAACCAACTTCAACCTACCTCAATCCACTTCAACCTACTTCAACCTATTTCACCCTTTTACCCACCCAATTTACCCACGAAAAGAACAGAGCCTTAGTAGAAGTGGCCAAAACTACCCATAAAAATGTAATTGGTGTAGGAGGTACAATAACTGCAATCGCTTAGGGTTTAGGCCATAGGGGGAGATTAGGTTGCCTCGAGCCTCACTTTTTGGGTCAGAATTTAGATATCACCACCCTAGCTCGCATGATTATCATAGATACAAAGGGCCGTATTAACAAATACCTCCACTACAAACAAGTACTTTTCACCTTTCCTGACGTGGCCCGAACCACCATTTCAACATATTTCAACCTACCCAAAAAAAAAAAAAATACCAACTTCAACCTACCTCAATCCACTTCAACCTACTTCAACCTATTTCACCCTTTTACCCACCCAATTTACCCACGAAAAGAATAGAGCCTTAGTAGAAGTGGCCAAAACTACCCATAAAAATGTAATTGGTGTAGGAGGTACAATAACTGCAATCGCTTAGGGTTTAGGCCATAGGGGGAGATTAGGTTGCCTCGAGCCTCACTTTTTGGGTCAGAATTTAGATATCACCACCCTAGCTCGCATGATTATCATAGATACAAAGGGCCGTATTAACAAATACCTCCACTACAAACATGTACTTTTCACCTTTCCTGACGTGGCCCGAACCACCATTTCAAACAAGCGGAATTGGAACTATGATCAGGTGATAGTGGGAGAGATGCTGATGCCATGTGAGGATGATGAAGGTAATGAGGGGAGCAAAGAGGATAGTGGGGATTATGGCAATCAAGGTGAAGAAGAAGGGCAAGAGGCCCAACAACATAGGGGATCACAAAGGGAGAATGACCCAACACCTCAACCTCAACCACAACCATAAACCCAATAGCCATATTTTGAGATGTAGGGCTCTTCCTCCACACCCCAAATTCCTTTTGATGCAAGCTTCCTCCAATATTTTGCTAACCTCCAAGTGGAGGTAACCAGACTTTAAGAGGGGTACAATGAGATATGTCATGACACTCATCGGATGTTCGGGCATATGGACTCAGTTGAGGAAGGAGTGACTTACTTAAGGGGGTATGTGGAGTGACCAAAAGAGAGAGAGATGAGGCGTATCCGGTGAGAGGAAGAGCGAGCTATGAGAGAAGTCTAAGAGTATGAGGAGAGGAGGTAGATGAATGAGCTTATTTGGTAGTGATTTAAGGCCATTTGCCAGCTGAAGCAGTAGCTCCACACTTTCCTAGGCGATCAAGGGAGCTGGTTGACATTCACATAATTTCCTCTGCACTTTGGCTACCACCTAGACCCAGTGGGGCATAGTGACTGTGTGTTATATCCCCCACCCCTCCCTTACTCTTTACTATTTATTGCATTGTGAGGGATTGATTACATATTGTTATTTGCATTAGGGGTCATCTCAGTTCTTCTAGGTGGTCACATGTTAATTATTTGTCTATTGTTGTCCCTCCTTGTTGTCGTATGTTGTGGTTTTGATGGCTATTTAAGGAGCAATTTGGGTAGTGTTAGCCATATGATTGAAATGAGAGGTGACTGTTGTGATTGATCCAATCCACGTGTTGTGGATTATATTATTGGAGTAATAGGTTCTTAGGAGCATAGGTAATGTCCATAGTTGCATTTAGTATAGTCATGTATTGTTCACCATGTCAATATTTTCTTCTTTCTTCTTTCTTCTTTTCTTCTCCATGTTTACCCCATCTCAAAGTAGTCTTCTTCCTTCCCCTTGTCAATATTCTTTCTTTTCTTCACTTTTTCATTTCTTTCCTTGTTAGAGTATCTTAGTTCCCACAATGAGGACATTATGCATGTTAAATGTAGGGGTCGGGAAGCTCTTCTATCATGCTTTTTGAAAAAGAAAAAAAGGAGAGAAACTTTTTCAAATATTTAAAAAGATTTTTTATTTTTCTTGTAAATAGATAGTTTTGGGGGAAAATGCTTGACTTTTGTTGCCAATGACCTCTGATTGCGTCGGACTTGAATAACACATAATTAGGATGCATAGGATGGATAGAAGTTCCAAGTTTTTGCTAATTCATGTCTAGTTGGACATAACAGATGAGAGTAGGCATAGATAGTGAACCTGTGAGGTTTGTTAGCCTTATGCAATCACTTCTTCACTTGCGGTCATCTTCACCATTTCATGAGGGGCTTACCCATATTTGTCATTCTCTAGAATTTTCATTAACTCTCTTTGAAACCATATATCGCATTTGCATTATTGATGAAAGGAAAGGGGCATTTTTTGTGCATAATTAGAGCCACGTTAGCCAAAATGCCTCCTATACACTACAAAAAATAATGTATATGCCCAAACTTATCTGGCTACACTTGAGGAAATGTGGGAGGGAAAATCAGGAACTTTTCAGCTCTATACTTCATAAGAGTGGGGAACCCATAAATCTCCTTCTACGCTTCAAAAGGCCAAAAAAAAGCCCCCAAATCTACCCGGTTCCCCCCATGTGGTGGGCACGTGCTTACTCCCCCAATTATCTCCTCATGTCTCTCTCCTCTCCCTCGATAAAAAGAAACCAGAAACCCAGACCCCCTAACCTTCATCTTTTCCATCTCTTCGTAACGACTCTCTATCTCTCTTGAACTCATTCCACATCAACACCCCCATCACCACAATCACCCTTATTCACTCCATTGTCTTCATTAGCCAATGCATCATCATCCAATTGTCCATGCCATTCAACACCAAAGGCTGACACTGAGCCGATTCCGGTATAAATCGAAAGCAATGACGTTTGGGAGAGGTAATTAGGGAATCTAGGTATTAATTAGGTTTCAGTTTAAGTTTTTAAGGCTAACTATAGGGTTTCCTGTTACTTTAATTTCAGTTTTTAGATTTTTAGGGTTGAATTTAAAGTTTTGTTTTACAGATTTTAGGGTTCACTTTGGGGTACTTTGACTCTAATTTTGAATTTTAGATCCGTTCTCTAACCTTTAATTTCGTATAATTGAATTTTTTTGCATTGATTTGGAGTAGGTTTGATGAATTTCAGCTTGTATTAGACTGTTTTGGGTTTTGGGTTGTTCTCGGCTAACTTCGAATTCCCCATCCGCTGTTCAGCTTCTCTATTGCTTATGCTCTGATGCTCCGTTTCTTCTCTTTTTGTTTGCTGCATCATTTGGACTTGGTGTTGCTCTACTACTTGGTTGCTCAACATTTTTCTCTGTTTCTGGCTATGCTCAAGAAACTAGTCTATGTTCTCAACTATATAGATGCTTTAACCTTTTCCCTTGCTTCTGTTTTTACTTTGTTTCTGGTTTGGATGAATGTGGATAACCACCATGAATGGATCTTGAAGCTCGGTTGAGCTATAGAGCAAGGAATCCCTAAGTTCTATTCACCCTTCCCTTGTTCTGGTTAGTTCATTAAACTTAATGTCTATTATCTTTCTTTTGTTGTCTTTAAGAGTAGGATACTGATGTTGGTTTTTCCCATTTTGGGTGTTGGTTCCGTAACAAGGTTAGTTTTAGTTTTCATTAGTTCGTAAGTCCCATATTCTATTCTCAAATATGCTATGACACTTGATGGTTAGTGCCAGAAGTTGAATGATATAGAGTCCTTTCTTCGATGTTGTAGATCCAAATATGCAACTTTTTAAAGGGAATATGAAAGAGTTAGGTGATTGGTTAGATTTGTGATTACAATCTTCTTTGTTATAAGGGAAGATAGCTACTAGTAGTGGGCATTCATCATGGATAAGTAGTAAGGAGTCCAGATGCCACGTCTCTAAACTAAGGGGCCGGAGCGATGCTGTTGTTGTTGAAGGAAACACTGTATGGAAGGATAGTATGGAATCTGAGCTGTTAGTTCACTAGAGGTGCTTAGAATGTTGGTGGATTTTCTTCTAATTTTATTCTATGCCCTCCTTTTCAATGTGTTCATTTCTGATCCTGGATTAACTATAAGAAATGGTAGTAGGCACATGCCTGTTAGGGTTGTGATGTCACAGTCTATGGATCTACCTGAGGTAGCACATATTTAGGAAACTTTCGAACCACATACCATAGTGGCAACACAAAGTGGTGCTAGAAGGAGTTTCCAGAAGTTGCTGGCTTCCAAAGGTGTCGAAGTTATTGAATTTGATTTTCTAAATCCTAAAGATGTTATTGAATACTTTTATGAGTGTGGTTCTCTTTCAATCCTCCAGGAGTGTGGAGGATCATTGGCTACATTGCCTATTTCTTCTGGTGTTATACACAAGTTACTTATGCTTGTCTTTAATTTTCTTCATCAAGAATTGAACTACTTTTAGCCCACCACAATTTGCATAGTTTTTCATAATCTAAATAAGGTCAATAGGGGTACCTATTTTCTTATTGGCATGGCATATGTAAAAGTTGTGGTTTAAAGCTGTTGCTATTCACAGCCACTTACTTTTTCTGTGTGTTATTGTGCCTCCCTTAGTGTTTACCTGTACAATTTTATTTATGATATCAATCAGAGGGAAATGTTGATGCTATGGAATTATAGAGTCAGTTAACATTATATCCTATATGTTCTCTTTATTATTGTAGGTGTATGCCTTCCTGGCTCCAAAAATTATTGGTGGAAAACTTTTTCAGGTTATCAGTGGAGTTACACAATCAGTGCATGTGGTGTACAATTTTCAGTTTACTTCTCATTTTGGGGTATTTTGTTGAAGACTCTTTCTATTGCTGTTTGACGTGGATGGAAAAAGTGGCGTTTATTAAGTCCATTCTTCCTCTAATAGGCGCACAAGTCTTATGGTGTGCAAGATCCTGCTGCACAAGAATGTTTCCAAGCCATTAAATCTACAAAAAGCCAAGAAGAAGCTGCCAGGATAGGAAGAAAAATACAGAGGCAATGGCCTGATCTGGTAATGTTAGCTTCACTTGCTATTAAAGAGTTGCACCAACTAATTTTGTTAGCTAATGATGTCCTATCTAGTATCTTGTCCATGTCAAGAGTTTGACAGTTGCTAAAATCGGTTGTGGTTGTATTATTGGTTGAACTCAATTGTGGTTCTATCATTAGTTGAACTCACCTAGGTCCTCTATACTGCTAGTTGAACTCGATTGTGATTCTATTCTTAGTTCAACTCTACTATGGTTTTATAGTTTGTTGAACCATGCTGTGTGTGTTTAAACTTGATCTTGCCGAGTCTGCATTTTAGTTAATCTCTTTGGTTATCTTTTCTAATAATTCATTTTTTTGTGTGTTTCAATTGTCTACTAGGTTGTGTTTCTAGAGCTAACGTTGAGTATATTTAGTTTTGATGATAACAAATCTAAGTGTAAAACTTTATCCAAGTAATGTTGCTCCAAACACGATCTCCAAATAGGCCTAACTGGTGTTTGTGATCTTTATTGTATTAACTGGTTTGCTACATGTGAGAACAAGTCTTCAAAACAGGTTTTACTTGGTGATTCTATATTAAGTCAAGAACACCCTCTCGACAGTTGATTGTAAGGCATGTTCCTGAACTCTAGCAATGCAAAAAACAACCCCAGCAAACAAGGTGACCTTGGTGTTCACAGCAGCTCTACAAATATTGGACAACTTGACTGGTTCAAAACAAGAAGTCTTGGGTATATAGGTTTTATTTATTTAGACTCTTGTTAATATGCCAATCTTGAAAGTATCATTTTTAGCACTTCTTGAAAACGGTTTTCGAAAAGTACACCATTACCAAACAACCCTGCAAACAGGGTGCCTAGGGTGTTCTCAAAAACTGCAGCAGCTACATCAGTCTTATCTGGAAATTTACTTCGGTTGGCTGCTAGATCTAAAAAGGTTCGTTTTGAATTTAAAAAAAAAAATATTGCAAAACTGTTTTTGCTAAAGATTTCTCTTGAAAAGATTCTTATCCCTTATTTTTAGCTCTTGATTGAATTTGGGATAAATCAAGATTTTATCCTTTTCAAGACTAGACTACTCGGCCAAGATATTTTAAGAACATCTTCTCTTCTTTCTTAGCCGTTGGAAATCTTTGATGAATCTTCTAAGCGACTAAAAATAAAGGATTTTTTCCTATCTTTTGAAATAATAACCGTTGGGTTGTGCGTTTAAATATTGAAATTCTCTCTCCCATTTGACAACCCGGTTTTTACAAAGAAGTAAGAGATTTTTAGAGCTGAATTTCAAAGAGAAAAACCGTGAGAAGATTGTGCTTAACTGAGCTTTCAATTTCTTGGCATAATAGGACTTCATTGTACCTTACATCTGCTTAAGTCAGAAGCACCCCAGTAAGGTGTTTTGTACCCCTGTTCTCAGAACAGAAAGTGAGTGAGTGTGTCCTCAGTCGTGTGGACTTTGGACGTGTCCTATCTGGTGAGATTGGACGTGGTGTAACCTGTCTTAGGGAAGAAGGTTACGTGGGTTACAAGTTGCAACAAGGAGTGTTGCTTTTGTAACGTTTTCAGCCCGTTAGTGAAGTGGTTAAATCCTACACGAGGTAGGTCGTGGTTTTTCACACCTCAGTTGGGCTAGAAGTGTTTTCCACGTAAAAATTGTGTGTGCTTTATTTTCGCATTTATTACTTTGAATTTCGCTACTGAATCAATTGAGAACAACCGCTACAAACAAGACGTAAGGTTGTTTGTGATTTACAATCTCTGTAATCAAGTACTACGGTTGTTTGTCAGTTATTAGGCGAAAATCGACCACCACAATTCACCCCCTCTTGTGGTTGTGTACTCTTGGAATTCAACAAGTGGTATCAGAGCGGGTTCTCTCAAAAGGGCTAACACCTTGAGAGATTCTGAAGATGAGTACACCACAAGGAATCCTTGAAGGGCAATCCATTACTCGTCCACCCTATTTCAACGGCCAACATTATAGTTGGTGGAAGAATAGGATGGAGAACTATATTCAGGCAGAAGATTATGAATTATGGATGCTCATCAAGAACGGGCCCCTTGTTCCCACCAAGGTGCTTGAAGATGGTAAGAAGGTTCCCAAGGAACCCTATAGAGTTTGATGGTGAAGACTATAAGAAAATGGAAAAGAATGCCAAGGCCAAGAAGCTATTATATTTTGGCCTAGGTCCAGATGAATATACACGTATCTCGGAGTGTGAGTCAGCTCAGGAGATATGGAATGCCCTCCAAGTAGCTCATGAAGGAACAAGTCAAGTCAAACAATCACGTATTGAGCTACTTATGAGGCAATATGAGTTGTTTGATATAGGTGATCGTGAGAACGTGATGGATATGCACACACGCTTCACCCACATAACAAACGAGCTAAAATCCCTGGGAAAATCCTTCACCACAGAAGAGCTGGTGAGGAAGATTCTAAGGATTTTGCCTCGGTCTTGGGAAGCGAAGGTGACAGCCATCCAAGAAGCTAAAGACATGAACAAGATCACCCTCGACGAGTTGATTGGCAATCTTCAAACCTATGAACTCAGAAAGAACTCACAACAAAAAGAGGAGCAGAAGAAGGATCGTGGGCTTGCCTTGAAAGCACAAGAGGATGATGACTCTGACTTTGAGGATGAAGAGATGGCCTTAATGACAAGAAAGTTCAAGAAATTCTTCAAAAAGGTCAAAGAAAACAGCAAAAGAAAAGACTTCAGTAAGTCCAGAAACAACCCCCGAGAACAGTTCACAGGGTGTTTCAAGTGTGGCAAACCGGATCACATTGTGAAGAACAATCCACTACTTCGAGAAGAGCAAGAGCAAGAACACCCCAGGAAACAAGGTAGAAAACAAGCTGCAAGTAGTTCTGGGAGACGATTCTCGAAGGCTATGCTTGCTGCCTGGGGAGATTCCTCTGAGGATGAAGGTGAGTCTGAAACTGAGGAAGATGCTGTAGCTCTCATGGCACAAAGTGACACGGATTCAGATGATGAATCAACAAACAGTCTTACTGATCTCATGAACAAGGTACGTGGTCTCAATAAAGCAACTCTCGAAGAACTTTTGTATACCTTGATGGATACTTGTGCTGAATTGAAACGAGATGTCCGAAACCTAGAACTAGAAAATGAGATCCTTAAAAATGAAAAACTGGGCTTACATGAAAATATTAATACGCTCAAAGAAAACCTCTTTATAAAAGAAGGAGATCATTCTCGAATGGAGGAAAAACTCTTTGAGGTGGAAGGAATGGTTGAGTCCTTGCTCAGGGAGAACAAGGGTTTGCATGCTAATATAGAAAAACTGGAAACCGAGCTTATCACAACCAAGCGCTGGAACAAATCTTCACAAGCCCTTGATTGGTTAAACACTCATCACAGTAGAAACAAAAAGGGACTTGGTTACAAGCATAAACAGACCGTTTACCAATACATAGAAAGTATGTGGGATTACCTGAAAACATCGTTTGCTTTCATTGTGGTAAAACGGGTCATTATCGATACACTTGCCCTTTAAGAAAACATGCCAATGAAAAGAATGAAAGGTATGTGAAACAAATCTGGATTAGAAAAGATGAGCTTTACATGTCTAAAAGAATGGGACCCAAGTGGATCTGGGTTCCCAAAACTAACCCGTGATTTGTTTTGCAGGCTGAAGTGAGAGAGAACAACCTTACGAACAACCTCACTAACACCCTTAAAAACAGGCAGTTGTGGTTTGTTGATAGTGGGTGTTCACGGCACATGACTGGTGAAAGATTAAATTTTCTCTCACTTATAGCTTTGAATGGTGGGAGTGTAGCATTTGGAAACGGCAAGTCTGGGACAATTGTCGGTATAGGTAATATTGGTAAAAATCTCTCCCACTCAATTGATAATGTGCACTTAGTTGATGGGTTAAAACACAATTTGCTAAGTGTGTCCCAACTGTGTGACAAGAACAACCTAGTACTGTTTTCAAAAACACATTGCTTGGTTGTGAATGACGACACAGGAGATGTTGTATTAAAGGGGAAGCGATGTCAAAATGTTTATAAAGTTTGTATTTCCACTCTTCCCCAAAATAATCTGACTTGTTTAAATGCATTAAATGATGATATAATGCTATGGCACAAGAGACTAGGTCATGCAAGCCTGTCCTTGTTAAACAAACTTGTTTCAAAAGACCTGGTTATTGGACTACCTTCCATCAAATTTAATGATGACAAGGTATGTGAAGCTTGTGCAAAAGGCAAACAAGTCAGATCTTCTTTTAAATCGAAAAAATGTGTAAGCACTACCCGACCTCTAGAATTATTACACATTGATTTGTGTGGTCCCATGAGGATAACTAGTAGAGGTGGAAAAAAGTATGTGCTTGTTGTAGTGGATGATTACTCTCGATTTACTTGGACCTTGTTTTTGGCATCCAAAGATGAATCCTTTGAGAATTTTATTGCCTTTCTCAAAAAGGTTGAAAAGAGAGTAGGACACTCCTTAATTAGCTTGAGATTTGATCATGGAACTGAGTTTGAAAATGTAAGTTTTATCAACTATTGTAATGAACATGGTGTTGATCATAACTTCTCAGCTCCAAGAACACCCCAACAAAATGGGGTGGTTGAGCGCAAAAATCGCACCCTGGAAGACATGATCAGAACAATACTTATTGCTAGTGGTCTTCCTAGGTATTTCTGGGCAGAAGCATTGAACACCTCATGTTACATTATAAATAGATGCATGATCAGACCCATTTTGAAGAAAACTCCTTATGAACTTTTCAAGGGCAGAAAACCCAATATTACGCACCTAAGAACATTTGGTTGTAGGTGTTTTGTGCATAATAATGGGAAGGATGTCTTAGGAAAGTTTGACCCTAGGAGTGATGAGGCAATATTTCTTGGCTATTCTTCTCACAGCAAGGCATACAAAGTCTTTAACAAAAGGACCTTGTGTGTTGAGGAAAGTGTGCATGTGCTTTTTAATGAATCTAACTTGTTGAGTGAGAATGATGCACAGGAAGATGAACTTGAATTAGGTCTTGTTCGAAAGGAAGTGTTGCTCCAAGATAAACGAGGTAAGAACACCATGGAGAAAACAACTCCTGAGGGTGTTTCTCAGAATAGCAGGCAAGGTGAACACCAAACAGGGGGTAACACCGTTGAACCCTGTTCGGAACCATGTTCTTCAGGAACAAGCTTGCAAACAGGTGCAGAAACAGGATCAGGAGGTGTTCTTGAGCCTGATCCTACACACATTTCAGTTAGAACAGAGCATGTGTCTATGGATCCATTAAATCCAAGACCATGGAAGCACCATAGTTCGCACCCTCTTGATCGAATCTTGTCAGATATTAATACTGGAGTGCAAACTAGATCTAAACTTAAGAATTTTTGTGCTTTCTATGCTTTTCTTTCTAACATTGAGCCAAAAAGTGTGAATGAAGCTCTTGCAGATTCAGATCGGGTCACGACAATGCAAGAAGAGCTCCATCAATTTGAAAGAAACAAAGTATGGCACCTTGTACCTAAACCTGCAGAGAGAACAATCATTGGAACCAAGTGGGTGTTCCGAAACAAACTGGATGAGTAAGGAACAGTCACTAGGAACAAGGCACGGCTGGTTGTTCAAGGGTATAATCAAGAAGAAGGGATCGATTATGAAGAAACCTTTGCACCAGTTGCTAGAATTGAGGCTATTCGAATCATAATAGCCTTTGCAGGTCATATGGAAATCAAGCTATATCAAATGGACGTGAAAAGTGCATTCCTCAATGGATACCTTAAAGAAGAGGTGTATGTCAAACAACCCCCTGGTTTTGAAAACAGTGAATTTCCTAACCATGTTTTCAAACTTGACAAAGATCTTTATGGCCTAAAACAAGCTCCTAGAGCTGGTATGAACGGTTGTCAAGTTTTTTAATTGAAAATGATTTTAGAAGAGGCAAGGTAGACAATACCTTGTTTTTAAAATCTAAGGGGGAACATTTATTGATTGTCCAAATATATGTTGATGACATTATATTTGGTGCAACTCATCATGATTTATGCAATGAATTTTCAAATATGATGAGGAGTGAGTTTGAGCTGAGCATGATGGGTGAGCTTAACTTTTTCTTAGGCTTACAAATCAAGCAAACTCCAAACGGCACCATGATCCATCAACAAAAGTATATCAAGGAGCTACTTAACCATTTTGGGATAGAGTTGGCCAAACCCGTAGACACTCCTATTTCTCCTTCAACCAGGTTGGTTATGGATGATGGGAGTCCCTCAGTTGAGGAGAAACTCTATAGGGGCATGATTGGGTCACTCCTATACCTAACCACTAGTAGACCAGATATTGTTTTTAGTGTTGGTTTATGTGCCCGTTTTCAGTCTAATCCTAAAGAAACTCATCTTAAGGCTGTGAAACGGATACTGAGATATTTAAAATATACACCCAATTTAGCCTTATGGTATCCTAGAGGTTGCAATTTTGATCTTGTTGGATATGCTGATGCTGACTATGCTGGATTCCTAGTTGATAGAAAGAGTACCTCAGGTATGGCTCACTTTCTTGGACCTTGTTTGGCATCTTTGGCTACCAAGAAGCAACTTTCAGTTGCCATGTCCACAGCAGAAGCTGAATATGTTGCAGCAGCTTCATGTTGTGCTCAACTGTTGTGGATAAGACAACAGCTTAAGGACTTTTGTGTTGACACTGGGTGCATTCCTATTTTTTGTGATAACACAAGTGCAATTAACATTGCCAAAAATCCATGTCAACATAAAAGAAAAAAGCATATTGACATTCGACATCATTTCTTGAGAGATAATGTTGAAAAGGGTTTAATCTCTATGAACTTTTGCACAACGGAAAATCAAATTGCTGATATATTCACTAAGGCACTAACTAGAGATCAATTTGAGAGAAATAGACTGGAACTAGGGTTGGTGAGAACACCCTGAGTTACCTGCTTCCAGAACATGAACTGGGTTTGGTAAGATCAACCTTTACACCCTGTTCTCTCCCCCTGTTTGCAAATCTTATTAACAACGGATGTTACTGCATACACTCGAATTGCGTGCATTTTGTCTTTACTTATCCACTTAGTGCAGTATAAGGGGATGTACTGAAGCCGCCTTAATACCATTAAGTCCAATCAAGATCAGACGGCAAAGAACAGGCATAACGAAGAGAAAATGTACGCCTCTTGGTTGCTCGATGTGTTTTTCCTCCCCAAGGCACAAGCTTTTAATTCTCACACCCGTTGCAAACCAAGAAATCTTCTAAAGATTTTGGGTGCTCTCTCTCTCTCTCTCTCTCTCTTTTAATATGCCCTGTTCTCAGTACTGTAAAACCTGAGAAACCTGCAAAGCCTTAAACCCTAATCTCTCTCCTCTAGCAACAATGGCTCTCAACAACTCCTCTCAATCAAACGACCTCGTTCTTGCGTCCTCAATCCCTGCTCCCGCTCGCCCAATCCTGTACAAGCCTTTCAAATTCCTGAAAAGCTTGTCCCTACACTCAGTGGGAATGGGGATGGTTGATATTCCCTTCGAATGTGGAAAGGAATTGGTGTTTCTTGTAGGGACAATTGGTTGTCCCATTAACGTCGAGTCAGAGGGTACACTATCGGGGTCTCAAGACCAAATCTTGGAAACCCCTGAAGGGTTTAATTTTGAGCCCTGTTCTTCTGGGTTGTTTCCTGAAACAGCGCCAGAAACAGGGGCTGCCTCTGTCGAATGTGTGTTTGTGGAGGATCTAGATGTCGATTTCCAAGGGAAGTCGAATGAGACATCAGAGGAGAGTTTAGAGAAGGATTCTCTCCCTGAAGCTGAAACCTCCACTCCGGTCGCTCAAACTGGAGAGAAAAGGAAAAGGGTGAAAATAGTGGCCAGGCGTAGCAGAACGCCAAGAACAAGGCCACAACCAAGGTCTCAGCCCTCTCAAACTCCCTCTTCTCCACAATCCTCCAAGCCTTCTCGCAAATCTGCGAGACTAGCTTTTCAATCCTCTCACCGTATCTCCAAACCCTCTGCTCCTGTCATCGAGGAGATTTCCTCCTCTTCTATCGAAGGGTTCTCGAGTTCTGACTCTAAGAACACCTCCTTCAAACAGGGGACACCGGTGTTCTCCGAGTCCTCTGAAGAACAAGCCCCTCTAAAATCAACCACTAAACCTGCTGTGAAGCCCTCTCCTGCAAAAACACCCCTCAAGCGAAAGCCCAGAACAGCCCCCCTACCAGAAGCTACCACCTCTGTTCCTGCCCCCAAACGCACAAAGCAGTTCACTCCCTCTCCTATGTCTGACAAACATGCGCAGTTGCTTAAGCGCAATGTCATCAGGGGGAAGGTAATGAATGTAAGCTTTTTCGAGGAACAGGGTCTGGGGGTGTTCCTGACCAAGTTGCGTGCTCAAGGCTGGCTCGACTTGTTTGCAAACGCCCAGTTGGGGTGTTCTGTACATGAGTTGGCTGAGTTTTACGCCAACTGCAGTGTCACCGAAGGGGTGGTGACTAGTTTTGTGAATGGGCAACGCATTAAAGTTGATGCACCCACACTTGGGAAAATTTTGGGAGTACCCTCCCAAGGCTTTGACGTGTATGTGAGGGAAGACAAAACAGCCCTAGAAACAGCCAGGCTCTTAGAGGTGTCCCAACGCCTCAGTCAAAAACAGGGCCTGAGAACACCCCTCTCTGTTAAGAAGGGTGAAATGACCTCCCTGCACCAACTATTGTTTATGTTCACTATCAAGAACATAATTCCGCGAGGTCAAGGGCGAAACTCAGCTGATGCCCTCGATCAATGCTTGGTGGACTTACTGGATCGGGAGGAACCAATCAACCTCCCTGCAATCATGATTCGCCACATAGGGCGAATTGCGAACACCACCCGGGACCATGATCTTGGATATGGGTTTCTGCTGACAAGAGTGTTTGAGCACCTTGGGATAGTGCTCACACGGCGAGTGGAGGCCCAAGTCGTTGATGAGATTGGGATTGACACTCTGCTCGGGTGTGGCTATGAGGTTGGCGAAGGATCAGTCTCCAAACAGGGTCGTCGACCACCTCGACCACATGTTTCTGGGCAACCTTCCTTCAAACTTGAGGCTGTTCTTGAGGACAATGCTCACCTCAAGGATGAGCTCTCAGCTGTCAAGGCTGCTCTGGCTGAGGAGCAAGCCCTCTCCACCAAACGCCATGAGGAATTGCTTGTCCTTCTCTCCACTCTTGCCCCCAGCATTCCTCCTCTGCAAACGAGACCACCCCCTGCACCCTGATTCTCTGGGCTGTTCTCTTGTTTCCTCCTCCCCTCTTCGTTTTTGGCATTGTACTGTTTTTAATGCAATATCTCTTTCATGATGCTTCTTGCACCTTATGCTCTATATTTCTTTTCTTGCATTCATCCTGTTGTTTATGCTTTTTAATGATGCAAAAAGGGGGAATAAGACCATACGAATAAGACCATATGATCTATGACCTAGCACCTAGAGGATCCCTATCAGCATTAATCGGTCGTTGTTAAGCTTTTTAATTTTATCAATATGGTCACTTGATTTGTCATCATCAAAAGGGGGGAATTTGTTGAGTATATTTAGTTTTGATGATAACAAATCCAAGTGTAAAACTTTGTCCAAGTAATGTTACTCCAAACACAATCTCCAAACAGGCCTAACTGGTGTTTGTGATCTTTATTGTATTAACTGGTTTGCTACATGTGAGAATAAGTCTTCAAAACAGGTTTTACTTGGTGATTCTATATTAAGTCAAGAACACCCTCTCGACAGTTGATTGCAAGGCATGTTCCTGAACTCTAGCAATGCAAAAAACAACCCTAGCAAACAAGGTGGCCTTGGTGTTCACAGCAGCTCTACAAATCTTGGACAAGTTGACTGGTTCAAAACAAGAAGTCTTGGGTATATAGGTTTTATTTATTTAAACTCTTGTTAATATGCCAATCTTGAAAGTATCATTTTTAGCACTTCTTGAAAACGGTTTTCGAAAAGTTGCTTTGAGACACCATTACCAAACAACCCTGCAAACAGGGTGCCTAGGGTGTTCTCAAAAACTGCAGCAGCTACATCAGTCTTATCTGGAAATTTACTTCGGTTGGCTGCCAGATCTAAAAAGGTTCGTTTTGAATTTGAAAAAAATTGCAAAACCGTTTTTGCTAAAGATTTCTCTTGAAAAGATTCTTATCCCTTATTTTTAGGTCATGATTGAATTTGGGATAAATCAAGATTTTATCCATTTTAAGACTAGACTACTCGGCCAAGATATTTTAAGAAAATCTTCTCTTCTCTTTTAGCCATTGGAAATCTTTGATGAATCTTCTAAGTGACTAAAAATAAAAGATTTTTTCCTATCTTTTGAAATAATAGCCGTTGGGTTATGCGTTTAAATATTGAAATTCCCTCTCCCATTTGATAATTCGGTTTTTGCAAAGAAGTAAGAGATTCTTAGAGCTGAATTTCAAAGAGAAAAACCGTGAGAAGATTGTGCTTAACTGAGCTTTTAATTTCTTGGCATAATAGGACTTCATTGTACCTTACATCTGCTTAAGTCAGAAGCACCCTAGTAAGGTGTTTTGTACCCCTGTTCTCAGAACAGAAAGTGAGTGAGTGTGTCCTCAGTCGTGTGAACTTTGGACGTGTCCTATCTGGTGAGATTGGACGTGGTGTAACCTGTCTTAGGGAAGAAGGTTACGTGGGTTACAAGTTGTAACAAGGAGTGTTGCTTTTGTAACGTGTGAAGCCCGTTAGTGAAAGTGGTTAAATCCTACACGAGGTAGGTCGTGGGTTTTCACACCTCAGTTGGGCTAGAGGTGTTTTCCACGTAAAAATTGTGTGTGCTTTATTTCCGTATTTATTACTTTGAATTTCGCTACTGAATCAATTGAGAACAACCGCTATAAACAAGGCGTAAGGTTGTTTGTGATTTACAAACCATCTCTGCAAGCAAGTACTACGGTTGTTTGTCAGTTATTAGGCGAAAATCGACCACCACAATTCACCCCCCTCTTATGGTTGTATGCTCTTGGAATTCAACAGCTAACATCTCTCAGGGAAGAAAACGAGGATGGAGATTTTTTATATACTCTTGGACATTAGGCATGTTTTCAAAGTATAGTTTTAGTAGTATATAGAGCAATAAAATATTTAATCAGCTCGTTACAACAAAAAAAATTAGCAGGATGGATTCAAAACAATGCAAGAATATTTAGTTTTGATTACTTAGTCTTTGTTGCTATGTCTACAATTATTTTTTTGGGGAACTAATGTGTAGTTTATTTAATTGATGTTTGATCAATTTTAATTTATTGGTTTGTTAATTTTATTCATTTATGTAGAGTGATGCGCACTGATAATTAGTATAAAACTTGTTAATTTAAAAAAGAACAATTGTATGAAATTGTTCTATTTTCAACTTAATAAGTTTTATATTAATTATCAGTATTATTTTTTTAAAAAGTAAAATGCCACTAGTACACTTTTAAATGCGGGGGAAATTATGATTTCTTGCATCTTTCATAGTGGGCATAGCGTAAAATGATCACATATAAATTGTGGATAATTAATACTTACTTTGCATTTATAAGTGTGAAAAATATAGCTCTACATGCATTTTCATTAAGTGTGGAGAACACTTACACACACCTAACTTCCCCACATTTAGCCTAAGTGTGGGCAACTGCTATTTCTACACTTATAAGTGTGGTTATTAGCAAAATTAAATGTTGAGGGAAGCAACCTTTTCTGTAGTGATGGTACATAATTTGTATCCCTTATTCAATCCCCCCTTTAAGCCTTAATCATTGATGTTTTTGTGTGACCCGCGTGATTAGCCTTTAGTCTCAAACACCACCTCTACCTAAGCCAAGGCCAATGAGTATCACTATGATGAGGGGGTTTGGGAATAATGTGAGGAAGTGTGTATTTGGTGTGGCTTATAAAAAGAAAGAGAGAAATGTGGGAATTGACTTGATTACAAAAAGTTAGAAACTTTCTTGGCAAGCACTCCTTTGTTTGAAGGAAAAAGAAAAGGGAAAAAAGAAAGCAAGAAGAAAAAGACAATAGAACACAATAAAACCAAGAAATGAGAAACTTTGTTTTGAAAAAAAAAAAAACAAAGAAAAAGGGAGTAAAAGTCTTGGCATTAGAGGTTTAAGTGAAAATTATAGTACTCAAGTAATCAATGCAAATTGCTAGTTTGGGTGCGATTATGGGGGGTACGTTTTGTGGAGGTGATTGTGATAACTCATTGAAGCAGCTAGCTAGTTCCTCATTCCCAAATTATGCCTCCGTCCTCAACCTTTAACCTAGCCCCATTACAATCCTTGGAAAGTCCTCTTCATTGTCAAAATGCATGTGCAAATATGTGGTGGAGACTGAGAGCTAGATCAAACCTAAGGTACAATGCATTGTTAGTGTTGAGTATGAGTGCACCCATGTTATTACTCTAAACACTTGAAAGCAGAGTCTCACATGCCTTAAAATGAGTAACCATCACTTATTACTCATTGCAAAAGGTTGGAATGAAAACATGAGTGTCATTTATAAGGACTAACTGCCTGATTATGCAACCTATGCGTGTTTTGTGTCAATCTTGGTTGTTAGAGTGAGTTGTTGACTTAGGAAATGCATTATTACCCTCATTGATGTTGCCTTGCAAAGATTTGTGAAAAACAAAAAAAAAATTCCTTTTTTTCCCCTCTCTTTTCCTTTTTCTTCTTCAAAGACTTGTGGGTTTGTCTTCCTTAAACCCTCATGAGACCTCAGTCGTCCACTTGTGATGTATCTCTCAAGACTTAAGCTTAACTCAATTCAAGAGTGAAAGCTAAAACCAAGAAAGAATACAATCAAGTGAAAAGGATAGAAACTAAACTAATCTTTGGATATAGAAATCACCACCAAAGACTAATCTAGTGAGAAACTAAGCTTGTTCAGGGATACAAAAATACCACCAAGAACAAGATTAGGGCCCTTAAGCTTAATTACAATGCAGATATCACCACCAAATCAAGGCTTAAGACTCACTTGATCACCACTCTAACCGGCCTAGTGAGAGATAAGTAAGTTAAGTGTTAAAATGAATTAAGTGTTAAAATGAAAAAAGAGCAATGCTCTCAATTCTCTTTCAATTTCAAGGGTAATAAGCTGAGTACAAAATGAGCCTTCTAAAGGCCTTAAATAAACGTCCTAAGGGAGCTAGGGGGCTTAGGAGGTTTCCTTACTAAGGAGGAAACCTTTAACTTAACTTAATCTAGCTTTAAACCTTGCTTAGCAAAACCGGTTACAATCAAGCATGATTAAACTAAGATAATTACATCTTTATGTATTAGAATAAGCTAGATTACAAAGATTATAATCATCCTAAGCAAGTAAGTAAGCAAGTATACAGCTCCCCTTATGTGAGAGAGAAGCAAAAAGCAGTCTTGTTTCCTTTGTGCTTTACGGCTAGCCAATAAGGGAGTTTCTGCCTTTTTTCACTTGTTTCTCATTGGTTCTTCAATTGGTTGCTCCATGATTGTGTCCAAGACTCCTTTAATTGCCATATCAAGCTGCTTGGATGAAATTGGATGGCTAGAAAGGCATCAACCGCCAAATGCACCAATTAGGTGCAACCGACCAGAATACTGTAGTTTGCACGCTCTATTTGGGAGCCACCTTTCACATGCGAAACGCGGGCATGATTTGGATTGCCATACATGTTTGGAAAGCTCAGGATGCCTTCTAATTCTATTAGGTGGAATCAGACATTTTGGAGATCATTTGCCTATTAAAATCCCCAGAATACTCAGACTGGTCCAAAATCGGGTCCATCCTACACTGTTCAACAAAATGCCTTGGTTCTCCTATCTACTTAATATAAACCAGATTTATTTATATGATTACGTAGCTAAGACATTAACCAAACTATATAAAAATTTTAGACCTAAACTGAAAATAAGTCAAAGGAATATAATGCACAAAACCGGACTCATTTCTAACTCAACCAGCAGTTTTGCTAGTTTGGATTAAAAGACTGATTTGGATGGGTAAATGAAGTCCAAATGAGCTAAAACTTGTTTTGCTGGAAAGACAAATTCTTGAACTTCAAGATCAAGCAAAATATTGAACTTGAATCCTATGGAAGTTGAAGTTATTTGGTTCCCGAGACCGGGCTGCTACACTGCTTTAAACTCAGAACCTACTGTTTTTATGTTCCTAGCAAAAATGTGGGTTTTTCTTGGGTTTGGGATGTTAAACGTTGATTACCTTAACTAACCCCTTAGTCTAAATTGAGGTTCATGGGTAGATGCTCATCATTCTCCTCCTGTTGAAAAAGATTTGACCTCAAATCTTTTGGTAATCATCTCCCACTTGTGTTTACAATTCTGGCTGAAATAATACCAGCCATTCAAATAAGTCTCTCTTAACCTTAGAGACTCTTTTCCACTCATTATTCATGCTTATTGAATCTGATTTGGAGGGGACCCTTCGGACTTGGCTTGAACCCATTCCTTAAAAGTTCTAATTTTAGAGTTGGAGGCTTTAAGTAATGGTTCACTAGAAGTGAGAAAAAGGCTTAGATGCTCACAGTTCTTTGGTGGATGGTTAGTGCCCAAAGTAAGCATTTCACCTTCATCTGCTTTCATGACTATCTCCTCCAAAGTTTCCTTAAGATCATCCCCAACATTCTCCTCCCCTTCCTCCTCAATTTCTTTTAGGTGCTCCTCTTGTTCATCTTTATATTCATCAAATTTTGGAGGTAGGTCCCAGTCCACTTTGTAGTCTTCCTTGCATCCTTCATTGGAGAACAAGGGCTACCTAACTTCCTTTTTCATTTCAAGCATGAGGAAGTGTAGATCAACCACCTATTGTTGTAACTCGGGCTTTATTCATTGCCTCTCAAGGTCCCTTTATTGCATCTTAAGATCAAAGGCATCAAATTCAGCTTTCAATTTGAGAAGTTTTCTAAGGGACATGGTGGGAGGTTACAGGTTGTGTTTTGGGGATGTGTTTGGGCTGATTTGTGGAATACATTTGGAATGTGTTTGTGGTAGAGTTTGAGTGCATATGGATGGCGTGGGCTTCAAGCGAAGTCCTGAACTTGCTCTGATACCAAATATGATGTATCTCTCAAGGTTTAAGCTTAACTCAATTTAAGAGTGAAAGCTAAAACCAAGAAAGAATACACTTCAGGGAAAAGGATAAAAACTAAACTAATCTTTGGATACAGAAATTACCACCAAAGACTAATCCAGTGAGAAACTAAGATTGTTCAAGGATATAAAAACACCACCAAGAACAAGATTAGGGCCCTTATGCTTAATTAGGATACAGCTATCACCACCTAATCAAGGCTTAAGACTCACTTGATCACCACTCTAATCGACCTAGTTAAAGGTAAGCTAGTTAAGTGTTTAAATGAAATAAGAGCAATGTTCTCAATTCTCTTACAATTTCAAGGATAATAAGCTGTGTATAAAATGAGCCTTCTAAAGGCCTTAAATGAACATCCTAAGGCAGCGAGGGGGCTTATGAGGTTTCCTTCCTAAGGGGGAAACCTTTAACTTAACTTAATCTATCTTTAAACCCTACTTAGCAAAACCGGTTACCATCAAGCATAAACTAACTAAGATAATTACATCTTTAAGCATCAGAATAAGATACATTACAAAGATTATAATTATCCTAAGCAAGTAAGCAAGCATGTAGCTCCCCTTATGTGAGAGAGAAGCAAAAAGCAGCCTTGTTCCCTTTGTGCTTTACGGCTAGCCAAAGAAAGAGTTTCTGCCTTTCTTCACTTGTTTCTCATTGGTTGTTCAATTGGTTGCTCAATATTTGTGCCCAAGACTCCTTTAATTGCCATATCAAGTTACTTGACGAAATTGGATGGTGGAAAGACATCAACCACTAAATGCACCAATTAGGTGCAACCGGTCAGAATACTATAATTTGCAAGCTCTTTTTGGATGCCACCTTTCACATGCAAAACGTGGGAATGATTTGGATTTCCACACATAGTTGGAAAGCTCAGGATCTCTTCTAACTCCTTGAGGTGGAATCACAAGTTTTGGAGATCATTTGCCCATCAAAATCCCAAGAATACTCAAACTGGTCCAAAACTAAGTCCAGCCTGCACTGTTTAATAAAATGCCTTCGTTCTCCTAGTCTACTTAATATAAACCATATTTTTACATGGCTAATATGTTAAGGAACCAAAATGTGTGAAACGTTTAGACTTAAACCCAAAATAAGTCAAAGGAATATAATACACAAAACTGGACTCTTTTCTGTCTCAACCGACAGTTTTGACAGTTTGGATTAAAAGACTGATTTGGATGGGTAATTGAAGTCCAAATAAGCTGAAACTTGCTTTGTTGGAAAGATAACTTCTTGAACTTCACGCTTAAGGCAAAATGTTAGACTTAAGTCCCATGGAATTTAAAATTATTTGGTTCCCAAAATCAGGCTGCTGCACTGCTTTAAACCCAAAACCAACTATTTTTATGTTCCTAGCAAAAATGTGAGTTTTTCTTAGGTTTGGGATGTTAAAAGCTGATTATCTTGACTAACCCCTTAGTCCAAATTGAGGTTTATGGGTAGATGTCCATCAACTTGGGGGACCAAGGGATTTAAAGGGCTTGTTGCATATGCTAAATGCAACCGTACCACCTACGAATAAGTTATTTCCTTATGTTTTACCCGAGGACAAGCAAAATATAAGTGTTAGGGTATCTGTTCAGTTTTTAACCGGGCAAGGTTTTGACCCTTATTATTGGATTTTAGCTCCCAAATAATATTTAAATTAGTTAATTAATTAGATTTTGTGTTTTATGGGGTTAACCAAGAGAGGATCCCAATTGGAAGGCATGCCCAATCCATTTTGAAGGAAAACTCTAGGGGGAGTTCCATAAGGTCAGGGGGCATGCCACAATGTTAGCAAGTCATGCCACAAGCAGAAAATGGAAAATCATGAGCAAAGATTTGGCACGGGTGCCCCGTACCAAGGGGCATAATCGTACTAGTCCCTGAAATATTTTATTTTTTAATTACTTAATGATGTAAGGGAAAAAGGCAATTTCTGTCTCTTTTAGGTCATTTTCATTTTAGGAGCTTTCTCAATTTAGCTTTAGCCCTGTAGAACTTTCTCTCTCCTTTATTAATGAATAGCTAAAATGTTGAAGCTTTAGATTAATTTCATGGCAAGTTTCTTGTTCTCTCTCTTTATTATTGCTTAATCTTACTTTCTCTTTCCTAAATTTCTTTAAAGTCTTCACTTTTGAGCAACATCAACCTTCCTCAAACAATGGCTTGATGTGTTGGGGGTTGTGGGAAGATTTCGGTTTTGATCTTAATGGATTTGAAAACTAAATCTATCTCTTAAAACTCAATCATCTCTTTAGTTGATTTCCATCTTTTCTACATTTACTCATGCACACTACTAATATAGCTTGAGATAGTACAAACTTGAGGTTTCATGGGTAAAGAGATCATACAAGGCTTGATGATGATGATAGTGCTTAATTGTGATCATGAAAGATTATGAACTCGTTAGTAAACTTCTCTCCCTTAAGTTTTTATTGCGCTTTTTAGGATTAGACATAGTTTAATGTAGAAATTATATTTTTTGGGATAATCTTTGAGGATTCTTAGTTATGTTGATTGGCCAAGTCGAGCCAAGGGCAATGCCGAGCTCGATCCCCCTTTTCTCTATGCTATGTGTTTGTTTAGATGCTAGTGAACATTAGCTAGATTAGTGTAGTGTTTATTTGATTTGGACAGTCATTTTAGAAGAGCTTATTAGGTTTGCATGCTAAGTTTGCTGAATTATGTTGAACACAGAAATCGCTCATATGGTTAAGTCAATCTTAAGTTAATCACCATTTAAACCAGAGGATGACTCATAACTCTTACTTGCTGTAGGAAAATATTACCAACACTTTTATTATGAAACTGTTTAACTCTATACTCTAGTATTTGCTCGAGACACTCTTCACAAACCAGATTCTTAGTAACCTCTATAGGGGTCATTTATAATGGCATAGTTTGGATTTTTAACCTTTTTTTGAGTAGTGAAATATGAGAACACTGTGCATATGCTCGAGTTCTACTAAAAAAACAAATCTCTGAACCATTGGGTTTAACTTTTGAAGTCAATGGTTTCATAAGGCCCAATATACTATGGCTAAGTTTTCCTTTGACATTGAACCTTCTAACACCTTTGACTGAGGAAACTTTTAAAATTACTTGTCTCCTACTTAGAACTCAAATGCTCTCCTCCTTTTATCGGTGTAAACTTTTTGTTGACTCCGAGCATCCATAATGTGTTTCTTTAATCTTTCTTGTCTCCTTAGTGGTTACTCTGATTAATATCGGCCTTATAACTAATGTTTTATCTAATTCACTGTAATTAAACTTAGCATTGTTTGAGATTCTGCTCTTACTAAAAAAATCGTCATCTTGTGTTCTTATTAGCATTACACGCCCACCGAGGAAAAAATTATTATCTATGTCATGAGATTTGATATCATTTTGCGACTTAAGTCTGCAGTCCCCTTTGGGCTGACATTGATGGGATGTTTTGTACTCTCTCTTGCAACTCTACTTGCTTACTTACATAACCTTCCCTCGCCAGGCTAGTCAAAGGATTGCTCTAGGTTTCAATTCAACATTTAAGATGAACATGCCCAAGGATATGAATGATCCAATCGTAACCAAGTGACTTATTACTCAGAAAATAAATAACAACAACAACATTAGATATTATGGATAAGGAGATATTGTAATGGGACAACTAAAATAAAGGTAGCAATGAATTTATCAAGAATATTAAAATAGAAGGCCACAAGCATCATGGTTTACAAGTATGGTTCACAAGGGAAATCAGTAAACAACTGACACCTATTGAGCCATACCAATGACAATGATAAGTGTTCTACACCACATCAAATAGGATGGGTAGTTAGTGAATTAAATTTGAGATCTAGTTGTGCGTTTGTCAAATAAGATAGAATTAAGGTATCCAAAATAGGAAGACATGATTATTCGCTCAATTAATGCTATTTTTAAGAAGAATCCCCACCACTTAAAAAAGTTGTTTAGACCATTACATAAATGGAAATGCACTTAAGTTATTAAGCCCTTTAAGGAATAAGAGGTGGATTGTTCCTATAATCATCACACAAAAGTGTGATTAAATGCTAAAATCATAAATACAATACTAATATTATAAGGAATGGGATAATCATTATGTCCAACCTAGAGCAATATATAACAACCCAAGAGAGGCTTAAAGGAAAGAGCTGAAGCCATTTCAAGAAAAAAGAAATATGGCCCAATTGCACTTGGGTTTAGTAGTTGAATTTCAAACAAAAGAGTAGCAATTGAGTTCCAATAGGGTGGCCTTTTAGCCACAATCAATATGATAAATGCAATAAATAAATCAGACAAGCATAGTATGAAACATCTTGGATTTATTATGAAAGGAATTCGCAGGAATATATGCTTGCTCATATGAAGTGAACAAGTTTGAATAGAGGGGAAGGTCGAGTTCATTTATGAGGAATAGAATTTAAAAGCAAGCTGGAAGAATGGTAGGGTCACTGTAATCAACATTCCCCCAGATTACTGAAATATGAGTTACATCTTTAATTTAAAGCAAATTATACACGCTTAGTGCTGTGGGCAAGCAAGGTGCAAGTTATGTGCATAAATATGCTTTGACCGGCTTGAAATAGGAGATGATGGAAATCAAAAGTATCGGCATGTTGATAACCATTTAAATGGAACAAGGACATATTCCAAGTATCAAAGACATGGTGAATCATGTCATGAAGAAGGTATGAGCTCTCTTAGGGATCTATAAAACTCCAGAGGTTTGGAATGAAAAGAGGACATTAAACAACATTGGGGAAAAGGAAACTTTTAAAGATAAAGCAAGTCAAACAAATGCAAGGAATTTTAGATGAAGGAGCATTAATCCAAAAGACAACTCCAATTTACAAGGTTCTAGTGTTAATTAAGATTTTTTAAGCAAATATTCTGGTATAGGAAGAGTTGCCATAGCAAAGAGGCGATGCAAACGAACAAATCAAGATGACGAAGGGGGAAGTAGATTAATGACTGGAAATAATAGGAACATTGATTATGTAAGGTTTTAATGAAAGAACACGGAGTAGATTTCAAAATGAGGATAAAGAAAGCAGTGATATAATGTGAATAGAATGAAAATAATTGTAAGCATAAACAATTCAAAAGTGGAGGGTAGTAAGAGTCAATGGTTCCAAACATTAGATACACAGAAACAAATATTTGATATTCATTTGAAGGCCAAATTAATAGTAAAAATAAAGGATCTAAGGGTTGCTTAAATGTTTAAGGGCATATCGAATATCATTATTTGCAAAGGATATAATTCATGAGGGCTAACCCACATTTAGATGATGAAAATTATCCATCTATAGGAATAAAGTGTAAATGCTCGAAATAAGACATTAACAAAGCTACCTTTCATCAGTTATATAGGAATCCCTTTGTAGATTTATATGATTACAAAAAGGAAAAGTCGCGATGGTTTCCACTTTATTCCCTTGGATCAAGAGAGCAAAATAAATGATCAAGGTTATAAACTTGAGTGAAATCTTGCAGGAACACAAATAGAGAGGCAACATATGACGGAGGGAACAAGGTGATCTTACATCCAAGGCATTGCTATAATGGCTCAAGTCACGTTCACAAAGACATATAACTAGCAACACTGCAGAGGGATAAGAAATGAGTTTAAGGTATCACAGATAGGTCTAATCTTCGATCATCAGCATACCCAATTTGAAATCACTTGTATAGAAAGGGAACATTGTAAGACCCACCTTCGTTATTTTTACGTTAAGTTGCCTGTCTTGCTTTTACGTTATAAAAATCGTATTTTTTGGTAACTGTGTGAGTTTTTAACGATTAAATTCATTAAAAAGAACGATTATTTGATTAATGTTATTATCGATGTTACTTATTTATAAAACCTTTGAATCAACGCTAAACTAAGTTTTTTAAATCATTTTTCATTTTACTTGGCCGATTCCCAAAGTTTAAATCGAAATGTTCATTGCGGGTCGTTTCAGTTCGGGTTTGGCCTAACTATTAGCGAGTACGAGACCGGAGTTTAGTAGAATGATGTTAATTGAACCCCAAAAAAAAAGAAAAATAAAACAAAAAGGGAAGGGGGGGCACGCCGGGCCTCAGAAGCCCGAGACCCCGACCCCTCCCCTCTCCTTCTCGCTCTCTGCTTTGCTCTCTCTCTCTCTACCGCAGCTCTCTCTCTCTAGAATCTCTCTCTCTCTCACCGGCGACGGGCCATCTGGCGCTATCGCCGGCCAGCACGCGTCACCGGCGAGAGAAAGGGACCACCGGTCCCCCACACGCGTCCTCCACCAGCCCCTTTCCTCCGCTTCTCATCGCGAAATAGAGCCACGTTTTGGTGGCCTAAAAACGCCACCCACGTGCTGGAAATCAGCCAAACGCCTCCAAACGACCTCTTCTATAGATTGAGGGACCAATTTCACTTCAAACCACACGCAGAAGCGCTTGATTTCGAGAGCTAGGGTTTGATTTTGGGAAGCACACGGGCCACGGTTTCAGTCCAGCAACGTGGGCATGAGTTTGGGCGTGCAATTGCTGCTACTAGGGTTGAATTTAGGCTGAGTCAGGTGGGTGTTCTCACCTCCTAAGTTATTATTATTTTCGAAGTTAATTTTCAGCAGTTTGATGTTGCATGTCAAGTTAGGGCTTGTTAAATTCGTTAGAAATGACAAGAAATACGTTATTCATGCTTAGGTTCGAATCAATTGGTTGTTTCATGCCTGAAATTGAGAATCGATGTGAATTCTGTACATAAACTGTAGTCTTGCGAGAACAGTGAATTCGAATTTATATGGACATATTTAGCTTCGAATCGAGTTAATGAGTTATTGTCTGAAACGGAATTAAAATCGAAGTTAATTTAACATATTTAGCTTCGAATCGAGTTAATGAGTTATTGTTTGAAAAGGAATTAGAAACGAAGTTAGTTTGATACGTTTAGCATCGATTCGAATCCATGAATGTAAATCACACTTGAGATATTAATTTGAAATTAGTTTAACGTGCTTAGCATCGATTCAAGTTTATGAGTTAATGTATGAAAAAGAATTAATATCGAAGTTATATTAACGTGCTTAGCTTCTATTCAAGTTATTTAGCTAATATATGAAAAAGGATTAAAATCGAAGTTCCTTTAATGTCTTTAGCTTCCATTCGAATTAATTAACCAAAGCATGCAAATGAGCTAATTTTCGAGGTAAATGAAGGGTGTCTGGTCCGAATCAAGTAGCTTAGCCAATACATGTTAAACGAATTAATCTCGAAGTTATATAAACATGTTTAGGTTCGACTCGAGTTAAACTAACTAATGCATGTAAATGAATTAAATTCGAAGCTATTGAAATATGTTTAGTTTTCACTCGAACCTCTGTTCTCTGTACATTCATGCTCAGGAAAGTTGCTTCGAAATGTATCGTATATGTTCAGAATGAAATTATGTTTGATTTATTGAATAAAGTATTGTCGATTCATGAATAAATGTGGCCATATGAACGCTTGTTGTAGCGCACCGCTGAATGGTGCTGGATGCTCATGTAAGAACCTAAACTTCACCCTTTATTTTTATAAACTAATACGATAATATGTTGTGATTAACGAATCGATGAACCGAGTTGGTAGTTGGATGGTTTGAGGAAAGAATTATGAGCGTTCGAGGTCCTGTGGTACGGTGCTTGTGAGGAGGGAGTTCGGGTTGTGAATTGACCGCAATCGTGTGGATTACGAGGCCATGTGTGGCTCATTGTGTTAAAATGATTACGAAGTGTTTAAATGTGATATGTGTATTCCCTTTTTCTTGTATGTTTAAAATGTAACATGTGTGTGGAAGGGTGATGTTTTAGCAAATGACTTTTCATGTGTTTTAAATGAATAATAGCCATGTCTAATAGCGAGCTATGGCCTATTTTAGCTATTCAAATAGTATTTGGGAGGAATCCCTAAAACGTTGTTAACAAAAGGGAGATGGGACTTATACGTTGAATGATTTTATTGTTTGAAACACAAAATTACTAGCTGTTATGGCCGATACGCTTTAAGTGGCTAAGATGATGTGCTGTGGACACTATGTTATAAATGTTGACTGCCTAGGGATTTCGTCCTGGTACTAGGAAACCCTAGAAGACCCTTACGAGGGTAATTGTCTAAGATGTGCTGTGGACACTATGTTATGAATGTTGACTGCCTAGGGATTTCGTCCTGGTACTAGGAAGCCCTAGAAGACCCTTACGAGGGTAATTGTCCAAGATGTGCTGTGGACACTATGTTATGAATGTTGACTGCCTAGGGATTTCGTCCTGGTACTAGGAAATCCTAGAAGACCCTGACGAGGGTAATGGTCCAATATGTTTATGTAGCCATCCCGGGAGTAAGAGCTTAAGCGTGAGCATTAGGTCTCACCATGGGGTCGAGAATAGTTCTCACCCAATTAGCACCCTGTGATGATCTTATGCCAGAAGTACTTTCGTACTAAGATAAGAAAAGCAATTGGCCCTTTGCCATTTTTAAACAATTAAAAAGGAAAGGAAGTTCTTTTTATGGGCCCAAAAGGCTATATGGAATGATGTATGAAAAGCTTATAAGGGTCGTTATACTACCAAATGAAATGAAACTTCCTTTGAAGACTAAGAAAACGTTTTCAACGAAAGAAAGAAAGCTTTCAATGAATGAATTATGAAACGATCCTCAAGCATGTTTGAATGTGGATTCTTAGCCTACGTATTAAAGAAAAGCTCTCAATGGATGCATTATGAATGATTCTTAAGTATGATTAAACGTGGATTCTAATCTTATGTGGCATCATTCTTATCCATAGCAAATCTGTCTGATTTATAGTGTATGAGATGAGAAAGAAAGTTATAGCACGTTAAAAATTCCATGAATGAAGGCGTCTCTTCCTAAATGAATGAACGTTGATATGTGAATAGCATGCGAGGATGTCATATAGCTTAATATGATGTTTAAAGGTACTTAAATGCTTGATATGTGTTTATGTGTGTGATATGTATATTATATGAATGAACGTTGATATGTGAATAGCATGCGAGGATGTCATATAGCTTAATATGATGTTTAAAGGTACTTAAATGCTTGATATGTGTTTATGTGTGTGATATGTATATTATATGAATGAACGTTGATATGAGAATAGCACGCGAGGGTGTCATATAGTTTAATATGATGTTTAAAGGTACTTAAATACTTGATATGTGTTTATGTGTGTGATCTGTATATTATATGAATGAAATACCAAGAAAAGTGTGAATATGAAAAGGGATAACCTTAAATACACATCATATGATTGAGGGTTCATGTGTAGTTTAAATGGAGTGTTAGGAAGTTATATTATGAAAAGAAAAGATCCTTATACTTAGCCTTCGATGCTTACTCACGTGCCTAACTGCTTGCTGGTAAAGAATTCCGTCGTTGAGGAATCTAGAAACATGACTGAGTGGTCGAAGTGAAGTTTATGTTTAGTAATCCTCCCATAAAGGTTCTATGAATATCTATTATGATAGTAAAGTATGGAAACGCAATATGTGACTAGTAAAAATAGTATTGCCTGCAACTGTTTTGGTTTTAAGGGGGTTGGGGGACACTCACTGAGCGTGTGGTTGCTCATCCCACTATTCTTTCCCCTTTTCCCCAGGTTTTCTTTCTGACAGGAAGAAGTTGAGTCAGATAAGTCCAGAAGAAACCTATTGTTGCTTTCAAGGCGTCGTATGTGCTCATTTAAAGGGATCTTACGTGTTTAATGAAGTCATGTAATGTACTCTTAGTTTATAAAGGTCTGTAAACGATTATTCTAGTTCATGTAATGCATATGGTATAAAGATCGCTCTGTATGGCCGCCTGAGCCAACCATCAAGTTAGGTAGATGTCTTCTTGGTTTAATTTAGCTATGTTTTGGGATGTAAATCTTAATACTCCGATTTTGTTAACCGTTGAGTTGTATCGTCCATTTCTTCTTTATTCATGAATCAACCTGGCTAGTGTACTCCGAGCGAGTGGCTCGTTGAGTTGTGAACTCCGGCGTGTGGCTGTTGAGCTATGTTTTAAATGTTTTGCACTTCCGTTGATTTACAGGGACTTATTGTAAGGCTTTTAGCCTGGAAACGGTCAGTTTTTAGGGGGAACTCTGCCCGTTTCGTCCCAGGAATTAAGTAAGAAGTTAGGAAAGCGTAATGCTTCTGGCCTAGGGGCTGGGGGTGTTACAAACATCCTTTTAAAAGATTTACAATGGTGGCAAAAACAAAATAATAAGAATCAAAGTTGGTTATGAACAAGAAAGGTTATGTTATTATTGAGAGGATGATCACAAAAGGTAAGTTGAGTTAGGATAATTAGTGAAAGTAAGAGGGACATACCTCTCCTTGGTGATAGAAATTCCATATGAAAATTAATGTCATGAGACAATTCAGCGACAGAGAAGACATGCAGTGAAGTATTGTTGAGGTGATCAAATAATTTTTTACACAGCAAAAGGGGGTTAATATGAATCAAAAGGAATTACAAATTACATTGTGTTATTGCATAATAGGGTGAGGCTAACTCTAGGTTAAAATGAAGAGATCACAGAGTCCCACTAAGGACGTATAGTTATATAGTGGTATCTTATAAGAAAGTTGCTTGGATTTTTTTTTAAAAAATCAGCAAGGACTTTTCATATGTTAGTGTCCCATAACCCTCTAGTCTTGTACCTGGGTTTCTGTCATGGTAATACTCTCTTAAATTTGGCATCATAACCTTATAAAGTCACTAGTAATAATCCTACAGGATCCATGCAATGTTTATTCGGTCACCACTCCCAACTCCTTACTAGGAAGAGTTTTGTGATGCCCCAGAATCAAGTGCCCTGAGTTCAACCCATGGTATTGTTGTTCTTATATGATACCTTCCCATCAATTTATTCGTAAAATCTTATCAATGAACTTGCGCATTCATTAGCTGGAATATAAATTATAACCTCTAGAATTTTGGGTATAAAATGTAAAGAATTTGCACTCATGTATAGCACATCCTCGAGCCTTTTCCTATGATTCCACCAGCATGAATTATCATTTCCCATAAAATAAGTATGCTTAAAGTTGTCAACTATCACTCTTGCTTCTCTGATGAATTCGACATCTAAGTCTCTTCTCTTTTCATTATGTCTCTTCTGTAGTTTTCTTCCTTCCCCCTATCAAATTCTTGTTAACCCCAAAGGATATGCTCAGTGAATCTACATAATAAAATCTCCCCACTTAATTTATTTTGCATATCTATTGAGTATAGCTCGACCCAACATCACCCATCACTTAATCCACTAAACCAGATAAGGACTTGTTTGTATCACTCCCTTAGAAGCTCTTATGGATATCTTGATAGTAAGGTCGACCTTTAGTGACTTTCTTATGCCCTTATGGTTTGTTTTAGACTCATAATAAGTCTTAACCACATTATACAACCTCGAACCTCCAAAGGCGTTTTTCTCCTCTCCTTTCTAAAGTTTTCAATGCCTACTATTTCTTCAATTGAGGCATATTTATTCGTATAACCTGAGTCAATGGCGCAACAACTGCCACATCTAAATATCCTCCACATCTTCATCGACTACATAATTATAAAACACGTTTTAAGGTACAATAACTTGTATACAGCTAGCATATGGAAGCCTCTATGCGTTTACATAATCTGTAGCCTAGTTAATGACAATACCTCCTTACATAGCAACCTTATGTTGCTGTAACGCGTATAACACTGACTAACATACCCTAAGCTATTAGATCATCGTCACCAATTTCACTATAGTAAATTAATATTGCAAATTGCCAAGGACAGTGTGATAAGCCCTCAGACACATTTACACCAAGGTTTATATTATATTGATTCAACCTAAGAATGTTGCAACAAAAGGCATCTTCCCTATTTAGAAGGTTAAATGCAATTTGGTACTATAATAATCACATGAGAATTTATAAATGGCATCCTCACATCATGTCTTAAACATCACCAATACCAATGTTAAGTATGCCTATGTGCCTTAATAAAACCTTTACATTAGAGTCATCCTCACAAAACAAACAGCTAACCCCAAACTCCGCAGAATTATAACTGTGAACTTGGTGAATTTCCCTGGTGCATACGTCAACAAGAGGTCAACTAAATGTTTCTTCACTCTACTTTTTTAATGACTAAATCCTCAAGGTATTACCAAACTATAATGTTCACTTTGACATCAAGGGTTGAGGGCCAGGTAAATTTTACTAAAGTATCCTCATACGCATGAACCCATATTAATATCTCATTTAACTAGTCCAACACAACTCATAAATGCCTTATAGCTCACAGTGGCCTTTAAAACTGGCTTTGTTACCACAACAGTAATGCCCTTCAAATACTAATTATTCAATCATCTTAATTAAACCACTTATTATCATATTCGCATCATAATTCTTTATCATTAGAGGTGTTACTGTCACACGAAACTGGACAAAGCTATATAAGAACACACGACTTTAACTAGAGTACTTCTATATTCACAAGTCTCATTATGTGGAACGCATTCAAGTCAACTTCGAACACTAGTTAAACTTTCACATAGCCAGATACACTTAGATTAGGTATATCCTAATATTCTACATTGGACATGCTTACACAAAATATACACCCAACATGACCTTTACACTCTATCAACCTTCGTACTATGCTAGAATCCACTACCAGCGTCTAACTGCACCGACAGCAAAGGCATGAAACCTTTCTTTTACTTTTTGCTTCATTCGGACTTGTTAAGGAGAGGTGTGCCTACAGATTCCTTACCTAAAACAAAAAAGACAAAATATGCCAAGAAATGAGGCAATGCCCAGCATGCTTATCCCCATACTATAAAATAAACTTTTCGAATAATTTAGTTAGGTGCCCGCATTTGAATTCATTTTAGTTCAAAAATAAGGGAGGGAGAGAATATGAGCAAAACTACTTTGTCAATTATTATCTGGAACTGGAACCCAAAATGATGAGCTCATACGCACAATGGAATTATTGAATAGGTGTACACCTGTGAGACTGATCAAGTAGCCTAACCTAAGGCTACGTGGGTGAACTAAAGGGCGTAAGCCCTAATAAGTGATCGCTGGTGGATCCACTTGATTATGTGGTAGAACCATGCTTAAAAATGATTCATTAAATAACAGTATATTTTGAGGTTTTGATATATATGAAAATATGTGAAGTTTAAGAAGATAGAGGCAGTAAATGTAGAAGAAATCTTTAAAATCTCTTTCCTTTTATAAAATAGTTGCTCATGGCTCGACAACAACGGAAATGGCCTCGTTTCTGCTCTAGATATATATATTTTGGTGGTTAGGGAAGTGTCAAATAATTCTTATTAGTTACAACCATAATAATTAAGTCAGAGTTATCCTTGGCTTTTTTTTCTTCGTCTTTTTTTTTAATTACCAGAGCACTCACAATTATTTGGTTTAACACGTAAGTTGATTTTATCCCCCGTTTTTGATATTATTATTTCCCCATTTAACATCATTGCTATTCTTATAGTTAACAATATTAATGTTAACATTGATAATATAGGTTTTATTATTATTAACTTTGTTGTTGTCAGTATTAACGTTAGTATCATTATAATTGTTGTAGTCATTATTATTATTATTGTTAGTTGTTATCCTTGCTATTACTATAAATTTCATTACTATTTTAATTATTAATAGGGGATAATATTAGTTGTGGTGACCTATCCATGAAGAGGATTGGATTATTTAAGCTCGATTAAGCTTTGATTTGTTCTTATGCCAAAAGCAACCTCCTATATTAAAAGATTTTCGACCCATTTTGCCCCAAGCAAACCTTGGTTTTTCACTTGTTTAGGTTGAACTGTATAAGTTGAATCATTTCTATCCCACTTAAGCATGATTCCTTCTTTATTCCTCTTTTGTAGACGTATTAATGCCTAAGTTAGTAATCAACACCATCTCTATCTCAAGAATGGTTTGATCTCCACAATTAACTCAATTACCTTACACTACTGTTCAAATGCACACACTTAATTCATCCAAATTTTCACATGAAGATAACCACTTCAATCCCTCAAATTAATTTCAAGAGCTTAATTAGGTAATAAATTTTAACGCTTCCATGGCAGCATCACAAAACACCCACACATACCTCCCTAATTTATCCACACACACATAGGAATTTCTTAAAATTCAGCAAATTCAACATTGTGGGCGTGATTTCACTACCACACACAAACACCAATTTCTCCATATGCACACCACCTCCACACACATAAATCATCAAAAACCATAATAATACACTTTAAATTCATACAAATTGGTTGTCAACTAGATTAAGAAACACAGTTTTCAACTAAATTGAGAGATTTGATGATAAACATGAATAGAAGAGGACTTAGAGTTCACCTTCCCAACTCAATGGAGCCAAGTTAGGGGAAAGGAAAAGGAAATGGTAGCGGCCAGTGGTAGCTAGAGGGGCTCGGGTGCATCAGCCAATGGCGTCAGCAGTGGGCTGCCGACAATGGTCACCAGAGTAAGTGGCTGGCACTACAAAAAATAGGTAAGGGGTAAAATATGTGAGGTAGTTTAGGTGGGTTTAGTGTAAAAAGACAAATGAGGGGGGGTTTATCGTGAAAGAGACAAATAGAGAGGGGTGTGGCAGAGCTAAAAAAGGAGTCATTTTTGTATTTCAGCAAAATTGATTTGACTCAATTCTTCCCTTAATTCTAGACCCTTCACCATGCTTCACTTAATTTTTTCTTAACCAATAAATCTTTGGGCAAAAATTTAGGGCTTATATTTGGGCTTTGCTATTATCACTATAGTATCATTGTGGTCTATTTGGAAAAAAAATTGTACACATACCCGTTCGATGAACATGTGCTTCTGTTTTTTTTAATATTTCGTTTGCTCACATTATGGGTTTATTACATAACATAGGTGAAGAAATTATATATATTTCATAAAAAATTACGACTTTTACCCACCTTTATATTTGGGCCAATCTTTAGTTGTTTGTTTGTTTATTTAATAATTATGAATGAGCTTATATAGAGCATAGCCTAATTTTATTTCGAGGCCACTTTGTCATTCTAACTCACCATTACTTAAATATATCAAATGCTGAATTTAAATGCGCTGTCCTAATTAATTAAATTAATATGAGATTTATCAGAGTAATCGTCATAGATTAGGTTCTGACTATTACAGGTTCAGGGACTGGAGTCGAAATCTGTATATTTGCGAATGGTCTAAAGGCTTAGATTTAGAAGAGTACTCAGAGAAAGATCTTCAATAATTGGAGGCTTTAGGAATAAAAGTGTTTTCTCTAATAGATTGAGATCTAAATTTTAGAATAAGCCTACCATCAGGTTCTCCTATAATCTTATATATATCTCTTCTTTCTAATTGTGTTGGAGGTTGAGTATCTTAGATTTCAAGCTCATCTAAGAGAGTAATTTCATCCCATTTGAGAAGCTTTGGAGTGAAGACCTTTGGTTTGTCGTCTTCAATTTGTAGTAAAACTGTTCCCTATGAATTAGAAAGGAGAGGACTTAGAAATCGAGTGTTCAAATTTGAAGACATGAGTTTAAAATAAACTCAAAATATAATAACACAGTTTTTGAAATAATAAAACTCATCGCCTTGAACATGTACATCCAATTTCAAGGCTTCTGCTGTCATAGGGCATGTAAAGTCAACTGTAAAATGAGGATAACAATTGAAAATTATATGTCCTTTACAAACATTTATTTGTATGACTGCTAAGAGGGATGACTTATATTTTTTAAGTATTTTGCCTAGACCATGTAAATAGGAGCATTAACACCCTTTTTGATGAGATTTTAATGAGGACTTCAATAAGTCCAATTTGCATAAATCTGTACTTTGCCCTCAAATGACTTTCAATAGAATTTTGTTTAATCATAGCAATAGTTTGTAAAACATTTTGTAAACTAATGACCTCTTCGTGAGTTTTGATGGAATATGCTCTAACAAAGTTGAAGGCTCCAATTTTGTATATGGTGTCTACTTCTATTCTAGGAATAGTCTAGTTTTCATAATTGTTAGGAGAAGGTACCTAAATATGGTCTAGCGATAGTCTTCTTAACCTAGATGTGATTATTAATGCATGTTCTAACCCTCAAATGCACACTGATGAGATCAATGGGGTTACCACCGGGACCGCCTACTAGCTGATCAAGGACTTTACAGCTGATCAACACCTAATCCAACACCAACTTCTATGGATGTCTCTATGCACTTACTAGATAGTAATGCAAACAATAGTGTCTAAATGCAAAAACTACATCAATATGGCTCTAATACCAGTGATAAGGAATGGAAAACTTTTTTTCTTCAAAAGGGTTTTTCCATTGCTGGGAATCTATAACATTTTTAATTTTGCATTTATAGTACAGAATCAAGTTTGGGTTCGTTCTGTGGCGGGTATGAGCGATGACAATTGAGTGAGAATCAACGAGTAGGAGTTCACAAAATTTCCAATTCTTTTAGGGGTTGTTACTCAAGTTATGAGAATTACCAAAGCTTTTTTGAATGATTGTTTCAAAGGTTTCAAGGCAATACGCAATTTTGACACTTGTTAAGAATAGGTGTTCAGTGAACCCAATTAGATAATTGTCTCGAGATGGTTTGGCAGGCTGGCTGGAAACAACAATTTAGGATGGCAAAGGAGGAAAATTTATTAGAGGTGAAAATGCACTACGGGTTAGAACTTGGAGCTGACAATCTTCCGCTAATGGGTAGAGAATTGTTTGTTCCCTTGATAAAATCAATTTCAAAATCGAAAGAAAATAGAATGGCTTGCCATCCAGCAAAAAATTGTTTAGCAATAGGATTTTTAACGTCTTTTTGGAGAATCTCTTTGGTTAATTTGCAATCTACACGAAGAATAAATTTTTTCTAAAACAAATCATCTTGAAATTTTAAAATACAAAGTACTACAGGTAACATCTCCTCTTCAAAAGAAGAATAATTTTGAACACACACATATATATATATATATATATATATATATATATATATATATATATATATATACATATATATGTATATATAGATGTATGTATGTATTTATGTGTGCATCTATACATACATATATATATATATATATATATATATATATATATATATATATCTA
>JAKOGI010000862.1:360000-386376 GCA_029747015.1 Carnegiea gigantea | reverse complement strand
ATATACATACATATATATATGAATATATATATATATATATATATATATATATATATATATATATATATATATATATATATATATATATATATATATATATATATATATATAATGTATATATATATATATATATATATATATATATATATATATATATATATATATATATAAAATATGTGCATATATTTTTGATTTGGAATGTTTTTCACTTTAAAAATATTGATTCTTTTTCTAAGATTTTATTCTTTTTGTATTTTCTGTGACTTGTTTGCAAATAGTCAATCACGTGTGTTTAGGGTTCGTGTATTTGAATCGTGTTTGATTAGGCATCGCTTCATTGATTCGTGCTGGTATGTTTCAAATACAGATTTCCATAATTGAAGGCCATCAGCATCCACCTACACACACGCACACACTCTCTTCCAGTTCTCTGATTTGCTCAGATTTGCTTATTAATGGGGCTACGAAATCTTTAATGTTGTAACCAAATCATAGCCTAAAACAGTCAGCTAAGCTTCCAAACTTCGAGTAGAGCTCTGAAACTCGCTCCATGATGTATTCATAAGAGATTAGATGAACACATAGTTGATTAGATGTCGATAAAATATTGAATGAACATATATAGTCAGTTACGTACATGCATATCAACTACAATTAATTATGCCTAAGTGGAGTGGGTTTTGCTCTCAGGATGGAAGACGATAAAGGGGGCATTGGCGATGCCACTGATGGTTGAAGGGTGTAAGATGGGGCTCATCAAATTCACAAGCCAGAGTAGTGATTCTACAAGTCACAACCACATAAAGGCTTGACTAATAGGTTCCTTTATAGTGTCATTGCCATTTCTCAATGCTAGCTAAAGTGTTAGTACACAATAGTTGGGGTAGCATTTTCTCTTCTGTAATAAATTTTCCTTAGAATTTTGTGTAGCTTCCATCTTTACTTGCACATTCGGATTCAGTCATATGCTATAAGGTTATGGCTATTCGGCAATTCAATCTGTCAACTTGGTTTGATGCTGAAATGCTTTGTTCTTTTTTTTGGAGGGGCAAATGAGGCATAAAGGTTGATATAGGTCGAATTTAAACCTAAGTCTCTGGTAACAACTATCAAAAATTTTATTAGTTGTGCTAATTGAGACCACAATTGAAATGCTTTTGTTTATATACCCCACCTGTCCCGTTCAATTTTTTCCCATTATTTTTGTTTTTCTGTTTTGATCTCTACTTGTCAAACTCCCTTGAGTAGATTGAGGCAAGTTGATGCCATGGCTGTTGAGATGCATGCTGGTCTGGCTTCTGAAGGGGGTTCTAAGCTTAAAATGCTCCTCACTTATGTTGATAAACTCCCCAACGGGTATCCCTCTCCCTCCCTCCCTCTCTCTCTCTCTCTCTCTCTCTCGCTCTCTCTCTCAGCTTTCGTGGTTGTGTTTATTTATCGGTATTTAGATTTTGTTTGATTTGGGGGAAAGGGGCATTTACTTGGTTTCATGATGATTGATATGGTTTGCGTTTTTGGGTTGATCCCCCTTCGCTGTGTATATCATTGATCAGGAAGTTCCCCTTTCGATAAGCTTGTCATATACATATATAGATAGTCTTTTTGTTAACTATTTGCAAGCAATTTGTTTTTGATGGAATGCCTGAATGTTGACTAGCAAGGGGGGAAATGAGTTGTTTTTACATCCACAGAATGGGTTCAGGGCATTGGCATCCTGAAGGAAGAGCTGGACAAGGTTGTAAAGTTTGATTTTCATGGGCAGCCTACTCAGTTGAAGCACGACAGTGTTGTCATTACAGCTATCACAAGCTGCACAAATACATCAAACCCCAGTGTCATGCTGGACGCTGGTTTGGTTGCTAAGAAAGCTTGTGAGTTGGGGTTAGAGGTTAATATGTCTATTATTATATTGTTAAGTTTGATCATAATGCTTCGTCTTATGAAGGTTTTTGCCGTATTAATATCTTCTATTAGCATCAGTATTATTTGCCCTTGAGTTCTCAACATAGTTTATTTCAGTGTTTTGCTAAGTTGCCATTAATGAGTCTTTTAATTTCCCTTGTCGACTTCTATATTTGCATTTCATGTTAACATGGAAAACTCCTAGGTTCACTCAATGGCATTTTTAGGTTGGATTTTCCTAGCGGAAAAATTACAGATAATTGCAAATGTGTTTTGTGTCCAACTCTTTGGTGATCGACATGCTAGAATCCTAACCGAAAGCTGAAGTAGCTTTAAATTGTGTCACTGGCATACATTCTAGATGATCTAACCTTTGCTGGTTTTTGTGCCCATTTAGTTTCACAGCATTGTGAAATTTCTTGCATATCTAATTCAGTTTCTTCATCATACTTCCTGTTATCCAATCCTCAATGTGGCATTACTTTTGTGAAAGTTTGCAATTTTTAAACAAAAAAATTTCTTTTTTTATTATTGGTATTATTGGTATTGAATTTTCTCAGTTTATGAGTATCCTAAGAGATTTAATTGGATGGTCCATTGTGGTATATGCAACTGAGGAAAAGTAAGATCCAGGGCTTGCAGGCGCGACGATTGTGAGAATTGCCAGAGTAGGTGACAACTATAAGAAGCTGTGTACTTGTGATGGAACCACCATCTGGGAAGCAAAACCCAATTTTGTCATGAGCAAGGTCTGACAGCATATTCATTCTAGTTGCATGATGAAAAGGGGCGAAAATGGGTCTGATTGCAATGTTCATGTGCATAGCTTGTATAAAAATATGGGCATTTGTAATCTTTTTAGATTTATGATCTCTTGTACCTGAATTGGTCAATTGGCTTGGAAATTTAAATAATTTCATAGAACTAATGTAGGATTTTGAAGACTTGGCCATTTGTAATATATTTACATTTAATTTATGATCTCTTATACTTGAATTGGTCAACTAGCATTTGTCTTCTTTTTTTTCAGTGTCATTGGTCATGGTGAATGCTTATTTCCTACCACTAAATAGTTTCCCTGTATCTTTGGAAAATAAACATATGGATGAACATTGAAATTTTATAAAGTTAGTGTTTAGCAAGTGAACGCTTAAAACATAAAAAAACGAATACTTAAGCTTTAAATAGTGACCATTTAATAAAGACGTACCCTTCACCGAAGATTCGTTGAAGGTGGTGTAAATATAGTCCTGGATTTACATTACAAAGGAAGCAGGAGCAAAGGCAACTACTTTCATATCCATGGAAAAGACTCTGAAATTCTATGTGTTAGCTGCAATAGTTTAATATTTGAGTATGCAAATCAGAAACCTGTTTTTGGAGTTTTGAACTCATATAACATATTCTATGCTCCTTTGCTGGGGTTTTACACATTCATTGGAATTCTGACCTCAGTATGCTTATCTATGTTTGTCCTCTCTACTGTACTAAGCTTATTTTCAGTGCCGTAAATGTGTTTCTGTCTATATTCGAGTGGGTTTTTTTTTTATGCTTTATGAAGAAGTGAAACTGCAATAACATTATCAATCAACCAATGCAACATTTCTTATGCTGGCTTTCCGATGGTTCAAATCTGTTCAAGCTGCCAATAAGGAGGCTACAAATTTGAACTTCATGAGGGCAATTTGAGTACTTCAGTTCCAAAGTCAATAAGTCTCCTTAGTTTCTCCCTCCTTTTCAAAATCTGAGTCCGTACCAGAGATCAAATTGAGAAAAAACTTGAGACAATCAGGCTGTTCCATTGACCAAATAGTAATTGAAAAATATTTAACAACAATGTGTCTTATAATTATGTAGACGTGGAAATTTACTTTCTAAGAGAAGGTTTCTATTTAGTCATATATATACCAAAAAAGAAATTAAACTAATTATATAAATGCTCCTCCAACTTACCCTTCATCTCCCCAAGCCAACTAGGAACGAAGTCTTCAGCAGGAACAACTTCACAATCTGAGACTCTGGTGGTTCAATCATCAGACAGGCAAGCCCACTAGGAACAAAGTCTCTTACAAAACCTGCCACATCGTTTTTTCCCAGAAGTCAGAATCGTCTCCTAATGTTGACCATGAACATCAAATATAATTTCTGTGTCAGTGCCAAGAGACAGAAAATTCAGACTCTTATTTTCCACATAATAATACCAAAAATCACCACCATGCGGATCAGGCTTACTACTTGCACAGAACAAAAATAGAGGGAGCCTAACATAATTATAGATGAAAAGTTGTGTTAAGCTGGACAGATTAACGTGTACCGGCAGAGGTTCTGGGTCTTCTAACAACAGCCATAGAGTTCTGAAAATAGCATGGCTGGGACTCTAACCCTTCACCTAATATTGTCAAATTCAACTGCATCATTAATCTCAAATTCCCAATAAGATGCAGAGTGCATTATCTACAAGATGACATTGTGAAGAAGTTGCTTAATCCTTAGGCTTGAACAAATGTATCTGAATCCTTTCATTCTCTTTATTTTGGGTATGATAATGTTGATCATCCTTAGCACAATCAGGTCAGATCAGATCAGACCAATTGAGGCCTGGTTCGTAAAAGGTTAAGACTCCTTTGTCTAACAGGTTAGATTGGATCAGATTATTACAGATGAAAACGCTGTGTTAAGCTGGACAGATTACCCTATACTAACAGATGATCATGTGGTTTAGACTAATGTCTAGTTAGCAAACAATAAAGAAATAATGATAAACAATAAAAAAAGCAGTAATTTTGCTACAGTATTCTTCCAACGATAAACGCATTGTCATGTTACATCACACCAAGGAATAGGCACAACAAGTTTACCATAAAGTCCTTCTAGACTGTCTTCTAGTTTAGCAAGGCAATAAAATATATTGATGGATTCCTCGTATAGGTAGAATTCATTAAGCTACTACATTCATGACATATATCCATTAGTTTTCAAACTGAATAGCCAAATATAAGCAGCAGTATCCTAGAACTTACCACTACTTCCTTGAACTTTTGAGCCTTGTAGTTTCATAGGCAACTACCATGTTCTTTAGCTCTGGAGCAATGACATTGGTAGATGATGTGGCGATCTTGTGGCAGTACTGCACCCTTAATTTATGAATTCCAATAACCTAAGATTGGAAGGGGGAGAAGGGGTGAGAGGGGGCAGCAAGAGGATCTATTAACTTGTATTAGAACCTCATAAGATAAACAGAAACAATAGATAACGACCTAACATTGAGTTGCTATATATAAACAAATTTTATCAATTCTTTTTGGGGGGAAAAAATTGAAAAGAAGAGAGGAACATGAAAACATAATTACCACACAATTGATATCAATTTGATGCATTTTTTAATTTTTGGGGAGAGGGGAAAACATTAATGAAAATTTATATAATATCCTCAATGAAATCCTGTAATCAAAATAAATCCATTTTAGTTTCAATTTGACACCAAACTAGGACAACACCCCTACCAACTCAATCACCTCTACCAACTGAATCACCTCTAAACATATATAGCATTATTGTGAATAGCAACTGTACTTTTTATGATCTATTGTGGGCGCTAATTTTACTCAACATCAAAATATGAATAGCCAACCCAAAAAATAGTAGAAGAAAAGGAGGTTGTGTCTGCCAACACAATGCAAATATGCAATACTATTACATTCCATACCATTCTGTACCACATATAATACCAATATTGCATCTTACCTAAGTGACCCAACCCAACAGGGTAGGCAAAAGGACAGTGACAACATGCAATGCTAACACAGAGAACTTAGAACTCAGAACAGTATCCAATATCTATGCATTTGAGCTAAGCACCCCTCGGGAAAAAAATACATACAAAAAACCCATGAGAATGATGACCCCCCTCCAAAAAAACACAAAAACAAAAAAATAAAAAAACAAAGGGGTTCATGAGACATCCGTTGAATATTATCAATTGATTCTCTCTCATTTAATAATGATGACAATAGGTAGTGAACGATCAAACACTTTTAAATGAGAAAGCCTGCAGCATGGTAACCTCATTCTTCCTCAATCCAACGTCCCAACGGGTTGCCACACCTTTGTATTCCTCCATATGCCTCATAACATAAATACCTCCATTATGATCTTGTTTGGAACCGTCGATTTTCCAAGGCATATCTATGTGTCTTTCTTGAAACTGTTGACTGGAAGTCCCTCTCCTATCATCACTCCATTCCTTGACAATATATTCTCCCAAAAGTGTACTCTGCTTGGTTTGCATATGATTTTTAAAAAAATAGTATCGTTATATGCTTCATTTGAAAAATAATTGTTGATTTAGAGAGTACACAGCCACAAGAGGGGGGGTGAATTGTGGTGTCCGATTTTCGCAAGTTGCTGGCAAATAGTCTTAGGCCCTATTCACACAGGTTGTTTCTGAGATAAGCAGAAGCGAAAATCCAACAAAATTGAATGCAGAAATAACGGACACAGGATTTTTACGTGGAAAACACCTCTAGCCCAACTGAGGTTAAAAACCACGACCTACCTCGTGTAGGATTTAAACACCTCACTAAACGGGCTAATCACGTTACAATAGTAACACACCTTGTTACAAATTGCAACCCACGTAACCGTCTTCCCTGAGACAGGTTACCCCACGTCCAAAATCCCCTTGACTTGGACACACACTCAACTCACTTTTGTGAAACAAGAGTATAAAGAAAAACACCCTATTACAATGCTTCTCAACTAAGCTAATATAGGGTACAATGAAATCCTAGTATGCCAACTTTGAAAGTTCAAATAACTCACTCACTATACACGGTTTTCTTTTCAAACTTTTAAGCTCATGAACACTGAATTTTTCTTTTTGAAAACCGATGCTTCTAACGTTCTAAGAAGCGACTTTATATAGTGCTTGGAAAAAACAATTCCTCAAATTTTTGGAAACTAAAATCCCTAAAGAATATAGAATTCTTTAGCTACAAGGGATGAGGAAACATGAGCTGGAAACACTTCCTAACCGTGTGCATAAGGCGGTGATTCTCAGTAACTAGCCCATGTTTTTCTCAACAACCTTATCCACTTGCCAAAAATTGGATATTCTTTTTATTCAAAAAAGATTTTGCAAATTCCCTTAGATTTTAATAACTGTTTTTAGGATAAAGGGTAAGATACTCCATAAAAAATCTTTCTTGCAAATCCTTGAAGAAGCTGCTCAAAATCCAAAAGATAAAAATCGTGCAAAACAGTTTTTCGCAGCTTATTCTGGAAACACTCTGATCACCCTATTTCCAGGATTGTTCTGAAGGGTGATCCGAAATATTTACCAAAAGAAAACAAAACCGTTTCAAGTAAGTGGTAAGTTAAGAGTTTCTGATTGGCATATTAACAAGAGTCTAAAATATAAAACCAAATTAAATCAAGACATCTTGTTGTAACCACTAGTCATCTTGTAGAGAGACGAATCTGCTGCAAACACTTCACAGAACCTGTTTCTCACGGCTGCACTTATATCCTATGCTTCAAACACTTCACAGGACATGTTCAAACACCTTACAGAGCCTGTTTCTCATGGTTGTTCTTACATCGCTGACTTGAGTACCTGTTCTTGATAAACCATTAGTCAAGCAGTTTTTAATATATTGAAAAACAGCAGTAAGGCCCTGTTGGTAAAGCCTGTTTGGAACAACAACACAACTACAACACTTGGATTTGTTATCATCAAAACCTTATACATTTTAACAAATTCCCCCTTTTTGATGATGACAAACCAAGTGACCATATTGACTTTCAAGGGCAAGTGAAGTGATTAGTACCAATTTTTCAAATTCACATGAAGAAGTTAGTATCGAAAAGATTGTAAGAAACTTAACTCATCCATGGCAAAACTAAAACAATATTGGTCAACCTATCTTCCCCCTTTTGGCATCATTAAAAAGCAGGGGTGAACAGTCAAACATAGGGTGTTTGCTATCACCACCACTTGGGTAATGGAGGAAAGTCAACAGGCGATACCCTCAAGTGTGTTGGTACGGTAATGAGATTGGCCATCCTAGTCACACACAAGCAATTCACAACAGAAAGCCAGCAAGGCAAAGCCAATCAAAAAACAAGATAACCTGTCATTCACCAAACGAGTGCAACAGAAAGTACAACCTAGCAAGAGAGGATAACCAAGAGAAGTGAGAACAGGCTATGAGAACAACAGATGGGGGGTGATCAGAGAGCAGGAGGGGAAAATTTTGCTGAGAGGGAAGAGAGAAGGGCGAGGATATCTTCATGGCGTTTTGTATTGAGAGCCTTTTCCTCGTCCAGGGCAGCCTTTACCGCAGTAAGCTCAGCACTGAGTCGAGAGTTTTCTTCCAAAGCAGCCTCAAGCTTGACTGAGGAACTGCCAGGAACAGGAGGACGGGTTGTTCTGGTTCCCTGTTCTGAGGCAGACCCCTCAATTAAAGCATACCCACACCCCATAAGGGTGTTACTCCTAATCTCATCGATGAACGGAGCACCCACGTTCTTCTGCAGAGTCACCCCAAAGTGCTCAAACACACTAGTCAGGAAGAAGTCGTATCCCAGGTCATGTTCCCTGAAGGTGTTTGCAATTCTTGCTATGTGGCGAATCTTGGTGGCAAAAAGGTTGATTTGCTCTTCCTTGTCCATCAAATCCATCAAACATTGATCCATGGCATCAGCAAGATTGCGACCGTGGCCCCTGGGGATGACATTCTTGATAATAAACCAGAATATCAATTGATGGAGCGATGTCATGTCCCCTTTCTTCACGGACTTGGGTGTTTGGAGGCTTGATTGCTGGCTAAATTTTTGGGCGAGCTCCAGCAGCCTGGCTGTCCCGAGAATAGTCTTGTCTTCTCTCACATATATATCAAAGCCCGTGGAGGGAATCCCTAGAATTTCCCCTAATATCTTCGCATCAAAGCGAAGCTGTTGCCCATTAACAATACTTGTCACCACTCCTTCGGTGACAGTGCAGTTGGCATAGAACTCTGCCAACTCATGTACAGAACACAACTGGGTGTTTGTAAACAGCTCATACCATCCTTGTGCATGCAGCTTGTGCAGAAACACCCCAGACCCTGTTCCTCAAAATATTTTACCTTGATAATTTTGCCCCTAACTACCCGTCTCTGAAGCAGTTGGGTCAGTTTGGCTGAGATTGCGGACGGGGTAGACTTCTTGGCTCTTTTAGGTTGAGGCTCATAGGAGGGTCTTGGGTGGAGGTGTGTTTGAGAGAGGCTTTTCTCTTGGGAGTTTTGAGGGGTGATGGTTTGGAGGGTAAAGTGGAGGTTGATTTTGGTGCAGGCAGAGGCTTATCCTCTGAGGACTCTGAGAACACAGGAGTGCCCTGTTTGAAGGCGGTGTTCTCAGTGTCGCTATCTGATGAAGGCTCAGAGGAGGAATCAATTTCCTCAACAACAGGGGATGACTGTTTGGCAGGACGAGGTGTGGAGTGGAAGGCAATTCGGGCTGATTTTCAAGTTAGCCTGGTTGTGGGTTTGGCCGAAGAGAAGATTTGTGGTTTTGGTTTGACAGGGGTTTCACTTTTTGAGGGTTCTTCAGTCTGGCTGCTTTTAGACCTTGATGGTGGTCCTGTTCTTGGCATTCTAGTACGCCTAGCCACAATTTTGTATCGTTTACGTTTCTCACCAGTTGGTGGTACCGGTGTGGCTTGTTCAGGCTTCACAGGAGACTCCTCCATTTGATCACTACTTCCCCCTTCTTCTTTTGACAAATCCTCCCCTAGGTCATCCCTAAAAACTTCAGGCCTTGTTTCGGCCCCTGTTTCCTGCTCTGGGAACAGCCCAAGCGAACTGATGTCATCTAGTCCATGATCGAATCGAAAGATTTTATCTAAAGGCCCAATTTCTCTTTCAGATGCCCCAACAGGTTCTTGGGGTTTACATACCCCCGTTTCTCCAAATAAAATCAATTCCCGCCCAAATTTGTAAGGGATGTCTTCCAATTTTAGATTCATTGTTCTAAGGTCGATGCTTTTCAAAAACCCAAAAGGTTTATAGACAATGGGTCGAGAAGGTTTAGTAGTTTTACCTTCCATGAGGGCTGTCAGAAATTGTGTAGGCGCAAACAGGGCTGTGGCTGTTTGCAAGGCTGTGCTCTGTGTCTGGTTACCCTGAGTCGAGGTTGAGGAGCTCTCGGAGCTAATGGGAGACGCCATTTTTCAGAGGAAGGAGAGAGATTAGGGTTTCTTGAACAGAGTTTTCAGAGCAAGAGAGTTTCGGTGGAGGTGAGAGATTGAGCAAGAGAGCTTTAAAGAGAGAGAGAGAGACATGCGAAATCTTTAAAAGATTTTGCCCGTTTTGCAATGGGCTTTTGCATTTATTTAGGCCGCGCACGCCTCGGGAAGAGATTAGTAATTTTCAATTTGTTGCACATATTTGACAAACAAGAGGCGTACTTGTTCCTGGTGCTTGTTCTTGAGGTTACTTGCTCGGTAACATAGGACAATAAGGGCAATCTCATTAGACCTCAACGAGTGTCAGCAAGTTGCAAACCTCACATATGCTAAACATAGCACAGAAGTTGATTGCAAACAAAAATTTAACATGTTGTGCCCGTAACTTTTAAGTTTTGCAAACAGGGAGAGAGAACATGTTGGTCAGGTTGTTCTAATTAAGCCTAGTTCGAGTCTATTCCTTTCAAATTGTTCTCTACCCAATGCTTTTGTGAATATATCAGCAATTTGATTTTCAGTGGCACAAAAATTTATTGAGATCACTCCTTTTTCAACATTGTCTCTTAGAAATTGATGACGAATGTCAATATGTTTTGTTCTTTTGTGTTGACATGGACTTTTGGCAATGTTAATTGCACTTGTATTGTCACAATAAATAAGAATGCATCCTATGTCAACACAAAAGTCCTTGAGTTGTTGTCTTATCCATAATAACTGAGCACAATAAGATGCAGCTGCCACATATTCAGCTTCTGCTGTGGACAAGGCAACAGAGAGTTGTTTCTTTGTTGCCCAAGATACCAAACAAGGTCCAAGAAAGTGAGCCATACCTGAGGTGCTTTTCCTATCAACCAAGAAACCTGCATAATCAGCATCAGCATACCCAACAAGATCAAAGTTGCAACCGCTAGGATACCATAAGGTTAGATCGAGTGTATGTTTTAAGTATCTTAAAATCCTTTTTACAGCCTTAAGATGAGTTTCTTTAGGGTTAGACTGAAAACGTGCACATAGACTAACACTGAAAACAATGTCAGGTCTACTAGCCGTCAGGTATAGGAGTGACCCTATCATGCCCCTATAGGATTTCTCCTCAACTGAGGGACTACCATCATCCATTACCAGCCTGGTTGAGGGAGAGATGGGAGTATCAATGAGCTTGGCCGACTCCATCTTAAAGCGCTTAAGTAACTCTTTGATATACTTTTGTTGATGGATCATGGTGCCGTTTGAAGTTTTCTTGATTTGCAAGCCTAGAAAGAAATTAAGCTCACCCATCATGCTCATTTCAAACTCACTCCTCATCATTTTTGAAAATTCATTACACAATTCATGATGAGTTGCACCAAATATGATGTCATCGACATATACTTGGACAATCAACAAATGTTGCCCCTTAGATTTTAGAAACAAGGTATTGTCTACCTTGCCTCTTGTAAAACCATTTTCTAATAAAAGCTTGACAACCGCTCATACCAAGCTCTAGGGGCTTGTTTTAAACCATAAAGTGCTTTGTCAAGTTTGAAAACATAGTTAGGAAATTCATTACTTTCAAAACCGGGGGGTTGTTTGACATACACTTCTTCTTTGAGGTACCCATTTAAAAATGCACTTTTGACATCCATTTGATACAACTTGATCTCCATATGGACTGCAAATGCTATCAAGATTCGAATAGCCTCCATCCTTGCAACAGGTGCAAAGGTTTCTTCATAATCAATTCCCTCTTCTTGGTTGTAGCCTTGAACCACCAGCTGGGCCTTGTTTCTAGTGACTGTTCCGCACTCATCCAGCTTGCTACGGAACACCCACTTGGTTCCAATGATTGTTCTATCCTCTGGCCGTGGCACAAGATGCCATACCTTGTTCCTTTCGAACTGATGGAGTTCTTCTTGCATGGCTGTGACCCAATCTGAATCTACAAGGGCTTCATTAATATTCTTAGGCTCAATTTTTGAGAGAAAAGCATAGAAAGTACAGAAATTTTTGAGTCTAGATCTAGTTTGAACTCCTGCATTAATATCATACAAAATTTGATCAAGAGGATGTGAACTTTGGTATTTCCATGATCGTGGTGAAAGTGGGTTCACAGACTCGCTCTCCATCCTAGCTGGAATACTCGATGAAACAGGTTCAGAACCTGTTCTCGAGCCTGTTTGGGAGCTTATTCCTGGATTTATCCCTGAAGGATTTGGCTGGTGTTGTCCCGAACAGGGTTCCACCCTGTTTCCCCCTGTTTGGTTCACACCTTGCTTACCTTTCTGAAGAACAGCCTCAGACCTTGCTCCCTCCGATTGATTCTTACCTTGTTCACCTTGAAGCAGCACGTCTTTTCTAACAAGACCTAGTTCGAAGTCTTCTTCCTGTGCATCATTCTCGCTTAGAGAGTTAGTTTCATCAAAAAGTACATGCACACTTTCCTCAACACACAAGGTTCTCTTATTAAACACTTTGTATGCCTTACTATGCGAGGAGTAACCAAGGAATATTACTTCATCACTCCTTGGATCGAATTTTCCTAAGGCATCTTTTCCATTATTATGCACATAACATTCACAACCAAAAACTCTCAAATGCATAATATTAGGTTTTCTTCCCTTGAAAAGTTCATAAGGAGTTTTGTTAAGAATAGGTCTAATCATGCATCTATTTACAATGTAACATGATGTGTTCAAAGCTTCAGCCCAGAAGTTTTTAGGAAGACCACTAGCAACAAGCATTGTTCTAGTCATGTCTTCTAGAGTGCGATTTTTGCATTCTACCACCCCATTCTGTTGGGGTGTTATCGGAGCTGAAAAATTTTGATCAACACCATGCTCATTATAATAATCAGTGAAGCTTGAATTTTCAAATTCTGTCCCATGGTCAGACCTTAAGCATACCAAAGAATGTCCTACTCTTTTTTCAATCTTTTTAATGAAAGCAAGAAATTTTTCAAAGCTTTCATCTTTAGAAGCCAAAAACAAAGTCCAAGTGAAACGAGAGTAGTCATCCACTGTCACAAGCACATACCTCTTGCTACCTCGGCTCATGATCCTCATTGGACCACATAGATCCATATGTATCAATTCAAGAGGTCGAGTAGTGCTTACACATTTTTTAGATTTAAATGAATTTTTGACTTGTTTGCCTTTGGCACATGCATCACATACCTTGTCATCATTGAATTTGATGGAAGGTAAGTCTACCACTAAGTCTTTAGTTACAAGTTTGCTCAAAAGTGAGTGGCTTGCATGACCTAGCCTTTTGTGCCGAAGCATAACATCATCATTTAGGGCACTCAAACAAGTCAAATTATTTTGGGGAAGAGTGGAGATACACACTTTATAAACATTCTTGTGTCGCTTCCCCCTCAACACAACATCTCCTGTGTTCATATTCACAACCAAGCAACGTGTTGGTGAGAAGACTACTAGGTTGTCTTTGTCGCACAGTTGGGACACACTTAGCAAGTTGTGTTTTAATCCATCCACAAAATAAACATTGTCAATTGAATTGGAGAGTGACTCACCTATCTTACCTATGCCGACCATTGTCCCAGATTTTCCGTTTCCAAATGCCGCACTCCCACCTTTTGAAGCTGTAAGTGAGAGAAAATTGGATCTTCACCAGTCATATGCCTCGAACACCCACTGTCAACATACCACAGCTGCTTGTTCCCTAGACTATTCCCTGCACTGTTTGCTGGGTTGTTTGCTGGGTTGTTCTCTCTCATTTCAGCCTGCAAAACAAATCAAGGGTTAGTTTTGGGAACCCAGATCCACTTGGGTCCCATTCCTTTAGACGTACAAATCTTATCTTTTCTAACCCATATTTGTTTTACATAAACTGTGTTCCTTTCAATGGCATACTTTCTTATAGGACAAGCATATTGGCAATGACCCGTTTTACCACAGTGATAACATACAATATTCTCAGATAATCCTACATATTTTCTATTCACTGGGTAGGTCATCTTAGGTACAAAACCTAGTCCTCTTCTATTTCGACTATGATGGGTGTTTAACCATTTAAGTGCTTGTGAGGACCTGTTCCAGAGCTTGTTTGTGGCAAGGTCTGATTCCATTTGTTTCATTTTCTCAAGCAAGTTTTTATTTTCTACAAGCAAGGACTCGACCTTACCTTTTAAGTTAAGGGATTCTTTTTCCAGCTCAGTCCATTTAGTGGATAAGTCTCTTCTTTCAAGAGTAGAGTTTCCTTAAGCACATTGATGTTTTCATGCAAGGCAAGAGTTTCTTTGTCAACTTCAAGTTTTTCTAATTTAAGGGTTTCATTTTCAAGTTCTAGATCTCGAATATCCCTTTTTAATTCAGCACATATATCGATTATAGTGTACACTAATTCCTCAAGATTTGATTTATTTAGACCCCGTACCTTGTTCTTGAGTTGAGTCAGACTGTCTGTTGATCCATCATCTGAATCAGTGTCACTTCTTGCCATGAGTGCTACATCAGCTTCCCCCGCTTCAGACCCTTCCTCATCCTCGCTTGAGTCTCCCCAGGCCGCGAGCATAGCTTTTGAGAACCTTTTCGCTGAGCTCCTTACACCCTGTTTCCTCCCCTGTTTTCTAGGGTGTTCGGGTTCTTGTTCTTCCTTGTGCAGTGGGCAGTTTCTCACAATGTGGTCCAGTTTGCCACACTTGAAACACCCGGAGAACTGTTCCCGAGAGATGTTCCTGGCCTTGCTGAAGTCCCTCCTTTTACTATTTTCTTTGACTTTCTTGAAGAACTTCTTGAACTTTTGAGTGATAATGGCAATCTCCTCCTCATCAGAATCAGAATCATCTTCTAAGGCCTTTAGTGCAAGACCTCGATCTCTCTTTGTCTCATCTTTCTGTTGAGAATTTTTCCTAAGTTCATACGTTTGGAGGTTTCCAATCAGCTCATCTAGGGTGATCTTGTTCATGTCCTTAGCTTCTTGGATGGCCGTTACTTTCGCTTCCCAAGAATGAGGTAAAATTCTTAGAACCTCACCAATTCTTCGGTGGTAAAGGATTTTCCTAGGGATTTCAGCTCATTCGTTAGAGTGTACATGTCCATCACACTTTCACGATCACCCATCTCAAACAGCTCATACTTTCTCATAAGCAATTCAATCCGGGATTGCTTTACCTGATTGGTCCCTTCGTGAGCTATTTGCAAAGAATCCCAGATCTCCTTGGCCGACTCACATTCAGATATGCGAGTATATTCATCAGGACTTAGGCCGAAATATAGAAGTTTCTTGGCTTTGGCATTCTTCTCTATCATTTTGTAATCTTCAGTATTGAATTCTTTAGGCTCCTTGGGGATTGACTTTTCATCTTCAGTTATTTTCTTTGGGATGAGTGGTCCATTCTTGATGAGCATCCACAACTCATAGTCCTCGGCTTGAATGTAGTTTTCCATCCTATTCTTCCACCAACCATAGTGTTGGCCATTAAAGTATGGTGGTCGAGTTATGGATTGACCTTCAAGCATGCCTTGTGGGGTACTCATCTTCAAGGATTTCTCAAGGTGTTAGCCTTTCAAAGGGGAACCTCCTCTGATACCACTTGTTGATTTAGAGAGTACACAACCACAAGAGGGGGGTGAATTGTGGTGTCCGATTTTCGCAAGTTGCTAGCAAACAGTCTTAGGCCCTATTCGCAGAGGTTGTTTCTGAGATAAGCAAAAACGAAAATCCAACAAAATTGAATGCGGAAATAATGGACACAGGATTTTTACGTAGAAAACACCTCTAGCCCAACTGAGGTTAAAAACCACGACCTACCTCCTGTAGGATTTAAACACTTCACTAGACGGGCTAATCACGTTATAATAGTAACGCACCTTGTTACAAATTGCAACCCACGTAACCGTCTTCCCTAAGACAGGTTACCCCACGTCTAAAATCCCCTTGATTTGGACACACACTCAACTCACTTTTGTGAAAGAAGAGTATAAAAAAAAACACCCTATTACAATGCTTCTCAACTAAGCTAATATAGGGTACAATGAAATCCTAGTATGCCAACTTTGAAAACTCAAATAACTCACTCACTAGACACGGTTTTCTTTTCAAACTTTTAAGCTCATGAACACTGAATTTTTCTTTTTGAAAACCGATGCATCTAAGGTTGTAAGAAGCGACTTTATATAGTGCTTGAAAAAACAATTTCTCAAATTTTTGGAAACTAAAATCCCTAAAGAATATAGAATTCTTTAGCCACAAGGGATGAGGAAACATGAGTTAGAAACACTTTCTAAACCGTGTGCATAAGGCGGTGATTCTCAGAAACTAGCCCATGTTTTTCTCAACAACCTTATCCACTTGCCAAAAATTGGATATTCTTTTTATTCAAAAAAGATTTTGCAAATCCCCTTAGATTTTAATAACCGTTTTTAGTGTAAGGGGTAAGATACTCCATAAAAAAATCTTTCTTGTAAATCCTTGAAGAAGCTGCTCAAAATCCAAAAGATAAAAATCGTGCAAAACAGTTTTTCGCAGCTTATTCTGGAAACACCCTGATCACCCTGTTTCCAGGATTGTTCTGAAGGGTGATCCGAAATACTTTCAAAAAAGAAAACGAAACCGTTTCAAGTAAGTGGTAAGTTAAGAGTTTCTGATTGGTATATTGACAAGAGTCTAAAAATATAAAACCAAATTAAATCAAGACATCATGTTGTAACCACTAGTCATCTCGTAGAGAGACGAATCTGCTGCAAACACTTCATAGAACCTGTTCCTCACGGCTGCACTTATATCATATGCTTCAAACACTTTACAGGACATGTTTCAAACACCTTACAGAGCCTGTTCCTCATGGTTGTTCTTACATCGCTGACTTGAGTACCTGTTCTTGATAAACCATTAGTCAAGCAGTTTTAATATATTGAAAAACAGCAGTAAGACCCTGTTGGTAAAGCCTGTTTGGAACAACAACACAACTACAACACTTGGATTTGTTATCATCAAAACCTTATACATTCTAACAATAATAAAACAAAACAACAATGTGTAACATCACCAAATGATCTGTGAAGAACTCGTATAGGCAACTATCCTTTGGCTTTTTTTTCTTATGGTCTATTATATCCATAGTTTTCTCCTTGAAATTAAAGCAAAGAACAATTTGTCTTTTCTTATGTACACAATGGAAAAACACCTGAAAACCCAACATAAAGTTTTTTTGTCAATGTAGAATAACATACCCGTCATGGTGATAACCTAATTTCCAAATAATAGCTACCAGTAAAACCAGTGACAAAAAAATACATTTAAAAGTAATATGTTTGAGTAAATTTTACCAAGTCAACTTCCTTGAATTTGACATGCAGAGTCAATGACAGCTCCTCATTCAGCCTATGAAAGAATGTAGCTTTTGCTTGGGCTTCATCTTTTGTCTTGATGTATAGATCCTTCAAGGCAAAACCCAAAAAAAAAAAAAAGATTTTTACTTGACTAACCGTTCATATGTAAAAGCATATATATTCATGTGAAAATGTTATATAAGAATCTTTTTAATTGACTTACCAATGCTTCACTTGTAAAAAAAGCCCGATAAACGCCAGATCGATCTCTGTACTACTCACGTACATTCAGTATATGTGCCCAAATATTGATGACGGTTTTGTCAACGTCATTATCCCCAACAAGACTTGAAAGCGCATGTCTTGTAGCCACATAGTACGTATCATCATATAACACTTGGCTACAAAAATAAATAGATAAATTGTACATTGAACTATGCTTGGATTGTACATAGAAAATGGTTTTGATGATTTCAAAGCTATTCACGTGTGAACAACTTGGCTATGCAACTCAGGACAGCAAAGAGTGAATCAATCACCCACGTCATATTAGTTATCAAATGGATATAAAAATCAACTCAGAATAGCAAAGACAGAAATAGACAGATTAGATCTGTACCATTTCGTATGTCACTCAATCCACTACTTGACTGGCTCATGATAAACAAAACTAAAGTATTTTACTGATCGCATTCGTTAATATCCTTTCTACAGTCAATGAACCAATTTCATGAACGCACATAATTGTGGTTAGCAATTCTCTGAACTTTAACCTCATAAACAACAGCTACAACCACATATTCCTTTATTTAAAAGGGAAAAAAGTGAGGGGGGGAGGATGGGGAAGGGAAAAATGAACTAGAGAAATTACTAATGACAAACTACTATATTTCCAAAGCAATGACATGAGCAAATGTTTGTATACTCTTTAGTAGCTTTAGTAGTTTAGCCTTTGTAAACCCATTAAAATCAATGAATGCAGTGTAAACATTAATAATGGTTAATTTATTAATTTTTTATAAACATTCATATATTCCTCAAATTACCATGTCCACAAATCTCAAAAGCAGAATGCTAGAGAAAATATTGATGGTCAATGCCTAATTTAAGAATCACCTAGCTTAGACAATCCTTTGGGATCAGGTTAATAAAATGCATACTAGGAAGTGTAAATAGTATGTAGTTACCTTTGGTCTTCTGACAAGTTAAACACAAAATCTGCATATAGCTTCGATTCATAGGCTATTGCCCCAAAGATACTCACATTCCTTTGCATATAAGGAGAGCACAAAAATGGTGTGAACTCTTTCCTTTCCCGGTGAGGATAGTCGCGCCTTTCTAATATTCTGTTTCCTGCATCTCCTTTTAAAACAAAATTTTATATTAGTCAAGTTCATAAAGTAGTACTTTAAAGGAAGAATACTAACCAGCAATGCATCTTAGATTTTTTGGGAAATCCTAAATAATGATGAAGGAGAAATGGAGTAGCAATGCATGTAACATTGTGATTGCATCTAAGATTTTTTAGGAAATCTCAAACACTCACAATTCTTCACAGGCTAAATGGGCTGTTGGGCTATTGGGCAGCAAAGATAGACTTTCCAAAAACCTGAAATACCCACCAACAAAGAAGTCCCAATGTTCTGGCAAGTAACTTCATAAAAGTCCATAGCAAAAGACAGCAGATACAGGCTCTATGAGACTGATCATTCATAATTCGAACCCTGAAATAGCAGAAGCTTGTTGGTTATATACTCTCTTACCTTAATGCTAGTGCATGCCTGTCTCTTAGACATTCTTTGCTGCTAAAAGAACTGTAATGATCAACCATAATCGCTCTAGCAACAAAACTTCAGAAACCAAGGCAAAACACAACAATTCAAACTCTTGGATATGATCTTCAGTATAACCCAAATTGACAGGACATGTCATGCATATCATGAGTCTACGATATCCCTATTCACATCCATGCCCCAGAGTAATAACTAAGAAAGGTGTAGGGTGTCCTTTGCCCACCATACTCAGGTTTCATTACATGGTTACTGTCAACTGTAAGCATATTGCCTTAAAGCAACCATGCCAATAACTCCCTCATCAAGCGACATCTTACTACACATCTTTCTATGTATCTAAGACCATCAAAACCCTACATCTTATGCCCAGCCAACATCTCATAAGTTCTAGTAGAAAAGGAGTAAACTATTATAAAAGAAACCATCCCTTTATGAAAAGAATGTACAAGTAAACCACAATACTCATCTAAGTTTGACCAGTTAACTGTAAAATTTCACCAAAATGGTACAAAAAATTACTTAAAGTTCATCTCATCCAAAAAGATACTTATAAAGTTCAAGCACACATGTCAAAATAAATCAGCTTATTATTAATCCATATAAAATCTGCATAGCATTTAGGTAGAGATCTATATATCATAATCAAATGTCATTGAAACTAATCCAAAAACCCTTACCCTTGAAACCACAAGCATATCCCCTAGAACTATTATAGTCAAATGTCATTGAAACAAAAAAGAAGACAGAGAGAGAGAAAGAGGGGGGCAGAGAGAGAGACACAACAAAGAACAAAAACGAAGACAGACAGAGAGAGAGAGAGAGAGAGAGAGAGAGAGAGAAGGCAAAGAAGAAAGGTGGAAACATACCTGTTGGCACTTGCGTGCTGCTGGATAGCATGGACCTCGTTGTTGGTCTCGTTGACACTTCCTCTATAATGCCTTTGCCTTTGCCAACATAGCTTGCTTCTAGTACATCTCGCAATGGAACGTTCGCATCTAGCTCTCTGATCACAATTCCAGTAGCAGGGGCAACACTGTGTCCTTGAGGCTTTACTTGACAGATGAAGATTTTTGTAACACAATCATGTGGTTACCCACTAAAACAAAAAAAAAAAAAAGAGTAATAATAAGGTACGACTGATTGGTTTTCTTTTTTTCCTTTTTTTTTTGGTTTGCCTTGTAACTATTTTTCTTCTGATCTCAAACAGGTTAAAAATATACATGCAGTTGATCTAATGAGCTGCTTTGTTCATGCTTGCTTCTGTGTGTGTGATTTTTTAGGCAAAACATAACTAAAAAAGAGGTATCATGCATGCCCTTTGAATTATAGCTGGTTTTCTAATCTGTATGAGTCTAGCCAGCTTGTTTTATGTTGCCAAGAAAGTATCTCTCACTGGAGAGAGAGAGAGAGAGAGAGAGGGGGGAGAGAGAGAGAGAGAGATAACGCAATATCAACAATAATTCAGTGCTAATTAATCATCATAACTAAATAAATAAGCTCTAAGCATATGTTTGTTATTATCAGTAGGCTAGGCTTCTTCCAGAGCCATCAATAGGATCAGGTGCACCTAATCAAAGCCGTACGAAATTGTGGTTAGACATTTAAGAGGGATTTATCTCTCAGCTTGCTGAGTTAATAAGTGCAAATCCCCCTTTTGATTGCAAGTTAAGATATGGCATTATCATCATATTACCTATTGTGATGGTTTTTGGGCCAGTCCACCAGCATATTTAGATTGCCATTCATCCCCTTCCCCCCTCCCCAAAAGTGGATGAGTGGCTGAGTACTTGATTTTCTTCTGTGAGCCAATGTTTACATTTATTGTGCTTGTGTCAGGCCATATTTACATTCATTATGTAAGGAGAGAGAGACAGAGACAAATAAAGAGAGACACAGAGAGAGGCCAAGGAACAAAGGTGGAAATATACCTATTGGCACTTGCATACTGCTGCATTGCATGGACCTCGTTCTTAGTCTTCTTGACACTTCCTCCATAATAGCTTGGCCTTTCCCAACATAGCTTGCTTCTTGTACATCTCACAATGGAACATCGACATCTAGCTCTCTGATCATAACTCCAGTAGCAGAGGCAGTCTCTTCAGTCTCTTCTTCATGCTGTGCTTCATGGATGAAGAGATGAGTGGCTGTTAGCTCATTCTCTGCTTGAGACAAGCCAAGGCTAAAACTTGGCGGAGTAAATTGTGGGAAGTGATGTTTGCTTTTTTGGGCAGTCGAAAATTGCTTCTCGATTACCTCAACCGCCAACAAGAAATCTTCCAACTCATAGGGGTCGGGTGAGAGTACCAGTTTGGTAATCATTGACTTCCTCGGCAAAGTTGTCTCTACAAATAGTGCAGCAGTTGTGGTCTGCACAGCTATTGTTCTTACTCTCTTTAATGAAGCATGTGCTTCAGGAGCCAACTTCTCTAATTCGATGATCACCCCTGCCAAGACACGAGTATTGGTGATGATCTCATTGCTCGCCTTCTTAGCATCCTCAAGAAGTGCCTGATCAAAATAAAGATAGGCCAAGCAACATAAGGTCGATGTTGAGTCTGAGTCCTAGGTTACGTTCATCCTTGAGACTTCACACAAGTCTACCTACTTGGGGGCTATTTTGACATTTCCTTCTGAATTCACATCAAATCAAAATACTAAACAAGTAATTATATTTTAAGTTTAACTTAACCTTGGATTTGATGGTCAACGCACATGACAAGAATATGTGAGCATTATATCTACTTCTAGATATCACACACAAACATAAAAGTATGGCCATTTACCAACTGCATAGACACTTAAATGTTACATATAGTACAGAGCAAAGAGTCTAACGTAGGGGGTCATATACCTTCATCTTTGACCGTACAGTATCATGTTCAGCTTCAGCAGCAGCTTCAGGGGTTGCATTAGATGGTTCCTCTTTATGAACCACTTGAGGTTCAGCGGGCCTTTCGGTCTCATCTAGACAGTCCTCATAGGCACCTTTGCCGAAACCGACTTGAAATTCTTGTTCTTCGCTTGATTTCACTTTATCATTTGTCCATCCTCTTAAGGTTGGAAACTGACGCTTGACAGTCTGCACTTTGAAAACAACCCGATCAAGATAACAAAGATGTGAAAATAAGAAAAAAGTTTAATTTCTTTTTACAAAACTTGCATGAAAAATTAGATAATGCAAAATTTTAACGATTCCAATTAAGTGCATGAATAAAATGAATGAATAGAAATTCTCAACGTACCATTAGGGAAAGTATTGGCCCTCTAAAAAACCTCAAGGTCTTCTTTTTCCACTCATCAACTGATGAGACAATGGTTGCCATTGTGTATCGCACCCAATTGAGTTCTCTCACTTTGCTTAAGTCCAATAATGAATCAAGTACCAAGTAATTTACTTCACCTTTTTGGTTCCCATTGAGACAACTAGACACCACAAACAGTATGAAGTTTCTTGTAAATTCTTCTCCCCCATCTACCTGACTACATATCATGTCAACCATCTCTCAGATTTAGGGACACTATCTCGGTCAGGCCATTGTTCTTTCCATCACTTGAGTAAGGTTTTGAATTCCGTACTAGAATTCGTTTCACTTTTGGCCTCAGTCACCTCAAAGGGGCCCTTGGGAAGAGCTAATGTCATATAGACATCATGCTCAGTGACTCTCAACCTGCCATGGGTGAGGGGCAGGGAGCATGAGCAAGTGTCGAAATTGCGAACTAACCACACTGCTAGCTTCCCTGGAATCATGTCAAGTTACAAGTGCAAGAAGCCACCAAACCCAATTTCTTTGACGGCTTTTTTTTGCTTGTCATTTAGCTTTTTAATTAGCTGCCTCAAACCCTTGGGTGACATCCGATTGTTGAATTCTTTTGGTTTGCTTTTCTTTGTTTTTGGTTTGTTTCTCAATTGGGTAGTGTGAACACCCATTGAATTACTGCCTAATGCTACTACTCCTTCTTGGGTCATTGGTTGTGTATCACCCATATCATGACTTCTTAGTGTACCTTGCTAACCATCCAAAGGTGCTACTTCTAGATCCATTTGAGAGTGCACATTTGAAGGTTGAAGGCTTGGTTGGGAACATTGGCCGGCAAATGTTGAGGTAGGCGTGGGTGTGGGAGTTGCTGTCTCCAAAGGGATGTCCTCTTCCGTGTGCGCATCAGTAGAAGCTTCATTAGATTCACCAGTGGCGATAGCAATGTACACCGATGTTAGTCTCTTTGAAGTAACTTGAATGCACAATCTTTTTGGTTGAGCACGAAGCTTCTTCCCCTTTTTGTGTTTTTGCTCTCCTTGAGACCGCTTACTTCAAGAGTGTTCACTGCAAAAATAATTTTAATAAACTGATAATAGTATACAATAGACAAACCAAATTAGCATAAATGTTTGCTACAGCTTAGGATTGTATTAATAAGAATGCAGTTAATATACATATTTGGTGGACAATTGTATTGAATAAGTTGTACACTTAAAATGGATACATATGAGAGTAAATGTACATTTGCGAAAGACGATCACAGTGGATGAGTGTTTGAGTGGCTTAGTATTGGAAGTTAGCGATAATGCATCTTTACATTCAAACCATATCTGCAAAAACATATCCAACCTCACTAAAACAAATGCATAAGATTATTACTCATTTGTAACCAAAAAGAGCATGCGTTAATTGACAAGACTGAATGTACAAGGGGATTGAATTAGTTCAATTTCCAAAAGGCGGAAGTTCACCATGATGAACACCCAAGTTTACTACAATATATGTGCAAGTTCACCATACAATTTCATTAATATAAATGTACAATTTCACTAAAACAAAGTGCCCAAATTCACTAACATGCATATTATTTCTTGGCAAAAGAGATTAGGATAAGTTTGTCATAAAATCACATTATTTAATGCAATCAACCTACAATACAAACTCAATGCTACATATGAGTAAAGTTGTCGCCAATATATACGCCATTTGAATGCAAAAAAATAAATATATAAATTCATTAAAACATATAAAAGGGATTTAATTAGTACCTAATAAATATATACATCAGTTAATCTAAATATATGTTTGTATTGAATAAATCTAAAAGGGATTTAATGAATTCACTTTTAAAAGGCACAATGTTCGCCATAATGAATACAAAAGTTCACTAAAATACATGTGCAAGTTCACTAAAGTACATGTATAAGTTCACCATGATGACGTTTTATTATTTCTTCCATTCTTATTTCTAATTATTGCCAAAAAAAGTGCTAATTACTAATTTTAGATTCACGTAATTGAGCAAATGATTTACATAAAACCTTTGAGTGTTGTGCATTTCAATGGCTACATGTTTTTCACAATCACTGGGATTTTTTGACTTTTGACTGCTTCTTGTATGAACCATTTTGCCTAAAATGAAAAACAAAACCAAGTCATTAAGAGTACGCTAATCATAAAACTTGCAAGATAAAAAAACATACAATTTGATGATTAATATGAACGTACAAGTGCACTAACATAAAAGTGACTAAGTAGACTAATATATAAATTTATCAAAATACAGCTACAAAGTTCACTAAAAAGTGAATGGCTTAACTGACAAGAATGAATGTATAAGGCAGGCATTCACTTAGTTCACTTTTTAAGAAACGTACATGTTCACCATAATGACTAGCCATGTTCACTAAAGTACATTTGCAAGTTCACAAAAGTACACATATAAGTTCACCATAGTGAATACATCCAATTTGATTAATATGAATGTACATCTTCACTAATGCAAAAGTGACTAAGTAGACTAATATATAAATTCATCAAAATACGGCTACAAAGTTCACTAAACAGTCCATGGCTTAGATGGCAAGAATGAATGTACAAGGCAGGCATTCACTTAGTTCACTTTTTAAGAAACGTACATGTTCACCATGATGACTAGCCATGTTCACTAAAGTACATTTGCAAGTTCACAAAAGTACACGTATAAGTTCACCACAGTGAATGCATCCAATTTGATTAATATGGATGTACCTCTTCACTAATGCAAAAGTGACTAAGTAGAGTAATATATAGATTCATCAAAATACGGTTATAAAGTTCACTAAAAAGTCCATGGCTTAGTTTGCAAGAATGAATGTACTTTTTAAGAAACGTACATGTTCACCATGATGATTAGCCATGTTCACTAAAGTACATATACAAGTTCACTAAAGTACACGTATATGTTCACCACGGTGAATACATCCAATTTGATTAATATGAATGTAAAAGTTTACTAATGCAAAAGTTACTAAGTAGACTAAAATATAAATTTGTCAAAATATGCGTACAAAGTTCAATCAAAAATCCTGACTTAATTGACAAGAATGAATGTACAAGGCATTGACTTAGTTCACTTTAAGATATGTAGAAGTTCACCATGATGAATAGCCAAGTTCACTAAAATACATGTGCAAGTTCACTAACAGTACAAGTTCATCTCCTAAAGTGGCTGACTAGCTTAGTATTGGAAGTTAGGTATAATGGATCTTACATTTAAACCATATCTATGAAAAGCATAATGTAATTGAGTAAATGACTTAATTTACAAGAATGAATGTACAAGGCATTGACTTAGTTCACTTTAAGAAATGTACAATACAAGTTCACCATGATGAATAGCCAAATTCACTAAGGTAAGCGTATAAGTTCACTAAAATACATGTACAAGCTCACTAACATAGACATTGTTTAGAGACGAAAAGAAAGAAGGACAAGGATACACATTAAGATAGTCGTAACAAATGAAACAAACTTATCGAATAAGAAACACAACTTACAGTTCTACGTATACCGAGTAGGAAAACTGTATGCTCATCAAAGTTGAACTAATAAGATATATATATATTTTGCAATTTTGACAAACTCTTTTTATTCACTTCTTTCATATTAGTATGAAACTTGAGACAATGTATATTAATAGAAATTGTCACACCAACGAAACCCAATAGGTTCGCTAGTGAAGAGACAATCTTACCCTAATGCCCTAGTTGGTAGCCTCTTTTACATTATTACCACTGTTTGTAGAAGGATCTTCTGTAATATCTTTTTCCTAAGCAGCAATTATTGATTGCAATGGACTGTAAGGAGCCCCCCTCTCCCCCAAAACACCAAAATATACTTACGAGTTCATCAATATAAGTATAAGTTCACCAACAAAGATGTCTAAG
>JAKOGI010000862.1:340000-355000 GCA_029747015.1 Carnegiea gigantea | reverse complement strand
TGGCTTCAAACAATGCAATGTTGGTGAGTTATCCACCAACCAAAAGTTATATGGCACTTACTCTAACATATGGCATTAGAAGATTCAGTATTTTCTAAATGAAAACTATTTGCTTGAACACTTGCTGACAACTAAGTCTCCGCCATCAGACAAAGATAAAGATGGTATGACTATTGATGTTCCTTCTATGTAATATCAAGAAAGCCTTATGGATTACCAAGACTGGCCCAATAGGGATCGTACAGCATGCTCTACAATATTGTATTGCATGCACGATGATCTTATTTGTGTGTTTGAGGCTTGTCCCACTGTTAAGGACATGTGGGACAAACTTAAGATTCGATTTGGCCAAACATCCACTATAAGGCTTCATACTATGAACTTGAAGTGGATCTAGTATGAGATTGACACCACTTGCATAATGGTTGAACACTTACAAACCATGAGTTCCATGGCTTAGGATTCTTAAGGCAGTGCGGCGTGAGATCTCTGGGGTAGAACAGCTCCTAAATATGATTCGAGCCCTTCCTAAAGAGCCTGAGCATTAGAAAAATGTGAAGCTCATTATGATCAATTCTAAACACTTGAGGGCCTTTGTGGAACTCCAAAGTCACCTTGAAATGTGATGCGGAGCAGCTCCTGAGCTTAGGCCTACTCTCACTAGTGAGGGTCATGAACCAAGTTGACCTAATATTAACCCTAGGTCAAGGACTAGGCCCCCCTAGGTCAATATTAACTTGGGACTCTTAATAAGGTCTATGTAGGATTAGGAAAGGTGGTTAGGTCAATAGTAGCCATAAATAAGGAGTTAGCCACTTAATCTTCCCAAAACCACCTCATTAGCTCATTTTCAGTTTCTAGGCAGAATACTTTGCTTCATTTCTAGATCAACTTTAACCTAGCAAAAGAGCTCTACCTTTTACAACTTACACATGGATGAAAAGTTCCAAATGTCTATTTTCTAACAAGTCTTGAATTGCACTTATACTCCAAGTATTGAGCAAGTTATGGGCTAAATACCGAGCAAGGGTTGGTCCAAAACTGGAAAATGCATGGTTCTAATAATGGGCTTAATCGAGGTGGTTATGACTATCATTTTAGAGATTAATTAGCATGGAATAATTCTTCACACATAAGGGAGGAGTACACAAGTGGCAACACCGCCATTGGAGGAGTAGAGCCTACTCAAGGCTCTCTAAAAGATGGAGGATGAATCCTAAAAAATACAGCTCATAGTGATTATAATAATCTTAAGCATCTTGATTTATTTGTCCTAGAATATTTTGAAAGCCTCCTATTATTCCACTTGCCCCACTAATATACAACTAAATATGAATCTAGTTACCTCCATTGGGTATTTATGGATCCGATTACCTCAATGAAAAATCAAATTTGATGAATGATATGAGAGCTTGAAGCTTAGTTTTTCTCAAAATCTTAAATTCTTTATCTCTCTTAGGAGGGTGATAATTTGAGTCTTCCCTTTAATCTAATCCTTGGTACTAAGGCTTTAGAGGGTTAGAAGTGGGATGAATTATCTTCCTGCTACCTATTTTAAGTGTTAAATCTTTGCTATTGGAAGCCTTCTTCATTTAGGAACTCTCTCTCTCTCTCTCTCTCTCTCTCTCTCTCTCTCTCTCTCTCTCTCTCTCTCTGCTCTTCTTTGATCTTCAACTTCTATTGGGCTCACCTACAAGCATTTCATGCCTTTGTTTGGCCAAATGGAATTCACCATGCATCATTTGGCATTAGAGCACAATGATCTTATCTCTTAGTAAGCATCCACTACAACCATCCTTGTGTTGGAATTGCTTAACATTTTCACCTTTCTATACAATTTTGGCATTTGTTCTTCCTCTTTAAATCTCTTATCTAATCCACAAAGAACTTAATTATAGCCCAAATACAAACCCCAATCTAAACACATCTCTAAAACTCCACAAAAAGGCCAAAAATATGAAACTAGAAATCGTGCCAAAATCTTGCACTTTGAAAACTTCATGTTGTCTAGCACAACCGTGCCCCCTTCTTGCACTCTTAAATCTTGTTCTAAAGATATGGCGTGACCCCCCTCCTATGCCACAGAGCATGAGGCCCCTCCCTTTTCATTGTTTTCCTGTCTGCGTTCCTTCAGCACGCTCGTGCCTCCCTTGTTTTCCCCTCCTTTTTCCTCCTTTCACTTTCTATCAACCATGACTAAGGCCAATCCTTCTCACTCCTTAAACATTCCTTTTGAGTACGCCCATGAGATTTAGGGACCTTATAGAGCTTCAACTCACTCAAGAGGTTGCACAAGTCAGGAAATCCACTCCACGAAGCCCTTACCGACGAGGCTACAATGCTCGCCCTATTGACACCGAATACTCTTCCTTCCATGAAGACTTTAATGATGAGGAAGGAAGATCAAGGAGACCAAGGCATCGAACAGATAATCTTCGGGATCTCGAAGTTGAGGTTCCGGAATATGATGACAATCTTAACCTGGAGAACTATCTTGATTGGGTTCAAGCCCTTGAAAGGATCTTTGAACTTAAAGATTACAATAATGAGAAGGTCTTCAAGTTGGCCATTCCTAAGATGAAGGGGTATGCTTCATTATGTTATGAAAATTTGAAGAAGAATAGAGCTAGAAAAGCTAAATCTAAAACTAAAACTTGATCCAAGCTCAAGAAGCATATGGACAAGAGATTTCAACCTCCTTATTATAAACAAGAACTCTATCTCAAGATCACCTCTCTCAACTAAGAGAATCTAAAGGTAGAAGACTACATCAAGGAGTTTGAATAACTCTAAATACAGGTTGGCTTGGATGGAGAACCCAAACTCAAGATTGCTAGGTTCATTAAAGGATTATCTCCTAGAATTACTGACGAGGTGGATCTACAACTTTACTTATCCTTTGATGATGTGTTCCACCTAGCTATCAAGGTTGAGAAGCAACTTAAGGATTAAAAACCCTTTCAAACTACTTCCTTTATGCGTCCTTCAAGCACCCCCCAAGGGTTACTTTGTCCCTAACAAAGCTATCACTACCCCTACACTTGTGAAAACTCTTAACAAGGGTAAAGGGATTTCTAGTGAACCACCAAAGAGATTAGAGGATACAAAGTGTTTCAAATGACATGGTAATAGTCCTTCTGAGCAAATTGTCCTAACTGAAAAACTCTCACCGTTAGAGAGGTGGAAGAAATTCAAGCTATTGAAGAAGCTACCAGTAAAGAGGAAGTACAGGGTGAGGATCAAACTTTGATTACTCTGGATATAGGTGAACTCTTGGTGATTCAGAGAGCACTCCATATCTAAGAGGCTCCTTGTGAACCAAGACAAAGGGAGTAAATTTTCCATACTCGATGCAGTATCGAAGGAAAGGTGTGAGCTCATCATTGATGGAGGAAGTTGCATCAATGTGCTTCTGCAACACTCATTGATAAACTTAAATTGCCTACCGAGGTGCATCCTAGCCCTTATTCTTTCTAATGGCTTAAATAAGGAAGTAAGGTAATCGATTCCAAGCAAGCACTTATTGCATTTTCGGTTAGTGCATATTATGGTAAAGTACTGTGTGATGTTCTTCACATGGATGCATGCCATTTCTTGCTTGGTAGACCATGGTTATTTGACAATCGCATGATTTATGATGGACATGCCAATACTTATGCATTCAGGTACATGGGTCATACTCGTACTTTGACACCGCTACCTCCACCTAAACTCCTCAAATCTAAGTCAGAGAAGGGAAGGGAGAAACGCCTATTTATGATTAAAACACGGGTGAAAAGTGCTATTAGTAAGAGCGAGCCTTTATTTGCCTTACTCATGGTAGAATCAAACATAAGTGAGGGAGTAAAACCCATGCATCGTTTAGCTCAATCACTTAAGAGTTTGAGGATGTATTCCCTAATAATTTACCCTAGGGCTCCCTCCTTTGAGAGGAATTGAGTACCAAATTGATCTCCTACCTGGTGCTCTTTTACCAAACAAGCCGACCTATAGGTGCAATCCTAATAAGTTGAAGGAGCTTCAATGACAAGTCCAATAATCGCTTGATCGTGGGTACATTAGGGAAAGCTTGTGTCCATGTTTGCCTCCCACCCTTTTGCTACCTAAGAAGGATGGCACTTGGCATATGTGTGTTAATTCTAGAGCCATAAACAACATCACCATCAAGTATCAATTCCTTATTCCTTGATTAGATGATATGCTTGATGAGTTGCATAGGTCCAAGGTCTTTTCTATAATTGACATTCAAAGTGGTTACCACCAAATTAGAATAAAAGAAGGATATGAATGAAAAACTACTTTTAAGACCAAGCATTGGTTGTAGGAGAGGCTTGTGGTGCCATTTGGACGATCTAATACTCCTAGCACTTTCATGAGGCTCATGAACAAGATCTTGAGACCATTCATTGGGAAGTTTATTGTGATGTATTTTGATGATATTTTGGTGTGTAATTATGATGAAACATCTCATGTGGAGCATCTTTCTCAAGGGATCCAAGTACTGCGACAACAAAAGTTATATGCCAAACTTGAGAAGTGTGAACTATTAACTCCTCAAGTTGTCTTTCTTGGCTATGTTGTGTTCAGTGAGGGAATTCAAGTTGATGAATCTAAAGTTGAGGCTATCAAGAGTTGGTGTACTCCCACCTCCATTATGAAAGTGCGAAGCTTCCATAGGACGGCCTCTTTCTACCACCGGTTCATTAATGACTTTAGGTCTATTATGGCTCCCTTGATCAAATGTATGAAAAAAAAGGAAACTTTGAATGGACAAAGGCCACCGAAACGGCCTTTAAAACCATCAAGGATAGGCTTTGTTCAGCTCCTATCTTGGCTTTTCCCAACTTCGATCTTCTATTTGAAGTTGAGTGTGAAGCTAGTGGCGTTGAGATTGGTGCGGTTCTCACTCAAGCTAAGCGCCCTCTAGCTTTCTTTAGTGAGAAGTTGAATGGTTCAAGGCTCAACTACTCCACCTATGATAAGGAATTCTATGCCATTGTTAGGCCTTTAGAACATTAGAGCCATTACCTCAAGCCCAAAGTTTTTGTGCTCGGTTCGGATCATAAGGCATTGTCCTATGCCAATGGTCAACACAACTTGAACTCAGGACATGCCAAGTGGGTTGAGTTCCTTTAACATTTCACCTACTCTTGTGAGCATAAAAGTGGGAAAGAGAATATTATGGTTGATACCTTATTAAGGAGATATGTTGTCCTTTCGATCCTTGAAGCCAAGGTTCTTAGATTTCATTCGATCAAAGCTCTATACCATGAGGATAAAGAGTTCAAGGAAGGGGTGGAGAATCCTTATACCTTTTGTCCCTTCACTCTACAAGATGGTTTCTTCTTAAAAGGAAATAAGCTTTGCATTCCTAAAAGTTCTCTAAGGGACTTGATTGTCAGGGAGGCTCATGGAGAGCCTTAGTCGATCATTTTGGCATTAACAATACCCTTGAGATACTGAAGGATCATTTTTAATTGCCCAAGATGGGTGGGGATGTTCATAAGGTGATCTTAAGATGTAACATTTATCACATGGCTAAGAGTCATTTCCATCAAGGTCTCTACACACCTCTTCTGATCCCCTCAAGGCCTTGGGATGACATTAGCATGGGCTTCATTGTGGCCCTTCCAAGAACCCCTCGGGGAAAAGATGCTATCATGGTAGTGGTGGATCGATTCTCTAAGATGGCCTACTTTATTGCATGCCACAAGAGTGGTAATGCTACCTACATTGCAGACCTCTTCTTTCAAGAAATTGTGAGGCTTCATGGTATTCTAAGAACCGGCATGTCGGATAGGGATGTCAAATTTCTATCTCACCTTTAGAGATTTCTATAGAGGCTTATAGGGACCAAGTTGCTCTTTAGCACTACTTTTCATCCTCAAACTGATGGACAAATAGAGGTGACAAATAGAACTCTCACAACCTTGCTAAGGGGTATGGTGAGTAAGAGTTTCAAGAATTGGGATGTCAAGCTTGCTCATGCCAAATTCGCCTACAATAAGGCTTCTTCCTATGTTACCTCTCGCTCTCCCTTTGAAGTGTGCTATGATCTTAACCCCCTTATTCCCATTGATCTTATTCCTATTCCTCAAAAACCAAGAGTGAGTTTTGAGGCCAAAGCAAGAGCTAAAGAAATGAAGAAGCTACATGAGGAGGTGAAGGCACAAATTGAGAAAGTGAATGAGCAATACAAGCAAAAGGCCAATAAGAACTGCCCACACCTTGAGTTTAAATTGGGTGATCTTGTGTGGTTACATTTAAGGAAGGAAAGGTTCCCCTCAAGGAGAAAGAACAAGCTCATGACTAGAGGAGATGGTCCATACAAGGTGGTACAAAAGGTGGGAGAGAATGCATAGAAGATTGAACTTCCGGGAGACATACAAATGTTTGCCATCTTTAATGTTGGAGATCTCACTCCTTACCTTGAAGACGATAAAGAACATGATGAAGATTTGAGGATAAATCCTCTTCGAGGAGGAAGGGTTGATACGGAGCAACTCACAAGCTTAGGCCTACTCTCACTAGTAAGCGTCATAAACTAAGTTGGTCCAATATTAACCCTAGGTTAAGGACTAGGTTCCCCTAGGTCAATATTGACTTGGAGCCCTTAAGAAGGTCTAATTAAGGTTAGGGAAGGTGGTTGAGCCAATAGTATCCCTAATTAAGGAGTTAACCAATTAATCCTCCCAAAACTACCTCATTAGCCTATTTTCAGTTTTTGGGCAAAATATTAATAAGTGCTTAAAGTGCATATCATTCTAGGGTCATTTTGATGCATTTTTAGGGGATCATAAGTTTTATGCTTAGTTTTTCCCCCAAAAATCCCATTTTACGCTTGGGTATAGTACTTTGATGACTTTTGCAGGTTTTAAGACCTTTTTGATCAAGAATTGACTCTTAAAAGTCACCCTTTTGACTCTCCATAGCTGCCCCTGAGTTACCATGCCCGTGGAAGAGAGAGAATAATAAGAGAACATCGCGCTAGTGGACACCGCGGTCTGTCCGTGATGCTGGCCACGGTCTGTAGTGTATTCATTTCCCGAGAGGCTTTTTGTTTTCTCGTAGCTTTTCAACTTCCTGGCAGTTTTAATTTCATTATTATGCATGGATGTTCACCTTCCAGGAATTTTATTATAAAAGGGGTGCTTCTTAACCTCATTTGAACACATCCCATCCATTCCACTCTTCATAATCTACTATCTAGATTGGGATTGTAGATTAGATTAGAGGAAGGGCAAGTTGAAGGTGAAGATTGTAAGGATCCCGAATTTGATTTACAACGATGGTTCAAGTGCGCATCGACTGCGCAATTCCTCTCCCTTCTCTTCTCTTTTCTCTTTATATTTTTTATGCTTTCAGATTATTTTTATCTTAAGTTTTGGATTGTTAATCTTGGAATTGAATTGAATTGTTGTAATTGAACCAATTGTAGTTTTGATCTAAAAGTGCTTTGGATTAATTGGGTTTATTCCATTCAATCTTAGACGTTGATTTTCTAGAAAGAAACTTGATTAATCTCTTACTTGTTTTAGACATTTGGTGATGAACTGAAAGGTGGAACTAGATGTTGGAAAACTAAGATTCGACTTAAGTGAGTGGGATCTTGAGAAAGACTTACTGTTTAAGAAACCCTTAAATTTCATAATCACGTTCTTAATGATCTTAAATTAATAAAAAATGAGAAATGGTAAGTTAATTAGATTTAAGAATTTCATTCCACCTTGAATGAGGGGCTTGATAATTCAATTATTGGTCTTAGAATTACCCATCTAGAGAAGAGGCACTTGATTAATTCTTGAGTTAGAAAATTACTTAACTTGATTAAATTCCTTGATTATTTACCTGTTAGATTAGATAAGTAGCATAGTTAAATTTCATTCTCAAATTTAGATTTGCTTAGAATACCTTGAAGGAATATAACCCAATAGCTCAATCTAGTCCTTGTGGGATCGACCTTGATTTGCTACAATGCCACCGTGCGCTTGTGGCACTATCAAATACTTTAGTTCATTTCTAACTCAAATTTAACCTAGAAAATGAGCCTCACCTTCTACAAATTATACATGGATGGAAAGCCCCGAATTTCTATTTTATAAGAAGTCTTGAATCTTAGACAAACTCCAAGTATTGGGGAAGTTATGGCCGAATACCGAGCAAGGATCCGTCCAGGACTAGAAATTGCACAGTTCTGATTATGGGCTTAACTGAGGAGGTTACGGCTGTAATTTTAGGGATCAATCCACATAGGATGATTCTTCACACATAATGGAAGAGTGGACAAGCAATGGTACCCCCATTGGAGGAGCATAGCCTACTCAAGGATCTCTAGAAGATGAATGATGAATTCTGGAAAATACAGTTCAGAGTGATTATAATTATTTTAAATATCTTAATTTATTTTCCTGGGATATTTTATAAGCCTACTATTGGTCCACTTGCCTCGCTAAAGTATAGCTGATTTCCCCTCCCATTGTGTATTTATGGACCCAATTACCTCTATAAAAAATCAGATTTGATGAATGATATGAGAGCTTAAAGCTTGGTTTTTCTCAAAATCTCAAATTCTTTATCTCTCTTAGAAGGTTGGTGATTTGAGTCTTCCCTTTATTCTAATCTTTTGTGCTAATGCTTTAGAGGGTTAAAGGGTGGGATGAAATATCTTCTCACTACCTATGTCAAGTGTTGAATCTTTGTTATTAGAAGCCTTCTTTGTTTGAGAACTCTCTCTCTCTCTCTCTCTCTCTCTCTCTCTCTCTTTCTCTCTCAGTTCTTCTTTAATCTTCGACCTCAATTGGGCTCACCTACAAGCATTTCATGCCTTTATTTTGCTAAATGGAATTCACCATGCATCAAAATGGAAGAAGAATGCCTAAAAACGTTCAGTTCTTCCAATGTTGCTCTTGTTGCTAATGGAAATAGGCCCAAAGGCAAGTAAATAATTTAAGAGGGTCTCTCGTTCCCCTCAAAAAGGTAAGCCTAAGGTAGTGTTACCAAGAAGCTCAAGGCTAGAGCTAATAGAGAGAAGAATATAGCACGCATGAAGTGCTATAATTGTGGAAAGAAAGGCCACTATGCTCGGGATTGTCCAAAGCCTCCCAAGGTACCTTTCTTCACTTATTCTCCTAAATTGTATGTTTGTACCCATGCATTAGTTGCTAATTCTTTTCCTAATTGGATTGTATACAAAGGGGCAAGCAAACATATAGTTCGTGATGGACCTGGCTTTATGGACTTTCACTGCTACCCGATGGGTTCACAAATTATCGTGCAAGGAAATAGCAGTGGGGAAGATCTTCTAGGTGTTGGGATATATAAGCTTAGATTACGTGCAGGGAATACATTGCTTTTCCACGATGCTCTCTATGCGCCTAGGGTGCGAGTTTGTCTTTTATCTTTAGTTTTTTTATGAAATGAAGATTCTTTTTCAATTCTCGTACTGATGGTTTGGACCTTTTTTACACTGGCAATGTGTTTGGCCACCCTACTTTAAAATACGATTTCCTTATACTTGATTTAGATGATTTTTAAATAATTCATCTTCTGCCTTTATCTTACATTTTGATTCTAATTATGATTCAATAAGATGAAATGCTAGAGTAGGCTATATTGGCCAAGATAAAATGAATACACTAGCAAACAAAGGTATGTTAGACTGACTCACCAAGGTTATATTACCTAAATGTGAATCATGCCTAGCTAATGAGGCAACGACAAAGCCATTTGGTATGGCTTCTAGGGCTTCGAGTCCCTTAGAAATTATCCACTATGATATTTGTGGGCCTATGAATGTTAAAACACATCATGGGGCTATCTATTTCCTCACTTTTATAGATGACTATTCAAGATATGGGCATCTGTACCTATTATGTCATCACTAGGAGGCACTAGATGTGTTCAAATGTTTTGTTCCTAGGTAGAGACCCAACTAGAATAGAGAGTTAAGACTCTTCGAACTGATTCTGGTCATGGACACCCCTCTCATATGTTAAAGGGTTTTGTGAGGACAAGGGTAAGTGAAGACAATTTATAATTTCTGGCACACCATAACAAAATCATGTGGCAGAGCATAGGAAGCAAACATCACTCGAAATGCAGGTCAATGATGGCATAAGCAAACCTTCCAATCAGTACTTGGGAGTAAGGATGGCAGTGGATCCTGGACCTGATCCAGATCCATCAGGCTCAATCCATTTTTGAGGATCTAGATCCAAAAAATTTGGACTCATTGCATTTTTAGAGGATCAGATCCTATCAGGTCGGATCTAGATCTGGACCTGAGATTTTGACACCCAGACCCGATCCTAGACCTGTATATAGGCCCGTTTGATTTTATTTTTTTTTTTTGGCTGTTCGTACAGCATATGCATAGGGTTTTCAGTTTTGGTCTTAGATTTTTCATTTCTTAATCCTCTCAATCATGCCTCTCTTCCTCACTCGTCTGCTCTCACAACCTGGCCTCCTCCGGCATCCACCACTCCACGTCCCCATCCCATCTCCTCCGATCCTCATTCTCCAGAGTCCAGGGCTTTAAGTTGGTCTCCTCCCTCTTTTCGGTGACCCTTCGGTCTTATTCGTCGTGATTTCGCCAGAACTAGCCATGTTATCCTCATCTCGGCGTGATCCCTTCACAGATCGGCTATTTTTCGACACTTCTATCTATCTTTCGATACCTCTATCTAAACTCCCAGGTAGTTTTATAATGAGCTATGTTCCCGCTCTACATCCTCAGCCACATATTCTTCCACCATATCCTTAACAGACCGGGGTGACAGAGGATGAAACCTCAAACCCTAATCAGAAACAAACCAATATCTAAAATTCTAAATGGAATTTAATATTTGTTGCATTTTATTATAGTTACTCATACCTATGCATTTTTGTCATGGGACACCTTATGGAATTGCCCTATAAGAATTGAAAGCATGTCCAACTCCCTAAATTCAATGTCAAGCCAATATTTGAATACCCCAAATTATATGACTTATCATATAATAGCTAATAAAATTAGGTTACTATACAATGTCACAACAACAAAATAGATAGTTCATTTCGATAATTCAGCATTTTGCTATGTATTATGGCAGAGAAGTCAATAAAATTTTATGTATGCACTTTTGTTTTGTTGAGAAAATAAGAAAGTGAAAAAAAAGCGACTCAAAGTAATAGGACCCGTTAAGGACCCGCTAAACCCTTTAGATCTAGAGGATCCGAGTTTGGATCTAAATTTTATAGACCTTGTAAATTTGGATTGGATCTGGATCTAGGTCCGAAAATTGGATTTGAATTTGGATTTAGATCTTAGCGGGCCCAATCCAGACCCGGTCTATTGCCATACTTTGTTCATGGTAGCTTATATACTTAACCGTGTGCCAAGTAAGAGTCTATCTGCCACTCCATATGAGTTACAGCATGGTTGAAAGCCCTCTTTAGATCAGTTACGCCCATGGGGTTCAGCTGATTATGTACACAACCCAACCCATACACACGGGAAACTTAGTCCAAGGACCACCAAAATGGTGTTTATAAGGTATCCTGAACATTCTAAGGGATATATTATGCTTGGAGAACTTCCTAATGGTGGTATAATGGAAACAGATTCCCGCAATATTGAGTTCCTTGAGGATGAGTTCCCAATGAAATCAAAACGGACCTAAAGTTGTATAGGTTACACCAAGATGATCCACTATCTTATGGTAAAGGGGAGAATTTGCACCCTCACTATGTCACTATGGATAGTACTCTTCCTATGTTTAGAAGAGATGATGAAAATTTAGTAGCTCAAGAGAATCAGCCTAAGAATGAGGTTTATCCTCAGTCTCCAATTCTTAAAAATGAGGTTAGTCCCCTTAGTCACGGTGTCACTTCTCTGATGGATAGTAGAAGTGATTCTCTACCCATTTAGGATTCCAGTCCTCTTAGAGAAAAGGGGAGCAATTTCTTAGTAGGTCAAACAAATGGGGGTCCAAGGTTCCGAAGAAGTGAACATGGAAGAATTCCTTGACAATATTTTTAAATTGAAGAGGAAATATTCTTATGCACTCCTTTGGAAATAGATGAACCAACCTCCTTACAAGAGGTTATTTATTCACCAATCCGCAATGAGTGGGTGGATGCCATAAGGGATGAAATGGACTTTATAGCAAGAAATAAGGTTTGGGAACTAATTTTTCTTCCTCCCCAATGTAAATTGATTGGGAACAAGTGGGTTTTGAAGATAAAACATTGGGCTAATGGATTTATCGACAAGCCTAAGGCCCATTTAGTGCCAAAGGATTTACCCCAATTAAGGGGTAGACTGGGAAGAAACTTTTTCTTCTATGGTGAGAATTGCCTCGATTCACCCATTTCTCCTTATTGCCCATTTGGACTTAGAATTGTTTCAAATGGACATAAAGACTGTTTTCTTTAATGGTATTCTTGAAGAAGAGATCTACATGGATCAACTTATTGGTTCTGTATCAAAAGATCAAGAGGACAAAGTTTGTTGTCCTAAAAGATCTATTTATGGTCTCAAGTAGTCTTCCATAGCATGGTGTTTTAAATTTCATGAAGCTATTATCTCTTTTAGCTTAAACTTAGTTTCTAAAGAGCTCTGTATGTATGTCAAGAAACTTGCAAAGGGAATTGTGATGAAGGTCCATACATGAAAAATGATTCAGGCCCTCAAAATAGTCAAGGAAGTTAAAGCACAAGCTCAAATTCCAAGGAATGATTCAAACTTGGCTAAGGTAAAGTCCAGACCTACCCAGGTCTAATTCAATGCAAGGACCTTGTTTTGTTCATATGATCCCTTAAACCTCCAAGGGGTTTAGGCGCATTCCTTTTGCTAGGGATGTTACCCAAAATTCTTAAATAACAATCTATGGAGCGAAATCCAAGTTAAGTCAAGTTCTTCATGGAGATTCCGTCATCATAAGTCAACTATTCAATATTAAGCTCTAAACTGTCCCAATTTGAGTTTCTATTTGGTTTCCCTCCTAAAACCTAATTTAGGCATGATTTCTTCACTTAGGATGATCACTTACATTCTAATGGAGTCACTCGTGCTTTGAAATCAAGCCTAAATTGAGTTAAAGATAGGCAGTCATGTTGCTCACTTTTGGTGCCAACCCAGGTGATCATCAAATTCAGTTCTGTCACCCTGTTTGCCATTAAAGAGAAGCCTTAGGAGTTGCCTTCTTGTTTCATTACTTACATAAGGAACCAGGAAAGACAATCACAGCTTAATTGCAGCTTTAGATAGCAAGTGGGCCATTATGAGGGAGGATTTTCATCTTCTTGCAATTTTATTAGGCAACTATAAAGCAACTTGATCCAGCCGTCAATTTTCTCTCTCCCATGTACAAATGGTTACTCAAGGCTAACGGACATCTTCAAGTAAGATTTTAGCCTAAAAACAACCTGATTAGCTAGACTCACCGAATGTAATTAGCTTGCTTTTGTAATCTGATTAGACTAAGCTAGATTAAGGGTTTCCTAAGGATTAAGGAAACCCCTTAGGTAGCTAAATAGCTCAAGAACAACCTGCATATATGTTTGCGTTTTCATTCAATGAAAACATATTACACCATTGTTCAAAAGTAGAGCTTTGCTCTTTAACCTATAAACACTCAATTTGGCTTATCCTTGCTTAGGCCGACTAAGGTGGTGATCTAGTTATGATCTTACTTTTGGTGGTGATTCTGTATCCAAAGTAAGATTAATGGCCCTAATCCCACTGTTGGTGGTGATTTTCGTATCCAAGATTAAGATTAGTTCTTTCCTTCCTCAAAGTTCACTATCGGATTCCTTTGAATCTCGTTCTTAGTTTGTATTCAATTTTGGCTTAGCTTGGATTCCTTCATTAAGTGTGTTAAGCCCTTCCAGAATACCTCATATTTGGTATCTGAGCTAAGTTTCTCCTTGACCTTGAACCTCTGCCCAAACACGTTTTCCCTGACCCCTAACACCATCCAAACACATTATCCCAGTTTAATCCATGCTTTAGTCATGAGTGCTAGCATGACTTTGGAAAAGAAGTTTGAAGCTCTCATGAAGAATTATGAAGCTATCACAAAGAATTATGAGGCAGTCACGACCAACAATGAAGCCTTAAGAGCCAGAATGCATATTTGAAGCACCAACTTGGTGACTCACTAAAGCAAAAGGGGGAAGACATTGTTAGCTCCCCTACCAATCTTAGTTCTATCCAAGAAGAAGAAAGTGAAGGAGGCAACCCTCTTCTCTTTTCTTCTAGTGATGAAGAGCATCTAAGAAGACGAAGGAGAAAGGAAACAATACCTCAGCCCAACTTTAATGACTTTAAAGTTGACATCCTCGATTTTTAAGTAGGCCTGACAAAACTAACCCGAGACACGAAACCCAAACTAAATAACCCGGATCCATGCCCGAACCAACACCAGAAATAGGATGAATTGATTTCACCCCAAACATCCGAAGTAACGCGACCCATAATCAAACACAACCCGAAAACTAGCATGAACTGAAATAACCCACACTCGAAATAACCCGATCCAATTCAAACCCGATCTATAGTGACCTGACCCGAAGCGAACTGAACATGAACAACCCGAAACCATACTGGACCGCACCCGATTTAAAACCGATTCCATTCCTATCCAACTCAATTGTACCCAAATAAAACCCAAACCCGACTATACTCAACTCGAATATAACCCAAGTGCAGTGAGTGACCGAGTGTGAGGGAGGGTTTTCAATTTTTAAGGGTTTGTTTTGGTCAAAATTCCAAAATTATTATTAATGGTGCTTTTTTTTTGGGTTTTAGACTTTGGGGGGAGAATTCTGAGTTTTTCAAACTCAACTAATTGAGTTTAGGAAGGAAAAGCAAAATAACTTAGGAGGTAAATTTTACAAATGAAATCAATGGAAAACTTAAGAGGAAAAAATAAAAAAGTTAGTAGTATTAAATTTTTAATTTGATAGACATGTAGTAAAAATGTATGAGAAAAAATATTTGGTCAAAATAACAATTAA
>JAKOGI010000862.1:280000-332500 GCA_029747015.1 Carnegiea gigantea | reverse complement strand
TACGAACATACTTACATATATATATATTATCGATATATATATATAATATATATATATCCGTGTGTGTTGGTGTATAAACAAAAGATGGTGCCGTATATATGTTGGGTATATATATAATACACCACACACATACATATGCATGTATATATATATATATGATATGATATATATATATATATATATAGTATATATAATATATATATAGTATATATATATATATATTATAGTATATATATATATATATATATATATATATATATATATATATATATATTCACACACACATATATATTATATGTATGGTATATATAGATATGTATATATATATATATATATATATAGTATATAATATATATATATATATAGATATAATATAGATATAATATATTATATATATATATATATATATATATTGGATTACATATATATATGTATAACCATGCACACAGAGAGCTATATAATATATATATAATTATTATAAGATATATATATATATATATATTATATATATATATTAATAATATCTATAAATATATTATATATCTGTTGTGTTTGTGTGTGTATATATTATGTAAAACAATATAGTCACAAATCTTATATATTAGTTATGCATATGTGTAGGTGTAAATGTTGTTTGTCTATATACCATTGTACATACATATCTATACATATATCTATATTATACATATATTACACATACACATACATATATATATATATATATATATATAGATATATATATATATATAGATATATATATATATTTATATATATATATATATATAGACACATTGTATATATATATATGCATGATATGATATTTTATATATATATATGTATATATATTATTGTATAATGTTGGCTATATAGGATATATATATGCGTAATCCATAGATGTATATGTTACATCTATATATATATATATTAATATATATTAATATATATATGTATATTGTATGTAATGGTAATATATGTTATACATATATATATATTATATATGTATATAATTTTATACTGTGTTATATATTTCTATATATATATATAATTATATATATATATATATACTATAATATAATAATATATATATCGTTGTATGTGTGTGTGTGTGTCTTATATATATATTATATATAGCATACATATGATATATACGATAATATATAGTATATATTATTATATATATATCTGTGTGTGTGGTGACTGCACAACATATATATATATGTTTCTATATTATATATCTATATATAATAATCGATATATTATATATATATAGATATATATAGTATTCTTATATATATATATATATATATATATATATGTGCGGGTATATATTGTGTGTTTATATATATAATGTATATCTATAATCTATATATATATATATATATTATATTATATATCTACGTTATAATATATATATATTATATATGTCTATAATATAGATATATATATACACGCGATATATATATATATATATAGTATATATCTATATATCTAATGTATGTTTGTTTGTATCTATGTACGTATTTTGTGGCCTAATATATAAATATATATAGATATATCTAGATATATATAATCTATATTATATATATATATTTGTGGGCTGTATGTATATATAGTATTTATGTATGTTTCTATGTAATTTATGTATTTCGGAATAATGTGTGTTGTGTGTGTGTGGTGTGTGTGTGTGTGTGTGTTTTTTGTTTGTGTGTGTCTGTGTGTGTAATGTCCTGTCTGTATGTATGTATGTATGTATGTGTATATATAGTATGTATGATATATATATATATATATATATATATATATATATATATATATATATATATATATATATATATATATATATATATATATATATATATATATATGTATATCTATACGGATACTTGTATATATCTATGTATGTGTTTGTGTATGTATATATGTATTTATGTATGTATATACGTATATATGTATGCATATATGTATGTATGTATGTATCTATGTATGTATATACGTATATATGTATGCATATATGTATGTATGTGTGTGTGTGTGTGTGTGAAAATAATATATATATATATATATATATTATATAGATATATATATATATATATATATATATAATGTGTACATATGTATATTTATATGTATATATATATATATATATATATATATATAATATGTACATATATATATGTGCGTATATATATATATATATATATATATATATATATATATATATATGTATGCATGCATGCATATATATTATACAAGTAAAGAGAAGTGTTTTAAATATGCAATATAGACTTATAAACTTTAACGTATGAATTAAAAGAAGGGTATAAAATGAATGGGTTTGTCCAATTAAACGAACTTTACCTTTTAAATATAATTTAAGAGTAAAAATCAATGCATTGAAAATGCACGCTGACTCGAAATTGTCCCGACTTAACATATACCGTGCTCGATTTGCATCTGACCGACATTCACCTAAACATTGAACCAAATCCCACCTAATCCAAATTAGACTTGACCTATACCCGATCTGAATCGAGCTATCGTAGGGAGCCCGAAACTACCCCTACCCGGGCTGCAATCGAACCAAACCCGTATGGACCCAAACATGGTTGATCCAAAAATGAATCACACCCAAACCCGACCCGAACTACACCCGAACCCGACCCGAAGATGGTTGGCCTGAAATTGACCCGAGCAAAAGTAAGTCCCGACCCATACCCGATCCGAATGGGCCGTTGGCCAGGTATAGTTTGAAGGCAAGTTAGCCCGGATGATTTCTTAGAATGGATGGACACGGTAGAGAGAATCTTTGATTTAAGGGTGATTCCAGAAGAAAAGAAGGTAAAACTTGTTGCTCATAAACTTAGTAAAGATGCATCTTTCTGGTGGACTAATTTGTGTGCCAAGAGAGTTAGGCAAAAAAGGAGAAAATTAAAACTTGGGACAAAATGAAGTCAGAACTTAAATCCTAATTTCTTCCTTCTTTTTACCTTCAAGATAATTACTCCCAACTGCACAATCTGACCCAAGGTACCATGAGTGTAAAGGAGTATGCTAGGGAGTTTGAGAAACTTGTGATCAAATGTGATTTACAAGAAGCTGAATATCAAAATATTGTGAGATACTTAGGAGGACTTGATCTTATGTATACTAATGTCGTTGAGTTACAACAATATTCAACCTTTGATGAAGTCTGTGTCTTTTCCCATAAGGTTGAACAACAAAGAAAGATCAAAACCTGTAAAAGAGACTTTCCAAAACCTCCACCCAAGAGCCAGCCCTTTGACAAGGGAAGCTTATTTCCACCACCTATGTGCACGGCTATTTCCCCTTCCACCCATTAAAAAAAAAAAAAAAACTAAGCTCCACCAAAAAGCCCAGCCCTATAAAATCAAGCTAACCCCAACCCTATGAGCACTAGAAGGTGTTTTAAATGTCAAGGACTTGGTTACAATGGCTTGGAGTGTCCAAATAGAAAGATCATTACTTTAGCCGAGTGGGAGGCAGTAAAGGAGGAGGCAATTGTGGAGGAAAAGGAAGCATGCCTGATGGAGGATCAAGAGACGGACCAAGATGAGGCTATAAAGGAGGCTAATGAAGGTGAAATCTGGTCCTAAGGCATGCCTTGAGTGGGCTTAAAACCAAGGAAGAACAACAAGAAAACATCTTTCGCTCTTGATATACTATCCGAGGTAAAGTTTGCTCCATGATCATTAATAGTAGGAGCTATACCAATGTGGTTTCTCTTAGCATAGTGAAGAAACTCAATCTTTATGCCTCATCTCACCCACACCCATACAACATCCAGTGGCTCAATCAAGGTAAAGGTTTACAAGTTAACTTTAGATGCTTGATTTCCTTTACCATTGGTAAGAACTATCAAGATGAGCTTTGGTTTGATGTTATTCCCATACATGCTTATCACATTTTGTTGGGTATGGTTGTTTGATAGGAAGGTAATGCGTGATGGTTACCTGAACACTTACACCTTCTCCAAAGATGGTAAGAAGATTACTCTTACCCCTTTAACCCATCCCAGCTCCACAAAAACAAACCTTAAAAAAGCTAAGAACAATTGGGCTTATTTCTGACTTTTAGTGAGCCATTACTTAAAGCTTGTTACCATGAGTTTAGAGCTTTTAAGGAGTGTATTCTCATTGCCCAAGATGAGTTGACAGTTCTTCCCTAAGCCATCCCTTAGCCATTTCACTTCTGGAACAGTTTAAACATGTTTTCCCTGAAGACATACCCTCGAGCCTACCCACAAAAGAGCTATCCAGCACCACATAGACTAATTCTCGGAGCCATACTTCCAAATAAACCAGCTTACATAATGAATCCTAAGGAGACCTTAGAGATCCAAAGGCAAGTAGAGGAACTGATCTCTAAAGGCCTAGTTAGAGAATCCCTAAGCCCTTGTGTTGTCCCTACCTTTTTAGTCCCTCAAAGGGATGGGAGCATGAGAATGTGTGTAGATAGATGAGTAATTAACAAGATCACCATTAAGTATAGGCATCCTATACCATGGCTTGAGGACATGTGAGATAAGTTACATGGTTCCAAAGTATTTTACAAGATAGATTTGAAGAGTGGTTATTGCTATATCAGGATTAGTGAGGGCGATGAGTAGAAGATAGCTTTTAAGACTAAGGGTGGTTAATATAAGTGGTTAGTCATGCCTTTTAGTTTGTTTAATGCACCTAGTATCTTCATGAGGCTTATGAACTACGTGTTTAGGCCTTGCATTGGTAAGTCTGTGGTGGTATAGGTTGATGATATTCTAATTTACAGCAAGGTAGAAGAGGAACACCTTGATCACCTAACTTAAATTATGGTGGTCCTTGAGAGCGAGAAGCTTTATGCAAACCTTAAGAAGTTCACCTTCTTTACTAGTGAGGTGACTTTTTGGGATATATTGTGACTGTCCAAGCAATTAAGGTATATGAAAGCAAGGTAGAGGTCATTCGGTCTTAGCCGGTTCCAAAGAGAATACATGATGCTCGAAGTTTCCATGGACTTGTTGCATTTTATATGCAGTTTATTAGAAACTTCAGTACTATCATGGCTCCTATGAATGAGGTAATCAAAGGTTCATCCTTCAAATGGACCCCTAAGGCCTGTTTTACCTTTGAGAAGGCCGAAGCTAAGCTTACACAAGCCCCAGTGTTAGCTTTGCCATGCTTTGACAAAGTTTTCGAAATTAAATGTGATGCTTCTGGAGTTGGTATTAGTGGAGTCCTTACTCAAGAAGGACGGCCCCTAGCCTTCTTTAGTAAGAAATTATGTGATTCAAGGAGGAAGTATTCCACTTGTGACAAAGATTTCTATGCTATTGTATGGAGTTTAGAGCATTGGAGCCATTATCTAATGGCTAGTAATTTCATTTTACATTCTGATCATGAGGCCTTGAAGTACACTCAAGGGCAGCATAAATTGAATTCAAGACATGCTAAATGGGTGGAATACCTCTAATCATTTCACTTTACGATCAAGCATAAGTCCGAGAAGCTGAATCAAGGAGTTGATGCCTTATCAAGAAGGCACTTGTTATTATTTCAACTTGATGCCTAGATTTTGGGATTTGAGCATCTTAAGTCCCTTTATGCTGAAGATGAAGGCTTTTGGAAGCTTTAAACAACCTGTCAAAAGCACCTCAAAGGTGACTTTCTGATCCAAGAGGAGTATTTGTTCAAGGGTACTTAATTATGCATCCCTAAATGTGGTATCCGAGAGCTACTGATTAGGCAGAACCATAGTGGTTCCCTTATTGGCCATTATGGTGAAAACAAGATCATAGCCATGCCAAGGGAGCATTATTTCTGGCTAGGTATGATCAAGGATGTTCAAGACATCTTGAGGAGGTGTGCAACTTATCAAGTTGGCCAAGAGTCACTCATCACCTCATGGCTTGTACATGCCTTTACCAGTCCCCACTCTTCCTTGGGTTGATGTGAGCATAGATTTTCTTCTTGGTTTACCTAGAACCCAAAGGAACAAATATATCATATTTGTGGTGGTAGACAGATTCTCCAAGATGACCCATTTTATAGCCTGCAACAAGGATAATGATGTAACTCATATTGTTGAGCTTTATTTCAAAGAGATAATGAGGTTGCATGGCATTCCAAGGTCTATTATGTCTGATCATAATACTAAGTTTCTCAGCCACTTTTGGATCACCTTATGGAAGAAAATGGGTACCAAACTCAAGTATAGTACCACTTGTCATCCACAAACTGATGGTTAGACTGAGGTGGCAAATAAAACTTTGGGAACTTTTTTGAGAGCCTTGATAAAGCCCAATGCAAAGGCATAGGATTTGCTTATCTCACATGCTGAGTTTGCTTACAACAGAGCACCAATCAAGACCATAGGGATGTCTCCCTTTAAGGTGGTATATGGGATTGATCCCTTAAGTTCCTTAATATAGTGCCTAGAGCTACTAATGAGAAGCCTAATGTGGAGGCTAGCAAGAGAATAGAAGAAATCTAGAAGCTCCACAAGCCAGTTTCAATCAAAATTGAGAAAACTAATGCTTCTTACTAATCTCAAGCAAATAAGCACAAAAAAAAGTTTGGTATTCCAGCCTGGGGATCTAGTATAGATCCATTTGAGAAAGGACTGTTTTCTCTCCAAACGCAAAAGCAAACTAATGCCAAGGATTGATGGTCCCTTTGAAGTATTGGAAAAGGTAAATGACAATGCCTACAAGGTTAATTTACCTAGGGAATACAGTGTTTCACCCACATTCAATGTGGTAGATTTAAGCCCTTATTTGAAAGATGATCACCTAATGAATTTAAGAAAAAATTCTCTTCAACAAGGGAAGGATGCTGGAGGTCCATCCATGGAAGATGATTCAAGCCCTTAAAATAGCAAAGGGAGTCCAAGCACAAGCACCAAATTCCAAGGAGTGATTCAAACTTTGCTAAGGCAAGGTTCAGACCTACCCGGGTTTGATTCAATACAAAGACCCAATTTTGTTCATATGATCTCTTTAACCCCCTTTTTGCTTGGAATGTTACCTGACATCCTCAAACAACAAGCCATGGAGAGAAATCCAAGTTAAGTCAAGTGCTTCATAGAGATTATGCCCTCACAAGTGAATCGTTCCATATTGAGGTCTAAATTGCCCTAATTTGAGTTTTTATTTGGTGTCCCTTATAAAATCTAATTTAGGCCTAATTTCTTCACTTAGGATGATCATTTACATCCTAATGGAGTCACTTATGCTTTGAAATCAACTCTAAATAGAGTGGAAGATAGGCAACCATGTTGCTCACTTTTGGTGCTGACTCGAGTGAAAATTAAATACAATTCTGCCTCACTTTTTGCTGTTGAATTTAGGAGTACTTACCCACAAGAGGGGGGTGAATTGTGGTGTTCGATTTTCGCGTACTTACTGACAAACACCCTCCTGATTGCAGAGGTTGTTCTTGAATTACAAACAACCTTCTGACTTGTTTGCACCAGATGTTTTCAATTTGCTCAAAGGCGAAAATCAACAAGATAAATGCGGAAATAAAGCACACATAATTTTTCCGTGGAAAACACCTCTAGCCCAACTGAGGTGTGAAAAACCACGACCTACCTCGTGTAGGATTTAACTACTTTCACTAACGGGCTTCACACGCTACAAATGTAACACACCTTGTTACAACTTGCAACCACGTAACCTTCTTTTCTAAGAAAGGTTACACCACGTCCAAATCTCACCAGATTGGACACGTCCAAAGTCTACACGACTGAGGACCACTCACTCACTTTTCTGATCCAAGATCAGGGTTACAAAACACCTTACGGGGGTGCTTCTGATTTAAGCAGATGTAAGGTACAATGAGGTCCTAGTATGCCAATATCTTGAAAGCTCAGCTTAAACACAACTTGTCTCGGTTTTTCTTTTCTCAAGAGTAGCTCGAAAAATTCTTCTCACTAGAAAAACCACTTTTGCACTTCTCCCTTTTTGCGTATGTTGTGTATGTTTCTCATTTTTTCTCCTCTTATGAATGGGAGTGAAATGTTGAGTTTTTAAACAAAAAATCCAACGGTCAAAAACAAGGAGAAGTGATAAAATCAGCTATGTTTAGCAAAGAGAGATTTTTGCTTAGCACAGAGAATTCTAACGGCTAAAAGATCCAATGAGGATAGAGTTTCCCAATATTGTAGGGATTTGATTTTGGAGGATAAAAGACTATCTTTTCCCCTTAAAAATAGCCGTGAAATACCTGGAAAAGAATCTCAGCTTGAATTTTGAATTAATCACTTTCCAAAGGATAAGAGAGAAATATTTTCGGTTTTGGTAAATATTTTCCAAAATCAGTTTTGCAAATCTCCCAAGTGATTTTCATATCAAAAGATTTCCTACAGCTTAAATTGCTGTCTTGGAATTTTATCAAAATATATTAGAGCTTTTGGCCAACCAAAATAAGTTTTCCAAAGTGACCGGGTTTGGCCGTTGCAGTTCAGAAACACCCTAGGTACCCTGTTTACAGGGTTGTTCAAACTTGGTGTTCTGAAGCAAATAGCGCAACCAATTCAAGAGTGGTTAGTTAGAGACTTTTCAAGATTGGCATATTAACAAGAGTCTAAAAAATAAAACCTAAATTACCCAAGACATCTTGTTGTAGATCCAGTCATCTTGTTCAAGACGAATACGCTGCCCCAACCACCTAGACCAACCTGTTTGCCAGGTTGTTCTTGTATCGCTTGAGTTCAGAAAGGCCTGTTTGCTGGATTGTCCTTGAAACACCTAGCCTGTTTGCCAGGTTGTTCTTGTATTGCTTGAGTTCAGGAACTGATCTTGACACACAATCAACTCATCAAGGTGGTGTTCTTGACTTGAGCGTGAGTCATCAAGGTATAAGACCTGTTCTTAAGACTTGTTCTCAACATTCAGCAAACAAGTTAAGACGCATATTGAAAATGACAGTGTATGCCTATTTGGAGAACTTTGTTTGGAGCAACATTACTTAAGAGCATTTTACACTTGGGTTTGTTGTCATCAAAACTGAATATACTAATTCAACAATTTTCCCCTTTTTGATGATGACAAACCAAGTGTCCATATTAAAAAAAAAATTGAATGCTGATAGGGATCCACGTAGGTACAAGGAGTTAGAGGTCAACCCACCCTATCGAGTCAAGGTCAGGCTCATTCGTCATACTTTGTCAATAGGTTACACTATTCTTCCCCCTTTTGGCATCATTAAAAAGCAAGAACAACAGGACGGTTGCAAGAAAAGCATATAAAGCATTGCAAATAGATATTTCATTGCAAAGAAAAGTAGTACAATGCCAAAACAACAAAACTAAGAGAGGAGGAGGAGGAGAATAAAGACCAGCCTAGACAATCAGGGAGCAGGGGGTGGTTTCGTTTGCAGAGGAGGAATGCTGGGGGCAAGGGTGGAGAGAAGGGCAAGCAAATCTTCATGGCGTTTGGCGGAGAGGGCTTGTTCCTCAGCAAGAGCAGCCTTAACGGCGGAGAGCTCATCCTTCAGGCAAGCATTGTCCTCAAGAACAGCCTCATCCTTGATGGAAGGTTGCCCAGAAACAGGTGGTCGAGGTGGTCGACGACCCTGTTTGGAGACTGACCCTTCGCCAACCTCATAGGCAGACCCTAGCAAGGTGTCAATCCCAATCTCATCAATGATTTGGGTCGCCGCTCTCCGTGTGAGCTCTATCCCAAAGTGCTCAAACACCCTTGTCAGTAGAAACCCATAGCCAAGATCATGGGCTCGGCTGGTGTTCGCAATTCGCCCTATATGGCGAATCATGAGTGCAGGGAGGTTTATTGGTTCCTCCCGATCCAGTAGGTCCACCAGACATTGATCGAGGGCATCTGCTGAGTTTCGCCCTTGACCTCGCGGAATTATGTTCTTGATGGTGAACATAAACAGTAGTTGGTGCAGGGAGGTCATTTCACCCTTCTTAACCGAGAGGGGTGTTCTCAGGCCCTGTTTCTGACTGAGGCGTTGGGACACCTCTAGGAGCCTGGCTGTTTCCAGGGCAGTTTTGTCTTCCCTCACATACACAGCAAAGCCTTGTGAGGGCACCCCCAATATTTTCCTAAGTGTCGGCGCATCAACCTTAATGCCTTGCCCATTCACAAAACTTGTCACCACCCCTTTGGTGACACTGTAGTTGGCGTAAAACTCAGCCAACTCAGGCACAGAACACCCCAACTGGGCGTTTGCAAACAAGTCGAGCCAGCCTTGGACTCGCAACTTGTGCAGGAACACCCCCAGACCCTGTTCCTCGAAAAAACGTACATTAACTACCTTCCCCCTGACGACATTGTGCTTAAGCAATTGCGCATGCTTGTCAGACATAGGAGAGGGAGTGGACTTCTTTGGGCGTTTCGGAGGAGAAACAGAGGTGGTAGCGTCTGGTAGGGGAGCTGTTCTAGGCTTTCGTTTGAGGGGTGAGTTTGCAGGAGAGGACTTCACAGCAGGTTTAGAGGTTGATTGAGGGGCTTGATCTTCAGAGGACTCAGAGAACACCGGGGTCCCCTGTTTGAAAGAGGTGTTCTCAGAGTCAGAACTCGAGAACCCTTCGTTAGAAGAAGAGGAAATCTCCTCGATGATTGGAGCAGAGGGTTTGGAGATACGGGGAGCGGATTGAAAAGCTATTCTTACAGATTTGCGAGAAGGCTTGGAGGCTGTTGGAGAAGAGGGAGTTTGAGGGGGCTGAGACCTTGGTTGTGGCCTTGTTCTTGGCATTCTGCTACGCCTAGCCACTAATTTCACCCTTTTCCTTTTCTCTCCGGTTTGAGCAACCGGAGTAGTAAGTTCAGCCTCAGGGAGAGAATCCTTCTCCTGACTCTCCTCTGACGTCTTATTCGTATTCCCTCGGAAATCGACATTCAGATCCTCCACCAGACAGCATTGAAAGAGTCATCCCCGGTTTTTGGCACTGTTTCAGGAAACAGCCCAAAAGAACAGGGTTCGAAATTATCACTAAACCCTTCAGGGGTTTCCAAGATTTTGTCTTGAGGCCCCGATGGTGCACCCTCCGACTCTACTTTAATGGGACATGCAACTGACCCCACAAGAAACACCAATTCCCTTCCACAATTGAAGGGAATATCGTCCATCCCTATCCCGACTGACTTTAGGAACAAGCTTTTCAGAAATCTGAAAGGCTTGTACAGGATTGGGCGAGGGGGAGCAGGGATTGAGGACGCAAGAACCAGGGCTTTTGAGTGAGAGGTGTTGTTGGAAGCCATTGTTGCTAGAGGAGAGAGATTAGGGTTTGCTTTTGAGCGAGATAAAGTCAGGTGAAAAGACGAACTGAGAACAGGGCATTTAAAGAGAGAGAGAGCACCCAAAATCTTTTAAGATCTCTGGGTTTGCAACGGGTGAGAACATTAAAGGCGTGTGCCTTGGTAAGGAGGGAGGTTTAAAGAAAACACATTCCCATATGCATCGAACAACCAAGGGACGTACCTGTTCTTTCCGTTCGATCAAGATACCTGCCTGTTCTTCACCGTTTGATCTTGATTTGACTCATTGGTACTAGGGGTGGCAGAGCTGCTCCAGTGATCCTTAGTACATCCCCTTATGCTGCACTCTTTGTATAAATTAAAAAAAACACGCAATTCGAGTGTATGCACTCATTGTACATAAATCACATCAGTTGCTAATAAGATTTGCAAACAAAGGGAGAGAACAGGGTGTAGAGGTTGTTTTTACCAAACCTAGTTCATGTCTTGGAAACAAGTATCTCAGGGTGTTCTTACCAACCCTAGTTCCAGTCTATTTCTCTCAAATTGATCTCTAGCTAGTGCCTTAGTGAATATATCAGCAATTTGATTTTCCGTTGTGCAAAAATTCATAGAAATTAAATCCTTTTCAACATTATCTCTCAAGAAATGATGTCGAATGTCAATATGCTTTGTTCTTTTATGTTGACATGGATTTTTGGCAATGTTAATTGCACTTGTGTTATCACAAAAAATAGGAATGCACCAGTGTCAACACAAAAGTCCTTAAGATGTTGTCTTATCCACAACAGTTGAGCACAATATGAAGCTGCTGCAATATATTCAGCTTCTGCTGTGGACATGGTAACTGAATGTTGCTTCTTGGTAGCCCAAGATACCAAACAAGGTCCAAGAAAGTGAGCTATACCTGAGGTACTCTTTCTATCAACTAGGAATCCAGCATAGTCATCGTCAGCATATCCAACAAGATCAAAATTGCAACCTCTAGGATACCATAAAGCTAAATTAGGTGTATGTTTCAAATATCTTAGTATCCGTTTAACAGCCTTAAGATGAGTTTCCTTAGGATTAGACTGAAAACGGGCACATAAACCAACACTAAAAACAATATCTGGTCTACTAGCGGTTAGGTATAGGAGTGACCCAATCATGCCCCTATAGAGTTTTTCCTCAACTGAGGGACTCCCATCATCCATAACCAACTTGGTTGAAGGAGAAATAGGAGTGTCTATGGATTTGGCCGACTCCATCCCAAAACGCTTAAGTAGCTCCTTGATATACTTTTGTTGATGGATCATGGTGCCGTTTAGAGTTTGCTTGATTTGTAAGCCTAAGAAAAAGTTAAGCTCACCCATCATGCTCATCTCAAACTCACTCCTCATCATATTTGAAAATTCATTGCATAAATCATGATGAGTTACACCAAATATAATGTCATCAACATATATTTGGACAATCAATAAATGTTCCCCCTTAGATTTTAGAAACAAGGTATTGTCTACCTTGCCTCTTCTAAAATTATTTTCAAGTAAAAAACTTGACAAACGTTCATACCAAGCTCTAGGAGCTTGTTTTAAACCATAAAGAGCTTTGTCAAGTTTGAAAACATGGTTAGGAAATTCACTGTTTTCAAAACCAGGGGGTTGTTTGACATACACCTCTTCTTTAAGGTATCTGTTTAGGAATGCACTTTTCACGTCCATTTGATATAGCTTGATTTCCATATGAGCTGCAAACGCTATTAGGATTCGAATAGCCTCAATTCTAGCAACTGGTGCAAAGGTTTCTTCATAATCGATCCCTTCTTCTTGGTTATACCCTTGAACAACCAGCCGTGCCTTGTTCCTAGTGACTGTTCCTGACTCATCCAGTTTGTTTCGGAACACCCACTTGGTTCCAATGATTGTTCTCTCTGCAGGTTTAGGTACCAGGTGCCATACTCTGTTTCTTTCAAATTGATGGAGCTCTTCTTGCATTGCCGTGACCCAATCTGAATCTGCAAGAGCTTCATTCACATTCTTTGGCTCAATGTTAGAGAGAAAAGCATAGAAAGCACAGAAATTCTTAAGCTTAGACCTAGTTTGCACTCCACTGTTAATATCAGACAGAATTTGATCAAGGGGGTGGGAACTATGGTGCTTCCATGGTCGTGGAGTAAGTGGATCCACAGACACATGCTCTACTCTAGGCGGAAAATTTGGAGAATCAGGCTCACGAACACCTCCTGAGCCTGTTTCTGCACCTGTTTATAAGCCTGTTCCTGAAGAACATGGTCCCGAACAAGGTTCAACGGTGTTTCCCCCTGTTTGGTGTTCACCTTGCCTGCCGTTTTAAGGAACAACTTCTGGGCCTGTTGTCTCCATGGTGTTCTTATCTTGTCTCTCATGGGGCAACACTTCTTTTCGGATAAGACCTAATTCAAACTCTTCTTCCTGTGCACCATTCTTATTCAAAGTGTTAGATTCATCAAAAAGCACATGCACACTTTCCTCAATGCACAAGGTTCTTTTGTTAAAGACTTTTTATGCCTTGCTGTGAGAGGAATAACCGAGAAATATTGCCTCATCACTCCTGGGATCAAACTTTCCTAAAGCATCCTTCCCATTATTATGCACAAAACACCTGCAACCGAATGTTCTTAAACGCATAATGTTGTGCTTTCTGCCTTTGAAGAGTTCGTAGGGAGTTTTGTTCAAAATAGGTCTAATCATACATCTATTCATAATGTAACATGATGTGTTCAAAGCTTCTGCCCAAAAGTTCCTAGGAAGACCACTAGCAATAAGCATTGTCCTAGTCATGTCTTCTAGGGTGCGGTTTTTGCGCTCAACCACCCCATTCTGTTGGGGTGTTCTTGGGGCCGAGAAGTTATGATCAACACCATGCGTATTACAAAATTCTGTAAAACTTGCATTTTCAAATTCAGTACCATGATCAGACCTCAAGCTAACCAATGAGTGTCCTACTCTCTTTTCAACCTTTTTGAGAAGGGCAATAAAATTCTCAAAAGTTTCATCCTTGGAGGCCAAAAACAGGGTCCAAGTAAATCGAGAGTAATCATCCACTATGACAAGCACATAACTCTTCCCACCTCTACTTGTTATCCTCATAGGACCACATAGATCAATGTGTAATAATTCAAGAGGTCGGGTAGTGCTAAAGCACCTTTTTGATTTAAAAGACAATCTGACTTGTTTTCCTTTTGCACAAGCTTCACATACCCTGTCATCATTAAACTTGATGGAAGGTAGTCCAACAACCAAGTCTTTGGAAATAAGTTTGCTTAAAAGAGTAAGCCTCGCATGACCTAGTCTCTTGTGCCAGAGCATTATATCATCATTCACAGCACTCAAACAAGTCAGGTTATTTTGGAGAAGTGTGGAAATACAAACTTTGTAAACATTTTTGTGACGCTTCCCCTTTAACACAACGTCTCCTGTGTTGGCATTGACAACCAAGCAATGTGTTCGTGAGAACACCACTAGATTGTTCTTGTCACACAGTTGGGACACACTTAGTAAATTATGCTTTAAACCATCAACTAAGTGCACATTATCAATTGAGTGGGAGAGAGTTTTACCAATGCTACCTATACCGACAATTGTCCCAGACTTACCGTTTCCAAAAGCCACGCTCCCACCGGTTGAAGCTGTAAGTGAGAGAAAGTTTGATTTTTCTCCGGTCATATGCCGCGAACACCCACTATCAACATACCACAGCTGCCTGTTTTCAAGGTTATTTTCTGAGCTATTTGCCAGGGTGTTTCTTACCCTGTTTGCTGGGTTGTTTGTGGGGTTGTTCTCTCTCACTTCAGCCTGCAAAACAAATCAAGGGTTAGTTTTGGGAACCCAGATCCACTTGGGTCCCATTCTTTTAGACAAATAAAGCTCATCTTTCCTAATCCAGATTTGTTTCACATACCTTTCATTCTTTTCAATGGCATACCTTCTCGAAGGACATGAATATTGATAGTGACCAGTTTTACCACAATGAAAGCAAACAATGTTTTCAGGTAATCCCACATACTTTCTATGGATTGGGTAAACGGTTCGTTTAGGCTTATATCCAAGTCCCTTTTTGTTTCGACTGTGGTGAGTGTTTAACCAATCAAGGGCTTGTGAGGACTTGTTCCACAACCTGTTTGTGGCAAGGTCGTGTTCTGTGCGTTTTGCTTTAGCCGACAGGTTCTTGTTTTCAGCAAGCAAAACTTCGACCTTTTCTTTAAGCTCAAGGGTTTCCTTTTCTGCCTTGGCTTGATTGGTGGTATATTTTACTTCGTTCAAGATCAAGGTCTCCCTAAGGTCATTTATGGTTTGATGTGAAGCTAGAATTTCTCTTTCAGCCTCAAGTTTCTCATTCTTAAGGATCTCATTTTCTAGTTCTAGGTCTCGGACATCTCGTTTCAATTCAGCACAAGTATCCATCAAGGTATACAAAAGTTTTTCGAGAGTTACTTTATTGAGACCACGTACCTTGTTCTTGAGATCAGTCAAGCTATTTGTGGATTCATCATCTGAGTCTGAGTCACTTTGTGCCATGAGAGCTACAGCATCTCCTTCACTTTCAGATTCACCTTCATCCTCAGAAGAGTCTCCCCAGGCAGCAAGCATAGCCTTCGAGAATCTTTTGCCTGAGGTGTTCACAGGTTGTTTTCGAACCTGTTTTCTGGGTTGTTCGAACTCCTGCTCTTCTCGAAGCAGAGGGCAGTTTTTCACAAGGTGATCTGGTTTGCCACATTTAAAACACCCTGTGAACTGTTCTCGGGGGGTGTTTCTGGATTTACTGAAGTCCTTTCTTCTGCTGTTTTCTTTGACCTTTTTGAAGAATTTCTTGAACTTTCGTGTCATTAAGGCCATCTCTTCATCCTCAAGGTCAGAGTCATCATCCTCTTGTGCTTTCAAGGCAAGCCCACGATCCTTCTTCTGCTCCTCTTTTTGTTGTGAGTTCTTTCTGAGTTCATAAGTTTGAAGATTGCCAATCAACTCGTCGAAGGTGATCTTGTTCATGTCTTTAGCTTCTTGGATGGTTGTCACCTTCGCTTCCCAAGACCGAGGCAAAATCCTTAGAACCTTCCTCACCAGCTCTTCTGTGGTGAAAGATTTTCCCAGGGATTTTAACTCGTTTGTTATGTGGGTGAAGCGTGTGTACATATCCATCACGTTCTCACGATCACCCATATCAAACAAATCATATTGCCTCATGAGTAGCTCAATACGTGATTGTTTGACTTGACTTGTTCCTTCATGAGCTACTTGGAGGGCATTTCATATCTCCGGGGCTGACTCACACTCTGAGATACGTGTATATTCATCTGGACCTAGGACAAAATATAATAGCTTCTTGGCCTTGGCATTCTTTTCCATTTTCTTATAGTCTTCAGCATCAAACTCTATGGGTTCCTTGGGAACCTTCTTACCATCTTCAAGCACCTTGGTGGGAACAAGGGGCCCGTTCTTGATGAGCATCCATAACTCATAATCTTCTGCCTGAATATAGTTCTCCATCCTATTCTTCCACCAACTATAATGTTGGCCGTTGAAATAGGGTGGCCGAGTAATGGATTGCCCTTCAAGGATTCCTTGTGGTGTACTCATCTTCAGAATCTCTCAAGGTGTTAGCCCTTTTGTGAGAGAACCTGCTCTGATACCACTTGTTGAATTTAGGAGTACTTACCCACAAGAGGGGGGTGAATTGTGGCGTTCGATTTTCGCGTACTTACTGACAAACACCCTCCTGATTGCAGAGGTTGTTCTTGAATTACAAACAACCTTCTCACTTATTTGCACCAGATGTTTTCAATTTGCTCAAAGGCGAAAATCAACAAGATAAATGCGGAAATAAAGCATACATAATTTTTCCGTGGAAAACACCTCTAGCCCAACTGAGGTGTGAAAAACCACGACCTACCTCGTGTAGGATTTAACCACTTTCACTAACGGGCTTCACATGTTACAAATGTAACACACCTTATTACAACTTGCAACCACGTAACCTTCTTTTCTAAGAAAGGTTACACCACGTCCAAATCTCACCAGATTGGACACGTCCAAAGTCCACACGACTGAGGACCACTCACTCACTTTTCTGATCCAAGATCAGGGTTACAAAACACCTTACGGGGGTGCTTCTGATTTAAGCAGATGTAAGGTACAATGAGGTCCTAGTATGCCAATATCTTGAAAGCTCAGCTTAAACACAACTTGTCTCGGTTTTTCTTTTCTCAAGAGTAGCTCGAAAAATTCTTCTCACTAGAAAAACCACTTTTGCACTTCTCCCTTTTTGCGTATGTTGTGTATGTTTCTCGTTTTTTCTCCTCTTATGAAAGGGAGTGAAATGCTGAGTTTTTAACCAAAAAATCCTATGGTCAAAAACAAGGAGAAGTGATAAAATCAACTATGTTTAGCAAAGAGAGATTTTTGCTTAGCACAGAGAATTCCAACGGCTAAAAGATCCAATGAGGATAGAGTTTCCCAATATTGTAGGGATTTGATTTTGGAGGATAAAAGACTATCTTTTCCCCTTAAAAATAGCCGTGAAATACCTGGAAAAGAATCTCAGCTTGAATTTTGAATTAATCACTTTCCAAAGGATAAGAGAGAAATATTTTCGGTTTTGGTAAATATTTTCCAAAATCAGTTTTGCAAATCTCCCAAGTGATTTTCATATCAAAAGATTTCCTACAGCTTAAATTGCTGTCTTGGAATTTTATCAAAATATATTAGAGCTTTTGGCCAACCAAAATAAGTTTTCCAAAGTGACCGGGTTTGGCCGTTGCAGTTCAGAAACACCCTAGGTACCCTGTTTACAGGGTTGTTCAAACTTGGTGTTCTGAAGCAAATAGCGCAACCAATTCAAGAGTGGTTAGTTAGAGACTTTTCAAGATTGGCATATTAACAAGAGTCTAAAAAATAAAACCTAAATTACCCAAGACATCTTGTTGTAGATCCAGTCATCTTGTTCAAGACGAATACGCTGCCCCAACCACCTAGACCAACCTGTTTGTCAGGTTGTTCTTATATCGCTTGAGTTCAGAAAGGCCTGTTTGCTGGATTGTCCTTGAAACACCTAGCCTGTTTGCCAGGTTGTTCTTGTATTGCTTGAGTTCAGGAACTGATCTTGACACACAATCAACTCATCGAGGTGGTGTTCTTGACTTGAGCGTGAGTCATCAAGGTATGAGACCTGTTCTTAAGACTTGTTCTCAACATTCAGCAAACAAGTTAAGACGCATATTGAAAATGACAGTGTATGCCTGTTTGGAGAACTTTGTTTGGAGCAACATTACTTAAGAGCATTTTACACTTGGGTTTGTTGTCATCAAAACTGAATATACTAATTCAACATTTGCCTTCCAAGAGAAGCCTCAGGAGCTACCTTCTTGTTTATTTACTTTCTTAAGGAACTAGGAAACATAATCATAGCTTAATTGCAGCTTTGGACAATAAGTTGGCCACTAAGAGGGAGGATTTTGATCTTCTTGCAATCTGATTGGACAGCCACAAAAAAACTTAATGCAGAAGCCAATTTTCTCTCTCCCATGTACAAGTGGTTACTTTTAGGGCTAATGGACACATTCAAGCAAGAGTTCAGCCTAAAAACAACTTGATTAGCTAGACTCACTGAATGTGACTAGCTTAGCCTAAGCTTACCTTTTTAATCTGGTTAGACTAAGCTAGATTAATGGTTTCCTAAGGATTAAGGAAACCTCTTAGCTAGCTAAATATCTCGGTAGCAACCTGTATACTTGCTTGCTTGTATATTCAATGAAAACAGATTGCACCATTATTCAAAAGTAGAGCTTGGCTCCTTAACCCATAAACACTCAATCTGGCTTATCCTTACTTACGCCGCATGAGGTGGTAATCTAGTGCATCTTAACTTGCTCTTGGTGGTGATTTTGTATCCAAAGTAAGATTGAGGCCCTAGACCTACTCTTGGCAGTGATTTCTATATCCAAGATGAAGATTAGTTCTTATCCTTCTTCAAAGTTCACTCTTGGGTTCCTTTGAATCCCATTCTCAGTTTGTATTTAGTTTTGGCTTAGCTTGTATTCCTTCATTGAATGTGTTAATCCCTGCCTAATTACGTCAAATTATGTTCCTTACTTTGTATGTTGATGACATACTATTGGCTCAAAACAACATAGAAATGATCAGAACCACTAAGCAGTGGTTATCCTCTGCCTTTAGGATGGACATGGGTGAGGCTGGATATATCCTTAGCATGGAAATAACTCAGAACTATTCCAAGAAGCTTTTTGGTCTAAGTTAAGAAGCATACATTAATAAAATCTTGGAACATTTTTGTATGCATTATTCTACGCCTATAGACACTCCAGTTGAAAAGAGTCTAGCCTTAAGTCTTGACCAATGCCTAAAACAGACAAAGAAAAGGAGAGGATGAGCAATATCCCCTATGCAAGTGCAGTAGGATGCTTAATGTAAGGCATGTTTTGTACACGACCAGACATTTGCTTCACGGTTAGTTTGGTAAGTCGCCACCAAAGTAATCCACAACTTGCTCATTGGCAAGTTATCAAGAGAATCTTTTGCTACCTTTATGGTATAAGTGACTTGGTCCTTTACTATCAGAAGGAGGACCTTAACTTGAGGGAATATTCAGATACTGATTAGGGTGGTGATCTAGATGAGTCTAGGTCAACCTCAGGATAAGTATTCCCCCTAAGCGGGGGAGTCATATCTTGGGGCAGTTAAAAAAAAAAAAAAAAAGATTGTATAGCACTTTCAACTATGGAAGGGGAATATATTGTTTGGCACTTAGGATGCTATATGGTTGAGGAGTTTTCTGCAAGATCTTAATCTTATACCTAGAGTTGATGATCTTAGGGAAGTAATGTGCAACTATACTGTTGTTGTCATTCAGTTTGCTAAAGATTTGAAGTTTCGCAGGAAAACTAAGCATATGAAGAAGTGTTATCACTTTGTTTGAGATGCTATAAAAAGGGAAGAAGTTGCCATTAAGTACATATCTACAAGTAAGATGATAGCTGACCCTCTAACTAAGCCTATTCCTAGAGACACTTTCAAAGCTCATGTGATGAGTTTAGGTTTGCATAGGACTTAGTTTTTGGATATATCTAAGTGCATGATTGGTATGTTTTTTCGTTCTTGTATTAAGTCTTTATGAAATAAAAATTGGTGTTTCTTTTCAAATGTTCATGAATATGCTATTGTTATGAGCCGATTGAAACACGACTAGGCTTCTGGTTAGCCTAGTCACACAGGTAGTCATCCTGCTGCCCAAGTGGCGGGCAGGATGAGACTTAACAATTTTAACATGGGATGTGTGTAATATTGAATTATCATTGTACTTGTACTACATGAATGATAAATTAAAATATCTAGTAATCATCTTAGTCAGTCTAAGATAAGACTTCTAAAAGTTGAATACATGAAATACAATAACTTCATATCGAAGCTTTATAGTCGAATCTTAAGTCCCATGATTAACATTAGGTATGTTGGTTTAATGGCTCAGGTTGGGTTTTTTTTTTTTAAGGGTAAAAATCGGACTTACAATTCGCATTGCATACAAAAGTGACATGCCCAGCTTAGTGGGAGTTATACCATGACACACTTTCATACTATGTGTGTTAAATGCCTACCTATTTGATGAGTGACAAGCAAATTCCCTATCCTTGTCAGTGTGTGACCTCTATTGGTAATATTCTTTGACTTAGAATTATGATATGAAGTCAAAGCTTGATGCTGCTACCTTAATGTTTTCCAATGGCTAAGATGTATATGGTCTAGCGAAACACATTAGGAAAGCAGTTAGGCTAAGATGGATTATTTTAATTGTCCAAGAAATAATAATTTCCCCATCATCATGTCAAGCACAGGCAATTATACCCAGTACATAATCATGTGATATATCGATAGCCATAAGGGTATAGTGTATGTCGTTGGTGATGTTTTCTAAATGATTCGGGGTATTATTATTTTATGAAGGTATTATGTCAGTTAGATGATGACTTGATATAACACTACTAGTTCGTCTTTGGTCGCATGCTCCATTCCCAGTATGAAGCGTGAGGAGATTTGTTGGTCGAAAGATATGGAATTTGTGGTTTATGTGACTGAGTGCGAGCTCATGACCAAAGGTAACGGCCACCATAATCACGCCATAATCACCCCATTAAATTGGCAGTTACAAAGAGATTAATTGGGTATTAATCAACCAATTCAATTCCTTGATTCAGTTTCATATTTGTGCTACTATAAAAGGGGGTTCAAATCAAGGGATGAAGCACACAACATAGAGCAAGCAATTCCCTAGATCAATTTGCTTTCTGCTCTCTCCCTCCTGCAGATTCAGTCATCTCCGGGATTTGTATTTCGGATGTGGACTTTCTGGTTTTACTGAGAATTATGGCATCTACACCTCGATCAAGGCAGAGCTAAAGGCAGTACTCTGAGGCCTACGTATGGTGAAAGCACTTGGATTTTCCAAGCTTTAGGTGCAGCTGGACTCATTGATAATAGTAGGCATACTTTGCAGATGCAATTTGGGGAGCCCTGAACACACAACACTCATATTACAATGCAAGGATCTAATTAAGCGACGTGGTTGGAAGGTGAAGATATCACACTGCTATCGAGAAACCAATTATGTTGCAGATGGACTAGCAAACATCGGAATTGGGCGTGAGTTAGGGACCACTTTCTTTATAACTCCCCCGAGGGACGTGCTAGATATGCTAAATGCAGATAGGGTAGGGGTCGCTTAGTGTTCAACTTGAAATTATGATACTTTATACCCTTTTATCGTCTAATATTTGCTCTAAATAAATTGTTAAATTAGATTTTTAATAATGTTTTTGTTTATTTTGTAGAAATTGGAAATAATTTGAAGAAAATAAATAAATTCACCCAAACAAGTGCTAGAGTTGGATCGCATTGAAGCATACAAGAAAGAAAATAAATATGAAGCCGAAGCCCAGTTTCGAGGCCCAACTGACCTTATGAACTGAACACCAGCTTCCTTCTTCCTCCTCATTCACGCGTGGGCTTGGGCCAGTTTGTACACCCACGAGCCCGGTCTCCCTCGTCCCCCTCTCTTTTCTTCTTGTCTTTTTTTTTGGCCTTGTTTTCTCTTATGGGCCGGCCCATGTGGCTCCCCAGCCTTCTTTTCTCTTTATTTCTGAACCTACCCCCTCACTTACACAAGCACGCACAAGTCATGTGCGCCAGGCCCCCCTTTTGCCTTCTTCGTCTTCGCTCCCTCATTCCCAGCTCCACGAACAGGGCCATAGACAGAGCCGTGACCCTTCGCTTTCCCCAATGTCATAACCATTGCTCATTCTCTTTCTTTCTCCTCATTCATTTTCCATCATCATCACCATCATTAATCCTTCGGTTACAAGGAGTTAATGAAGGCAACGAAGGGACGGATGGTTGCGTTCTGGGCGAGCATCGAACAAGGGGGGCAAGCTTTTTTAATGAAGTTCGGGTATGGAGTTTAGGCTTTGTTTCAGGTTTTTTAGTTAGATTCACTTTTAGTTTTACTGCATCTGAGTTCGAATTTTGGGGTTTAATTTGCTCTCTTGTTTTCAATTTTGATTTTTAGATTCATATTTTAGCCTTTGAATTTGTGTAATTTGGTTTGAATTTATCAATTCCGAGTTGCATCTGCAAAGGTTGTGTGAAATTTCAAGAGTTAGATTCGGTTTGAGGGTGGCCAACATGCCAAAATCAAGGCCTTGTGTTTGCTCTGTTTCATTTCGTTTCCCCCTGTTCCGTGTTCCCCTGCTCTCCAGCCTTGAACTTATTACAGCTAAGTATTGGTGTCTCAAGTTCGTCACAGTTTTGCCATCCTTGTTTTTCCAAGGCATTGTTCACAATTTAAAGGAAAAAAAATCAAATTTGTTTACTTAATCTATTAGTTTGAGGAATAACTTGACTTTGGTGTTGGTTAATTTTAGCATCTAGTTTTAATTTAGTTTAGGAATTTTAACAACCTAATTTTATAATTTGTCCCTGCAGATCGACCCTCAAGTCTTACAATGAGAACTGTGCGCTTGCAGTTTCAACTTATCGTTATAAAAATCACAATACGTTTTTGGCACCGTTGCCGGGGATGGCGTTGTGGAATTAGGTTTCCTCGAGTCATAGTTTAATTATTAGAGTCGTTAGAGTCATTTTCATTTTAGTTTTAGCTGAGTCGTTGTTTTTGTTTTAGTAGTTTAGTTTAGCTTTAATTTTGAATTTAGTTTATATTTTGATTTCGATTTTTATTTTTGCCAAGATTAGTTTAATTTTAATTTTTAGATGCTATTCATTGCTGAAAAAAAAAACAGTACTAACGTATTTTGTTTTTGTGGAGCGAAAGAAGCAAAGTCAAACTGATCCGGAAATATTTAAAGTGCAAATTTTTCACCGATTTTCTCACTCTGTTTGAATTTTCTGGGCAAATTTTGGTGTGATTTTTTCTATTTTGATAATTTTCCTAGATTTAGAATAATTTTTAGAGTTTGTTTGAATTTTTGTGGAATTGTTGGAGCTGTCATGATTTTTCTGTGAATTTTGGAATTAATAAATTTTTTGCATTTTTCTGCACTATTCGGGGATAGAGAAAATTTGAGAAAAATTATACATATGTCCCTTGTGATTGTCTGGATTTTGTTGTATATTTAGTTTTAATTTTAGGAGTCTTATTGTTTGTTCTAAATTTTATTTTTAGAATTAGGTTGTTTAGGTATAGTTTTATTTATTTATTTTTAGTTTCTTTGTGTTTGTGCTTTGTTTGAGTTTTGTTTACTTTTTGTTTGCAAATTGTCTTTAGTTTTGATTCACTCTTTTTTGTTTTGTTTTGTGGGGAAAAAAAAGGGGAAAAAACCAAAAATCAAAAAAATCAAAAAAATCAAAAACAGAAAAAGAAAAGACCTTTTGTGAGGGTGTGGGATTTATATGACTGGTTTGGTAAGAAATCCTGAAAATAATCGACTTTTTAGGAGTGAACCTGACCCCGAGATTGAATTAACACTCGAATCTGAACCCAAGCCTAGAATTGAAGAAATGGCACAAGAAAGATCTTTTAGTGATATCTTCTATCCTCCTAGAACTGCTTTGCCATCTTGCTTTACTATACCTGACCTTGAACTGAATGTAACTTTCGAATTAAGGCCTCACTATACTCAGATGCTCGCTCAATTTATTGATTTAGAGGATACTTATTTATTTTTGAAGGTATTCGAAGAAGTATGTTCTATGACGCATTTTCCTAATATCCTCATTGATGTTGTGCGAATGAAATTAATTCCTTTTGCTTTTAAAGATTCTGCTAAACGTTGGATGTATGGCTTAGCTGCTAATTCTATTACTTCTTGGAATGATTTTGTACGATTATTCTTAAGGAAATATTTTTCTAATGCCAAGACTGTTAAGCTGAGGAATGAGATTAATCAATTTGTGCAACTCGATAGGGAATCATTTTGGAAATATTTTGATAGGTTCAAAAATTTGCTTTCCCAGTGTCCCCATCATGGTTTAGACCAGGCACGTTTGTGTCAGATTGTTTATGAAGGACTAGACCAACAAACTAGAACCATGGTAGAGTCCATGTGTAAGGGTGACTGTCTTTCTAAGAGCACCACGGCTACTTGGGAATTTTTAGAGGACTTAGCTGAGAAAACCATGCAATGAAAAATTGCTCGTGATGACAGCTTAAGTTCTAGGATTACAAGGGGTGGGTTGCATTCTATCTCTGATTTAAGTCACTTAGAGTCTAAGATTGCTGTTCGGGAAAACATGTTAAAGGGGTTATCTCTCTAAATGCCTCAGATGTCTCAGACTTCTACTGTGTCTTGTTCCCATTGTCAGGCCTTAGATCATTCCTTAAGTGCTTGTCCTTATTTTGCTCATCAGTTAGTAACTGGATAAAAGCAAGTGAGTATGGCCTTCCAGTGACCAAAGAACGACCCATTTTTCCCTTATTATAATCCAGGGTGGAGAAATCACCCTAACTTTTCTTGGAGTAATGGACCCAATGCTGGAATTCCTAACTCCCAACTTATTTCCTGTCCTCCCAATTCTTTTTAGAGACTGGCTTTTCCAAGTGTGGCCAATGCACCTAGACCTCCACCACCTGTAGCTCAAGCTCAACCTCCTCCTGGTTACGCTGATATTGATAGAATGGAGAGGAGAATTAACAGTAATGTGGAGAGAATGATAAGTGCTAATATGGAGAAAATGATGCAAATGATGACTGAACAGTTTTTTCAATTAGCATCATCTTCTAGGGAGGCAGGTACTTTTCCAAGTCAACCTGAGGTGAACCCTAAGGGTCATGCCTCTTCTTCTTCTGGTAACCCTAATGAGTCTGTGAGGAAAGTAAATGCAGTGATATCTCTCCATTCTGGTCGAGAGATTGATAACCAAGTTAGAAGTCCCAGTGAGCCCTACAGGTATCCTCAATAGTTCTTTCAGAATTCTTCTTCCTCTTCTTCACCTCCAGAGACTGGTTCATCCAGTGAGCCAGGGGATGCTACTAATGGTGTCCCCAATGATTTTGATTCTCACCATTCTCCTGAGTCACCGTCTGAGGATGAAGAGCTTAAAGTGAACGCTTCCTCTGATTCAGTTGACCCTTCTCCTCCTAAGGGTCCTTCTTCTTCTTCTCCTTCTCCTTATGAGAGAGTCCATATGCCTTTACCTCCTTTTCCCCATAGGCTTAAGAAGAAAGACCAAACTCATATTGAGAATATGCGAGAGACCTTCTCTCAAGTTAAGATTAACATTCTCTTACTCGATGCTATTCAGCAGATGCCTCCATATACTCGATTTTTAAAGGATCTGTGTACAACCAAGAGAGTCACTAGTGTCCCTAAAAAGGCTGTCTTAGCTTCTTGTGCTAATTCTATCCTCTCTCACCAGATCTCAGTGAAGTATAAGGATCCCGGGTGCCCTACTATTTCTATAGTTATAGGGGACCAACTTATTCATAGAGCTCTGCTCGATTCAGGGGCTAGTGTCAATTTGATACCCTTCATTGCGTATGAGAAGCTAGGGTTAAGTGAGCTGAAATCTACCAAGATGGTCATTCAATTGACTGATAGATCGACCAGGTTGCGTAGAGGTATTATTGAGGATGTGCTAATTAGAGTGAGTGAATTTATTTACCAAGTGGACTTTGTCGTAATTGAGATAGAGAAGGTGCCAAATTTGGCTAATCAAGTCCCTGTGATTCTAGGGCATCTTTTCTTGGCAACTGCCAATGCCTTCATTAATTACAGGAATAGGGTGATAAGACTGTCTTTTGGTAATATGACTATTGAATTGAACATCTTTAACATGCAAAGACAGCCCTTTGGTTTTGATGATATGGAGTTTTCCACTCGTAACTGGGGTGAAAGATCCTGTATTTGATGATGCTTTTGATGAATTGTTTGCTGCTGAGAATGAGTCCTTCCTTGTGAATGATGAGCCTGAATATGATATGTTCGAGTTTGATGACTTGTGCTCTACTACTGATTACTTGCTCACTGCTGTTTCGGAATCCATGCATGAATCTGTTTCTCCTCCTGCTCTCGAATTGAAGCCTCTTCCTAACTCTCTTAAGCATGCATTTCTGGGACCTGATGAATCTTTACTTGTCATTGTTGCTTCTGACCTAGACCGGGACCAAGAGGATAAACTCATTGCCTTACTTAGAGAGAACAAGGAAGCATTAGGTTGGACTTTAGGGGACATTAAGGGTATTAGTCCTTCTATTGTGCAACATAGAATTCATTTAGAGGACACTGCTAAACTCTACCGAGACTGCCAAAGGCGTTTCAACCTAACTCTTCAGAAAGTAGTTAGGAAGGAAGTGTTGAAGTGGTTGGACTATGGGATCATTTACCCAATTTCTGATAGTGAGTGGGTTAGCCCTGTTCAAGTTGTTCCTAAGAAGATCGGTATTACCGTGATTAGAAATGACAAAAACATGTTAGTCCCTACTCGTGTCCAAGCTGGGTGGCGTGTGTGCATCAATTATAGGAAATTGAATGCTGCCACTAGAAAAGACCATTTTTCCCTTCCTTTCTTGGATCAAATGTTAGAGAGGTTGGCTGGACATTCCTTCTACTGCTTTTTAGATGGATATTCTGACTACACCCAGATCTCTATTGCTCCTAAGGATCAAGAGAAGATTACTTTTACCTGCCCATTTGGGACATATGCCTTTAGGCGAATGCCGTTTGGACTGTGCAATGCCCCTGCTACCTTTCAGCGTTGCATGATTTCCATTTTCTCAGATTTAGTTGAACATTGCTTGGAAATTTTCATGGATGACTTTTCTGTGTTTGGGTCCTCCTTTGATGAATGTTTGTCTAATCTGAGAAAAGTGTTGGAAAGGTGTAGAGAGAAGAATTTGACTTTGAACTGGGAAAAGTGTCATTTTATGGTTAAAAAGAGAATAGTCTTAGGCCACATCATTTCTAAACATGGGATTGAAGTAGACAAGGCTAAGACTGATTTGATTGCCAATCTTCCTCCCCCCACCTGTGTGAAAGAGGTAAAGTCTTTTCTTAGACATGCTGGCTTCTATCGTCGATTCATTAGAGACTTTAGTAAGATAGCAAAGCCCTTGACCAACTTGTTAGCTAAGGAGGTTCCATTTCACTTCTTTGAGGAATGTCTTGCAGCCTTCACTAAGCTTAAGGAAACCTTGACCTCTGTTCCCATTCTTTATCCTCCCATCTGCAGAGAATCATTTGAATTGATGTGTGATGCATCTGATTATGTTGTTGGGATTGTTCTAGGACAGCGTGTTTATAAAAAATCTCATGTCATCTATTATGCTAGTCACACTCTGAATGATGCCCAACTGAACTATACTGTTACTCAGAAAGAATTTTTGGCTGTGATCTTTGGTGCTGAAAAGTTTAGACCTTACCTGATTGGATCTCATGTGATTGTCTATACTGATCACTCTGCTCTTAAACATCTTCTTTCTAAGAACGACTGGTGAGATGGATCTTGCTTTTGTAAGAGTTTGACTGTGAGATTAGGGATAAGAAAGGTTCTAAGAACCTTGTAGCTGACCATTTGTCTAGGATTCTCTGTGATAGAGAGTGAGTTAACTATTTCTGAGTGCTTCCCTGTTGAGCAGTTATATGCCGTCCACCCTGATCCTTGGTATGTTGACATTGTTAACTACCTAGTTATTGGTAGGATCCCTAATGGTTGGACCAAGAATGATAGGGATAGGTTCTTCCACCTCGTGAAATTCTTCGTTTGGGATGATCCTTATTTATTTAAGCACTGTGCTGACCAAGTCTTTAGGAGATGTATTCCCGACAATGAGGTGAGGAGTGTCCTTTCTTTTTGCCATGATCAGGCACGTGGAAGGCATTTTAGTGGAAGGAAGACTGTAGCTAAAGTTCTTCAATGTGGATTCTACTGGCCTACTTTATTTAGGGATGCTTTCGAATACTGTAAGAGTTGCCCTAGGTGCCAGCAGTTGGATAGAATAAGCAGGCAGGATGTGATGCCATTGAGTTCCATCATTGTGGTGGACATTTTTTATGTATGAGGAATAGATTTTATGGGACCATTTCCATCATCTTTTGGAAATAAGTATATTCTGTTAGCTATAGATTATGTCTCTAAATGGGTTAAGGCCATCCCCTCTAGGACTAATGATGCTAAGGTTGTCATGAAGTTCCTTAGGGAGAACATCTTTGCTAGATTTGGCATGCCTAGAGCTATCATTAGTGATCAGGGGACCCATTTCAATAATCGGTCTTTTGATGCCTTGTTGAAAAGATATTCCATAATCCATAGGCTTGCTACCCCCTATCATCCCCAAACCAGTGGCCAAGTCGAAGTGTCCAATCGGCAGAGTAAACAGATTCTAGAGAAGACAGTGAGCCAGAACAGGAAAGATTGGTCTAACAAGCTTGTCGATGCTCTTTGGGCTTATAGAACGGCTTTCAAAACCCCCTTGGGTATGTCACCCTATAGGGTTGTTTATGGTAAGCCTTGTCATCTCCCTGTTGAGATTGAGCGTAGAGCTTGGTGGGTCATTAAAATGCTTAGCCATGACTTGACTAAGGCCGGTGAGGAGCGCAGACTGCAATTGAGTGAGCTTAAGGAGATAAGAGTTGAAGCGTATGAGAGTGCTCTATCTTACAAAGAGAGAGCTAAGTTGTTCCATAATAAACACATTCTTAGGAAAGAGTTTGCCCCGAGAATGAAAGTACTCTTATATAATTCTAAGCTTCATTTGTTTCCAGGAAAATTGAGGTCCCGATGGACGGGTCCCTATATTATCTCATGTGTTTTCCCTTATGGTGCAGTCGAAATTTAGGATCCAGAGAGTGGCGCTAAATTTAAAGTGAATGGCCAGCGACTGAAGCAATTTTTAGAGTTGCCCGATAAGGAGGATGTGGAGTGTCTGATACTCCACGAGCCGAGTTCTGATCGGGGATGGTGTAGAGATAGCTCGGGTGTAGTTAGCACCCGACCTGGTTTCTTTTCATCCCTTCTCTCCTTTTCTCTTTTTCTTCTTGTTCCTTTCTCTTTTCTTTTTGTATAGGTGGTTGTTTTTGTTTTTCTTTTGTGCCTATATGTTGTACATTTTGAGTCATGTCCTTTTTGTTTTTGAGTCTTCTTTTTATTTGTTTCTTTTTCGGTTTTGTTTGGGGTTTTTATGGTTCTTTCCCCTCCCAATAAGGACATTGTGATATTTAGGTGTGGGGGGGACTTTGAAAAACCCTTTAAAAATTGAAAAAAATTGAAAAAAATTGAAAAAAAAATTTTGTTTTGTTTTTGGGGAAGCTTAGTACTATTCTGATCAACTTAAATGCCCTGTACTTTGATTGTTAGCCTGTATATACGCATGATGTATATGTTAGGTCTCCATACTCAGTGTGTCATTCTTAGCCCTAATTCTAATCCAATTTGTTTGTTATCGCTGTGTGATCCAATTCTCATTTATTTCATCCTCATTGTCTTAAGGTCTAAGTTTTCCATGATCGGCTCTCCCTCTTATTTTTGACACAATTACTTTGATTTTTTATTGGAAAAAAAAGAAAAAAAAGGAAAAAAATGAAAAAAATGGAAAAGAAAAAAACGAAAAAAAAAGAAGAAAGAATAGCAAAAAGGAAATTGAATAAATTTGGAAAGACAAGTTACCCTTTGAGGCATTCGCTACTGGGTGTTACCCTTTGAGGCAATACTACTACTAGAAAAACTTGCTTCCTATGTTGATAATTTAATAATGTAATTTGTGTCAGTCAAGTGAGGTTGAGTATGATTTTGGTAAACCTAAGCTCTAAGATGGTGATACACTTGCACACGAGCACGGGGATGGATTCAAAATTTTGATGTGCAGATTAGTGAAAAAGTAGTGCTTTGATATCATTCAAGGGGCAGAGAGTCTTGATGAGTACATTTTATTTATATGCATGCCAATATCTTTGTTGCATGGGTGATTTAGTTGATTAGAATGTGTATATATCTTTCTCCAGTTTTGTACATATTAATTGTTGAAAAAAAAAAAGGCTTTTCAAGTTACTTTTTATGTTTTCTTTTATAGATTTTGTGGGTATATCTTCTGTAAACCCTCACAAGACCTTCCTCATCCACTAGGGATAACCTAGGGGTTTAAAGGGGTTGTTGCACATGCTAAGTACAACCGTGATTCCTACAAAAGTGAGTTAGGATTTTATTTTGTTTTTTTAGGGTTTTTAGTTTTATTTTACTCGAGGACGAGCAAAACTTACGCGTGGGGGTATTTGTTCAACCTGAAATTATGATACTTTATACCCTTTTATCGTCTAATATTTGCTCTAAATAAATTGTTAAATTAGATTTTTAATAATGTTTTTGTTTATTTTGTAGGAATTGGAAATAATTTGAAGAAAATAAATAAATTCACTCAAACAAGTGCTAGAGTTGGATCGCACTGAAGCATACAAGAAAGAAAATAAAGATAAAGCCGAAACCCAGTTTCAAGGCCCAACTAACCTTATGAACTGGACACCAGCTTCCTTCTTCCTCCTCATTCACGTGTGGGCTTAGGCCAATTTGTACACCCACGAGCCTGGTCTCCCCCATCCCCCTCTCTTTTCTTCTTGTCTTTTTTTTTTTTGGGCCTTGTTTTCTCGGGTGGGCTGGCCCATGCGGTTCCCCGGCCTTCTCTTCTCTTTATTTCTGAACCTGCCCCCACACTTACACAAGCACGGGCAAGTCACGTGCACCAGGCCCCCCCACCCCTTTTGCCTTCTTCTTGTTCGTTTCCTCATTCCCAGCTCCACGAACAGGGCCATAAATAGAGCTGTGACCCCTCGCTTTCCCCAACGCCATAACCGTTGCTCATTCTCTTTCTCTCTCCTCATTCATTTTCCATCATCATCACCATCATTAATCCTTCGGTTACATGGAGTCACTGAAGGCAACGAAGGGACGGATGGCTGCGTTCTAGGCGAGCATCGAACAAGGGGGGCAAGCTTTTTTAATGAAGTTCGGGTATTGAGTTTAGGTTTTGTTTTAGGTTTTTTAGTTAGATTCACTTTCAGCTTTAATGCATCTGAGTTCGAATTTCGGGGTTTAATTTGCTTTCTTGTTTTCAATTTCGATTTTTAGATTCATATTTTAGCCTTCGAATTCGTGTAATTTGGTATGAATTTATCAATTCCGAGTTGCATCTGCAAAGGTTGTGTGAAATTTCAAGAGTTGGATTCGATTTGAGGGTGGTCGACATGCTAGAATCAAGGCCTTGTGTTTGCTCTGTTTCATTTCGTTTCCCCCTGTTTCGTGTTCCCCTGCTCTCCAACCCCTAAACTTATTACAGCTAAGTGTTGGTGTCTCAAGTTCGTCACGGTTTCATTCCTCCTTATTTTGCCAAGTTGTTGTTTACAATTTAAAGGGAAAAAAAATCAAATTTGTTTACTTAATCTATTAGTTTGAGGAATAACTTGACTTTGGTATTGGTTAATTTTAGCATCTAGTTTTAATTTAGCTTAGGAATTTTGGCAACCTAATTTTATAATCCGTCCCTGCGGATCGACCCTCAAGTGTTACAATGAGAACTGTACGCTTGCGGCTTAAACTTATTGTTATAAAAATCACAACACTTAACCCAGAAATGTTAAGTAATAAAACTTTATTAAGGGCTTAGCCCCTCTTCCGCACCAAATATATATATATACAGATATATATATATATATATATATATAATATATATATATATATATATATATATATGTGTGTTGTGTGTGTGTGTATATAAATATATATATATATATATATATATATCTGCATATGTATATGTATATGTATATGTATATAATATATATATATTATATATATATATATATATATATATATATATATATATATATATATATCTGCATATGTATATGTTATGTATATATATATATATACATATACTATGTATGATATATATATATATATATATATATATATATATATATATATATATATATATATATAAAATAAAGAAAAAACCAAAAGGCTCACAAACCGTCTTCTCCTTCTCCTTGCCCCACTCTTCTAACTACTTCATCTTCTACCCAAAATTGGGATCTGGCTTCATCTTTGTCTGCCTTTTTGTCAGAAAAATAGGTATTGTTGAAGGCTAGGCTGGTTGGTTTTCGATCATCCTGGCCTTCTTATAATTGTTTTTCTTTCGTCTTTTACTAGTAATTTTATTTGCTAATAGTAATTCTCTCTAATTGTAGGAGTTGTTTCTTTCTTCGATTGTAGGAGTTTTCTATTATTGTTGTTTTGATTTGTCTTTACATAGTCGTTTCATTTGGCTTTGAAGAGATGAACTCCTACTTTATTGCAGAGCAGCTCTTCGATCGAATTTTGCACTTCAAATGGAGTCTCGCATGTGCAAAAACTATCTCACCCGAGAAAATTACACTCGATGGGGCCGATCGGCAGATCTTTTAGGAAGATATTACAATAGATATGTGAATCTCTTCTCCATGCTATATGTTGAAACGGTGGTTTGAAAAGCCAATCGATTAGTGTGCGTAAAAGTGATTTTCTGGATATGTATATTATACTTTGACATTAGACACTATATTTGTTTGCGTCAAGTTCACCTTGTAAATGTCGTATCACTACTTAATGATTGTAACACTTCCCTTTTATTGCAATATATGCGTGCGTGTGTAGAAGCGATCTTTTTATCCTTGCCTTCCTATTCCAATTTTGTCCAAACAATGACCCAAAAAAATAGCACAGATTCAAGTTGAGTTCGACGAGCATCTCGAGCATGTCATGAAGGTTCTATTCTCTTCTGCTATCGTCTCTATTGTTTAGTTCAAAATTTTCCCTCAATCGTCAACCGTTAGTACTCAATTTTCTCTTCAGAGAGAATAGACATCGATTAGACAAAAAAGCAAGAGAAACATGAAATCTGCAGAGAGGCGAGAGAAAGAGGCAGAGATTAACGGGGTAGAATACAAGATCACAGAGGCAGGGAGACAAGAACTCATACATCATACCTGTAACTATCATTTCAAACAAAAAGTTCGGCGAACTCAATATCAACACCGTGAACAACCACCTGATCCCTACAATTCACATTTTAACTTGAGAGACCTCATTGGACTGGTACCCTCAATTAATCTAATCAGTCCCCACCTGCTTCACACCAAGAAAAAACAGAACAAAGAACGAAAAATACACACACTAGCAACCTTGCATTTCCACTTCTCACTTTTTGGCCTAGGCTTCCCAGCAGTTTGGCATTTCACTTCGGGCGCGTGCTTGCCTCACCAACCCCATTCTGCTCCCCCCCCTTCGCAGACATGGCAGCTGCCTCAGGTGACATTTCCCAGCTCCCATTTAGCCTTCCCCTGCCAGATCGCCTTGGATGAATCCCTGTTAGACGGTCTCCAATCTCATCGACAGGCCCCCATACATCAGGACATGCCCCCGCTAATTGGTCGTCTTTAATGTTTAGGACGTCATTGTCACTCACTTGGGCTTCCCCAGAATCAAGGCCCGGCCCAAACTCTCCACCCCAGGTAGCTTTTCGGCCCATCTCTATGTCATCCGTGCCCTTCCCCATGCTCGGGCTGACAAATCCCGGGCCTATGGGCCGGGACAATGGTGGATGCTCTCTAGGCACCTTGGCCCGGAAGTCATTCTTGGAAGGGGGGATGCTATTGAAGAATATTTCCGCAAAGTTTTGCAGCATTCCCCTGTTGTACGGGTTTGCCCGGCAATCATATCTATACCTGAAGTTCTCGTAAGTGGTCTGCAAATAATGACACAGGATAAACATTAATAACAAATACAAAGGGTATTGAATTCAACACCCAGTGATTCCAGTGTGACTCTTACTGAGCCAGGGCTTGGTGATCCTGATGTGGCAACTTTATCCCTCAAAGGAACGAGAATGTTTCCACGAACCGACAAAGAGCTTCCTTTTAAAAAAAAAACAAAAATGTTCCAAAGAGTTGAAAACATTTACAAAACAAGTTGAAAGAAACATTTACAAAACAAATTGAAAGAAAGATAGAAAGGAAGGGGGAAGGGAAAGAGTAAAAACTTGTTACCTGATTTGTGCTTATCAGATACAAGTGGAAGGCTGTAAGGCCACCAACAAACCAGACTGCTATGAAAGTATAAATGATTAGAACAATGGAGGCGGGGGTCTTAATCATTGCTTTCCATATTGTCGTCTCGTCAGCATCCATGATCCTCTTAATATAGACCCAGCAGAAGGCAAAGACATATATACACAAGATTGTAGTTGAGGACACGAACATAAAGAAGAATCGATAATTTCTCTGCAGTAAGCAAAACAATAAATTTGTCAATTGTTAGTGTAGAGAAGGATAAAAGGATTCAGTTTCCCACCCGGGGGGGAGGGAGGGCAGAAAACCCAATTTGAATGGAGTCGGGTTGAACTTCACCTAAGACCTAGGAGTTATCTAATTCCTTTGTTAACAATACGCAGCTTGGAATACTATCCTGGTTTCAATGTTGAAATTCAGCACTTATTAGACACGCTGACAAAGGCGTCCATATTAGATGGTACATCTAGTATCTTCACTGAAATGTCCATGCAGGTACCCCAATGAATTCCATGCACAAATGATATTCAATGGAAATCCTAGAAGCAAACAAAATTTTCGGGCAAACGAAAAGAATGTAGGTACTCACCAGCCCAATGCATTGCCCAACCCAAGGACAATGATGATCAAATCTTTCCACACAGTTATTGCAGATTGAACAATGGGAGCAGCGAGGTGGTCTGTAAAGCATGCAAGTATCGCAGTATTTTATCTTTACTGGGATACCATTAACATCTACTTCTTTGATGCGTGGCAACCGTAACTGTGGTGTTTGGCCGCCTCCAGTTTCTACACTTCCATCATAACCTTCAGGTTCTGGAGGGTGTGCATTGCGAGGAATTATGCCGGGATCTCGTCCAGATGTTAGCAAGAGGAGGACTATATCCTGACAAATAAAAGAAGCCACTCAATATCAGACAGCAGCACTTGACTTAGTCTGCAAAGATAGCAATCAACATCATTTCCCAGTTTAAAATGACACTGTAGCCAAGCATAGCATTATCTACATAGGGAGAACCACCATAGGCCCATGAAATGCACAACCAACCCCCCCCCCACCACCCAAATAAAAAAACAAAAAGGGAAAAAAGCCCAGAAGAGCAGCCGGGCTATCCAGTAAAAGGGCCAAAATGTCTTATTAAAGGAACAAAGCTGGCAATAAATTCATTGAAGTAGAGTATCTAAGAAAGCATTACGGACATCAGTCAGGCACATGGTTACCTGGGTCGGGGATCCATGTGGGTCCATAAACACATCTGGGATCACAATACGCAAGTTTGCAAGGATCCCAGAACATGAAGGTAGGCTTAGTCGAGATGCTATTTTGGATCGTAATTTGCCCTTAAAATTTTTCGGCCGCTCTATTGAATTATTTATTAGTTCTAATACTGTGCTTCGCACGGTTAGTTGTAATTTTATAATTTATAAATAAAGAAATTAAAAAGTTGAAGTGCTTTTGCAATAGCAAGACTAAATTTAGTATGTCATAGATGTGCCGTTTTATTTGCATTTTGTAGAGATGTATAATTTCATATTCATCTTCATGTCTTGCTCTCATTATGTATGCGTTAATTGTATAAATTTCAAGTGTACATTATTTGAAAAAAGTTGACCCAACTATTCAATATTCCAAAAACATTTCAGTATCCCACAAAATGTCGTTAAATCATTATTCTTCTTGCTACATTTTTTTTCTACTCAACATCTGCAATAGACATCATCTTTCACTAACACATTAAGCATCTTCCCACGCGACTTCTCTGCCCTTTGCAAGTGCACAACTTTCTTTCCTCATATGATGCAAAACCAACAACCTCGCTATTTCAAACTCCTAATGATGTAGACTTTAGGAATATGTTATTTATATAAGAATAGGATAGGCTATAGAGACATTTGAGATCAACACCAAAGAACTAAGGAAGAAGACATGTGATACAAATGTGAAACTTTATATATAGTGCACTTATTTAACATTATATTATTATGAAAACTTTTTCATATTAATTCCTGGGTCTAATGACTTATTCATGCATCTCCTAAATACAAAGGTGAAAGAATATATATAATGCCCTTATTATATTTTCATATAAAGTATTTGTATTAACTATCACCGCATTTAACCAAAATATTCATGCATCTTAGAAGTTTAATAACAATAATTAATTTCTAATATTCAAAGAAATGTACTTTTTATTTTTTTATCTTGCATTTCGTCCATCCATGCATCAATCTAAAACTTAATAGATCGGTAAATGAAGTGTGAATTTCAATTAGTACTCAACTAATTCTATTGGAGTGAAATCTTTGTCCATGCATTTTTTGAGCTATTCATGTATCTAAACCATAACACATTGACAAATAAAAATGAAATTTTCAAGTATATAGTACTTTGAACTTTAAAATTTTAAATATGGCATAGTTAGAGATCCATGAAAGTAAAATGTACACATGTTACCTATCGCATATTTGTTTTCTTAGGATAAATTCATCAATTAAATATGATATATTGCATCCAAACATTTTTGTGGAATTAAGTTGAAAGCTAAGAAAAGAAAAATAAAAGATTTTTGAAGTCAAACAATCATAAAATGACAAATAGCATCCAAACATTTTTTTTTTTTTGGGGTGAAGAGGCATCCAAACAATTCATGGACTGAATTTTTATATATTATATTACATAGATTTTGGAATGACTAAATACAAATTAGTGTGCTGTATGTTAATTTCCCAAAATGTCATTACAGAATTACTTTTATCATTTTTTGTTTTTTGGCAATCTTAGATTAAACTTCTGCTAGTTGATGTTGTGGAAAAGTGTGGATAGCTTTTCAACCCCCACATAAACTACAAACAGCAAATCTCTTTTGCCAAAACAGACTAGGCATTGTACTCAGTACAAGTCCATGTGCTGCAAAAATTAAAAGCCTCCCCCCCCCCCCCCCTAGAACACATATTTTTCATAAAGCCAGCTCATTCCCATTGTCTCTCCCTGTCAATCTCTCTCTCACACACATAATTTCACTGAATTATACCATCCCCGTAGCCTCTATTTTTCAAATCATTTCTCCCTGTAACTTTCCAGTTTTACATGGCCACACTTAACCCATTGTGACCTTCCTTTTCTCTAGGAATACTCTCCCATGGCTTCCAATGGCTCCCTGCTACTGTCCCAGACTGCAAAGGCCTTGCTGCAATTGAAACCATAGGTATGAAGAAATAGATGCTGAGACAAAGAACTGAAGTGACATTCAGAGGATGGTGGTGCTTTGCTTCTCTTCATTGCAGAGCAATCAAGCTTTTGCTATCACCTACCGGTATCCATTTTTAAGCATATTTTACATGAATTTTTGCTAAGTGCGCCGCTATATCTGGTTCAGCTAGTTGGCTGACCTGGATTGTGGTCCCATCCATTTTGGGTACTCTTAACGAAGATAGCAGGTTGAAGATCCAAGGGAGGGAGACAATATTGGGTAACTAAGGTGAGGCATAAAGGCTGTTAGACAACGAAACAAGGCACATGCTTCCGGCGTCCCACAAAGCTTAATGCCACAGAAGATAGCAGACTGAAAATCCCTTTACACCCATGGACAATGAATTTCTGAAGTCCAGAGAAAAGCAAACATCCTAGTTGTACTTCACTGACAAGCAGCTGCCCGAGAAATTTCAATCAACTATAACCATAACTTGTCATTTTTATCTATTGTGCACATCAGACCAGAATTTGAAATCTTAGCCCATCCTAAACAAGTAAATTACTTAAGGACCAAACAAGCAATGTAATTTGTAGGAAAATTTTAACAATCTCAATAAGAAGATAGCAGATTATCAACAAGGAACCAATTTGATATGCAGTATTTGCGGAATTGCACTTAGAATCATCAAATACATAATCTGAAAATGCACCTCAGTAGCTTTCAGACTGCAGGCCGACTAAAAACAAGAATAAAAATAATAGAATTCTAAATGAGCAGCAATGGAAAATGGCTTAAACAAAGCACGCCCAATCCCTATAAAGCATAACGGCTTCCGCCCACATAAATTTCCATCAAATATCTCTGGGAAATATGTACCAAACAAACATTTGTCTGCTTCTCCAGTAGCTGAAAAGGTCATTTGGGCCAACTTTAGTTTGAATTACGATGGTCTAAAGAAAAATGCCTCATGAAGGCATCTTATACCTCATTCATTCTTATGTGGACAACATAGTTGACAGACATTGGGTAGAGAAAAAGGGAAGAAGGGAGAAATTTAGAGAGAAAGAGAGAAGAAAGGTATTGACATCTCCGTGCTCAAATCAATGTTTATTCAATAATCAATATTCAATAATGTATAATGGATAATCATAACCTAAGACAAAACATCTATTTATAATCACATATAGACTTAGAATACTATTAGAAAACTACCAAAACCAAACCCATATAGAATAGAAAACTCAATATTTTCTAGATACTCCTAAATACCCTTATTTTGACTTAACTAAAACAGCCTATAAATAAATCTATGAAAATTACATAAAAATATCAAAATATAATAAATTTCCAAATATTAAAATAGATCCTATAATCTTTATATTAGACAGATACCCTCTCTTCTTCATCCGCATCAACAGCCCACTAAGTAGTAGCCAATCACCAATTTTGACGTAAGTCTAATGGAAATACCCCTTATTACAAGTAGACTTGGCAAAACTAATCCAAGACCTAAAACCTGAAAAGAATGACTCGGACTCATACCCAACCCTACACAAGCCCAAAAGTCGACCAGAAACCCAATTTGACCCGATAGCTTCTTCTGCAAAATAAGCTGAGTGGACCAAACATCATCCGACCCAGTCGGAAAACACCCAACCCAAACCAAAGTGTTGTTTGAACCAAAATATGAGCCAATGTGAACTTAGCCTAACCCATACTTGAACCGAACGACCCATTCGCCAAGTGTAATTACAACCGTAGTGGTTAATGGGTAAGGCTGCTACTAACCACCCCAAACACCCTTCACCCCGGCCCCCCCCCCAAAAAAAAGAAAGAAAAGGAAAGAAGGAAATGAGGGAAAATACCCTAAAATAGGAGACCCTAGGATGTGGATTTTTGGAGCAAATCCATCATAATGGCTAATATTTCCCTCCTCATAGATGAGACTTCAGGGACAGAATAGACAAAACAACCACTCCTCTTCCTCTCAATACAAGTCTGAAACACCAAATACAGCTTTCAGGGGTCTAGAATATGGATTTAAATTGGATGTGCATATTTCATGCATGCATTTAGGAATATTATATATAGCACGCGAAAACAATGTTTCCAAACATAATAAGTAAACTTGGATACTTATAAATAGGGAAGGGTGATGAGGAGCCAAGGTCTAAACAAGCTGCAATTTGATAACTCTCTAGGTTCTTCGAGGCATTGAGTAGATCCAAAAGAGCAATGCGGAAAACAATGGAGTGGTAGCATAAGTGAAGTTGGCATTTCAATGTGAAAGGGATAAAAGGAAGAGAAAAGGCCTCAATCCAAAAAAAAAAAAAAAAGTAAAAGGTAAGTCCTGCTAATATTGTAAAAAGTCCATACATTCACTGATCATGGAGGAGACAAACCATAAGAGACCTATTGCAACTAAAACAAGATGCCAAGCTAACGCGCCACACTCAATGTTCTCATACAAGGAACTAGAGTTGCTTTAATTGGCGATTTATTGTCGTAGATGTTTGCAAGTAACTCAACTCAGATAGCTGCAAATCAACTTCAGGCCTCAAGGATCACTGCATTTATAGAGACGAGAAAATAGAGCAAAGGTAGCTGAAGCCTCCTTTCAGTTGGGGTTGTCTCTAATCAGCCACAATCAGTATACAACTTGCCTCAAAGGGAGGAAAAAAACGACAATTTCAAACAGGGTACAAGGAATGTCATTCAAACATAAAGGCGGTGAGCTCAATAAACATGACACAGCAACAGCATCGGTCACATGAGTTACATAAAAAAAGAGCAGCCTGGTGCACAAGCATCCCGCATTCATGCAAGGTCCAAGGAAAGGCCCCACCCCAAGGGGTGAATTGCAGGCAGCCTAACTTGACTTTGTCAGTGGCTGATTCTAAAGCTCGAACCCGTAACCTTTTGATCACATGGAGACAACCTTACCGTTGCTCCAAGGCTCCTCTTCAAGGTCATATGAGTTACATGTTCTGTGAAATATGTTTTATGTCACTCATTCCATAAGTTTTCTGCACGGATCCAACCGTTCATGAAAAGTCAATAAACTCAATTACCAATTTGCTCCTCCAAGTCCCACTGAAGTCTTCTGCTCATAAACATGAAAATCCAATCTAATTTCATAACATTTTATACTTGAGATTGGCAGGAATCTACACAAGTTTCAAATAAGTTTACATCTTCCAAATAATGATTTAGCAAAACCAATAGACCCAAAGGGGAAGAAGTTAAAAAAAAAAAAAAAAAAGAAAGAGAAAAGAAAAGCTACATGACGTGAAAGAGAGAGAGAGAGAGAGAGCTCACATAAACAGTGAACACCACCACCACCACCAAGATTGATACTCCCGAGCTATGAGGAAAATCATCCATCAATTTTCTAGCAACGAAAATGCAGAAAACAGCAACTGGGGCGACGATAAGGAATATGGTCAGGAATAATGATCTTACATCTGGCCCAAATATTAGCCGCCCCTGAAGCAAAAATTTCTGCAGGAAAACAATATATACAATCCATAAGCAGAGGAACAATATACAAACTCATACTTAACAAAGTAAAACTGTGCAGTATTCATGAAACATCAATCCTTTTTAATCACCAATGAGCATCACAATGGCCAACATCCATCCTTTTAAATTTCAAATAGTCCAAGTATTCATGAAATCCAAATGGCCAAAATCAAATAATCAAACAATATAAAATTATAAAATATCATAAACAACAAAATCATGCAACAGCACACAGATCTAAGACAGCAACACAATTTTTTTTACAAAACAATCACCAATGGGCAGCACAATGTTAAGAAGGTAAATATTGAAAACCATGTCTGCAATGAGAGTAAGCCATGAAACAGAACACCCTCAGAATTTAAGATTTCATCATTAATTAGAGTTTTTAGATAATTCTAAAGTCCGAATAGCTTAGAATATCAAAATTTCCTTAAACATGGACATACACCACCAGCTTCCACGAAATTTTGCATACTTGCATTACTTGCTAATATACAGCCAATGGCTAGAGAAAATATATAATTACATAGTTGCAACAGGAAAAACCCATTCATTGATTGGGCAAACATCGGTAAAGGTAACCATGAGAAAATTGGAAGAACAAGGAACATAACAGTAATTCCATCAAGACACGCCAAACAAATGCCTCGCTGGTATACAATAGTAGTACTCTTTGTTGCTAGATTATCCCTGAAAGTGGGGAGGAACAATTCTTTTGTAATGTTTCTTTTGCCAGGTGTCTCTGCATTGGTGCATCTTGAACTAGCCCCAAAACAAACATCCTCTGTTTGACGTTCAAAAGAAAAAATAATGTCCGTCATTCATATTACAGTGACCAGAAAACACACTGTGACATGGAAGTCACTACAATTCAGCACCGTAGTGGCTGCTGGCCTGCTGCTTGACAACAGATAAGACATAAATAATGCTTTAGAGCTTCAGTGATCCACAATTTGAGACATGATCACTCTTCGAACTCTGTTAAGGGTTCTCTAGATCGCCTAAATTTAACTGCACACAGAAAAGCCTATATTCCGAACTCAGAGACATTGACCACTTAAGGTGCCCACTGGAAAACATCCGAGTCATAAGAATTCTGCATAAATGATTTCAATGGAAAGGATATAAGTCCCACTGATTTCCGGCATGTCCAACAACTCATCACTCTTGATCATCTTAAGATGGGAGCAATGATTCCTTGGCTTTCAGTGCTTTAACTCACTTTACATATGAACAAGCCCGCCCTGGGCTGAAGGCAGATCCAATGAAACCCTATTCAGTTGCATTCAGTGCACTACCGTCTCTCAGTGAGACATGAAATCCAGATTGAGCCTTTGGAACAACAGAAATGGAAGAAGAGTAAATATGGGACATAGGCCTTCCTCCATTGAAGAACAAATGAGAAACCCATAAGTACAGCTCAGGCCAAGGGACATAGTATCTCCTCCAGAAAACATAAACGCTTAAATGGCACGTTTGGAAGTGCTTGGTTAGGGTTGCAGTTTGTTTTTTGAAGGGGGGGCATTAGGGTTATGTCCTTGCCTCGAGAGCTCATCAAGTTTCTGCAATATGGGATACAACAGTTGCCGAAAGCTTTGCAATCCCGTTTGAAATGTTTATGACACTATGAAAGCACAATAGAAGGTGATCTTGCACATCATCTAACGAGTGCATAAGGCAGTCCTCTTATCATTTGCTCAACTTAGACCTAAAATTATTCTAAGTAGTAGTCTTTTTTTGGGGGGCGGGGGGGGGGGGGGGGGGTCTGTAGAAGCCACAAAGGGGCAGTACAATACAACGAGGGAGGGGGAATTGAACTTAGGACATAATGGACCTAGGGAATTGATTCTAACCACTAGGCTAAGTCCTTATTGGTACTTAGTAATCATTTAACTTTCAGCATTTGATGTAACAGTTGCAAGTTAGGCAATTGTGTAGCCCACGAATTAATCAAAGTTTAATCATCATTATTGTCAATGAATAACCGCATCTGGAGGCTGGCAAAGAAGCGTCCCAGTCTGTCTCTGACTCTCTGATCCTTTCATTCAGAAGAATGTGGCACTTTCCGAAATTAGCAATAATAGTCCTCCACCCCCTTTTCAGGAAAAAAGATATTTAAAAGAAATCCCTTCCTTAACACAATCAAATCCTGTAGATTTTGCAGTAATTGCTATCACTACTAATAGAACCAGCAAATTAATTACCCAATAAAGCAGCTTATTCTCCAAATCAACAGCACTCTCATGTAATAATCGCGATTATAGCAAAATGTACCAAGTGATAGCAAACAGGATCAACAACAAACTAAACATCCAAAAAAATTCAAAACAAAAACTAAGAAAAACAACATCACCCAGAAGCAAATAGCCTAAAAAGCCCCAAACAAAATTTTGTAAAAAGTGAAGCAACAAGAAGTTAAGGATTGAACAAGGACTTACATTACTTCCTTTCCATGTTTGGTAAACCCTTGAATCACAAGAGCCAGAAGCCGGATCCGACCTCTGTGAGGGTGGCGGCACAACGTACATCTCTTTCACTCCCCCTCTTTCTCCTCACTTTCTCTCTCCTCTTTCAAGGAAAATGCCCAAAACTTTACAGCCCAACAAAGGTGGGAACTTTTTCTAGCGTTTCCGGGGACTACGACGGAATCATTAGAGACCCAACCCAATAAAGCAGAAGAACCGCTGGGAGCCGGGGAAGCACAAATCGAAGACCGGCAAGTGTGGACGAATGGTACTCTGACTTCTGGCGTGTACAACTACAGAGGGTTTGCTCTTCCCTTTTGGGGGTCCCCTGCCTCTCTATATCACACTTTTTGATTACCACAAAGATTTCTTTTTCTTCTCCTTCTTTCTGTCTCTGTGCCCCCTTTCGTCCCAAAGGACTGATGAGGGCAAGAACTTTACAGAATGGTTTGGCAAACGGTAACGTGACTTGGTCCTCGTTGGGACAGCTCTGATTTGCTTCGGGAGCAATTCTCTCCTCTTCGGGCGAACGGCAACTTTTACTAGCACCAGCATTTTGACTTCTAAATTAGAACAATTGGACTTCTCCCCTAAAATTGCTACCTAATTTTCCACTTTTATTCTCAAGACTTTGTAGATTCGTTGATCTTTTAGGCTCTGTTTGGACTTTAACAAATTTTATTAAAAAAAAATTGAAAAAGTAACTTTTCCTTATATTTAGTTTAGAGAAAATCACAAAAAAAAAAGAAGAAAAATCAGGTACAAAAATTGTTAGAAACAATTGATAAATTTTTTCTCATAAAATTGTGAGGAAAGTTTGGGAAAAGTTCTCAAAAGAATTTATAACTTTCTCCAACCTTGAACTGTTTAGATGATATCAACATGATGTAAGTAATTCATCAGCATTCAAATTTCAGATCCAAATTATTGTATTTTTTCTCAATCCAAACAAGAGAAAAAAACTTACTTTCTCTCTGCTTTTTTTCCTTCACATTTTTTTCCTTCAACTTTTCTTTCCACCAAATTTTCTAACGATCAAACGGAGTCTTAATGCTAGTAGGCCTCGCAAAAATCTGTCGGATTGATTATCCAAATTTGTCTAATTCGAAAAAAATCGAGTAGGATCACAAAACTTATGTCTAAATTTAAAATTCGAACAACCGGTCATGTCCGAATTTAAATCCGAGTCGAGTTTGGGTTTGGGCATTCGGGTTCGGATAGTCTGGATTTTTGACCATTTCGCTTTCGGACACAAGCAACTGGGTTCAGATACGGACAACTACTTTTATGTGTAATTTTGGTCCTAATTTTCTAAAAAAATTTATAAAAACAACTTCGGAAAACCGGTTCGGACATTGAAAAATCGAGTTTGGAGTAGGTCACATAAAATTTCGGTCAAAATGTCCAAAAGTCGTATAAAAAATTCCGGCAACTGAGTCTAGACATCGGACATCGGATCCAAATCCAGGTCTGGTCAGAGTGTCCGATTTGTCCGAACGCAAATCGACTCAAACTCGAATTTTTGTTAACCTCAAATGCTAGGTTTTTGTTCTCTCTCTCATGTTTCACTTTAGCTTACCCTCCAGATTAATGCATTATGATTTTAATTTGGGTTGAAAATAGCAAGTCTTTTTGGTGTAATACCTTTTTTTTTTAAATCACCAAACAAATGTGGAAATGTTATTCAGCCACATTCAAACCATTAGATAAATCGTTTGCAGCCAAATCAAAGGCACAATTTGACTCAGCATTCAACCAAATTCTAGGGCAAGAATCATGATGTGCAATGACATGAGCCACCTCATTACTCCCTCTCCTAATACAACCAAGAGCACAAAAGTCAAACTTACCAACTAAATTAAGGATGTCAACAACAAAAATTCATTGGTCAAAGCCTCTCTCTTTTAGCCTTGCAAAAAGAGACGCACAATGCCCTTCAAACAACACGGTCTTAGAGCCGTTGCCCATTGGTAAGAGCCGTCATCATAACAAAAATACATGCATAAGCCTCCTCCATCACCACTCCCGAAAAGCCCTCTCCTTGATTACTACTACATACTCTACAGTCTACCCCACTAGCCGAAATCCATATCATCACCCCCACCCATGGCCCCACTCACCTAATTTCGCTCTATCAACTTCCAGACCCTAACTATAGGAGGAAACCAACTTGAAGAAGCCTAAGAACCTGAACCACCCTTATTGGCCTTCTCTTGCTCATCTCCGAGGACCTACACACCTAGATAGCATGCAAACGCCTTCCCTCCAGATGAAATTGTTCCTGTCATTCCATATTTCACATAACACCGTAATGAACTCATGTCAAGCCTTTTCGACGAACATATCCAAAGCATATAATATATATATATATATATATATATATATATATATATAATAGTATGAAATCAAAAGGAGGACAGAAGCCCAAACCTAAGGAATAAGCGGACTACTCTTTGAAACTACAGATGGACAACGAACTAAAGGATGTGCATTAATTTCTTCTGTTTACAAATGAAGACTGCACCTAGGATTAACGCAAGGTATCCGGCGAGCCCATCTATGAACTGTAGGACGAGCTCTTACACACGCCCCTCGATCAATTGTTCTCATTCTAGGTGAGACTGGACACTGCGATATTCCTTTCCTACGAGGTTTCAGTATCACCACTATAAAGAACTCACCTAGCCTTTGCTCCACTCCTAAACAAAGTGGCATGTAGACCTCACTGTGAGCTCCCCGGATGATGAAAAATGTCGTAACACCCTGTCCGAAACTGCCATGCTGAAATTAATTTTCTTTATGCATTCAACGTCAAATAGCATGAAAATAGTCTCCAACATACCAATGTACCCACGTACCTATATCATCATGAATAAAATTCCTACCTCTCAGAAGCAAATATGGTGGGTTGAATGGAGTAATTACTTGAAAGAAAAGAGGCCTCAATACCCTTTTAGAATCGCCAAATGTTTAGAGAGAAACCATACCCAGCATATCACCTCTTGTGGTATGGTACTTTTGACTTCTCAAAGAATACATATTATATTTTTCTTTTCCTCTTCCGAATGTCCCATACTTTTATGTCTCAATTTACGTCAAGTCTTTGTAGATGTTAATATATATTTACACATTTCCCACGTATACTTTTTCTTCTCATTTATATTTACCGATATGCAATTATGTTCAAGTTAAGTAATCAATTAGAATTGAAACATTACGACAAGAAGAAGGTTTAAATATCAATTACCATTGATGAAAAGCCTTAGTCTTTCTACCACAAGATAATCTTTTTCCACGCCTTACGCCTAAAATATTGCTAACCTTGAAAGAAGTCATATGCATTTACATAACACTCCCTTTTCGTAATGTACGTTCTTTTTTACTCCGATTTGTCTTAATTTGGCTATCCTACACCATGTTAATTTTGTCTTTTATATATATATATATATGTACACACATACATAAATACATACATACATATATCACTACACGAATCCGGTCCAATTGAGACCGGAATTTAGAGATCGAAATAAAAATGGGTCTCCGATTAAGTTTGGAGACCGAATTCAGAGACCAAACACTCTGGTATCAAATTGAAGCCAATTTGGAGACCGAAATTTACTATACGGTCTCCACTTGAGACCAACATAAATTTCAGTCTCAGATTTTGGAGACCGAAACATTACGCGGTCTCAATTAGAGACCAAAACGATTTCGGTCTCCAAGGGTTTCACTGCTTGAGAAGGATCTGGTGATTTCCAGAGACCGAAAAATTTTTTGGTCTCCAAATAAATTTGGAGACCGCGTAATGTGGATTCAAAATAAATATTTTGGTTTCAAAATGCAATTAATCCAGAGACCGAAATGCGGATTCGGTCTCCATTTGAGACCAACTACATATTTGGTCTCTAATCAAAAAAAGGAATTTAGAGACCGGATAGCTATTTCGGTCTCCAATTGAAACCAAAATACGTCGGTCTCTGATTTTGGTAGAAAATCGATTCCAGGGCCTCCTCTTCAACGCTCTCTGCTCGTTCCCGCTCGTCCTCCCTGTTCTCTGCTCTCTCGTTCACGCTGCCACTCTCTCACTCAGTCACTCACTCACTTCCTTCCTCCTTCAAGGTGCTCGGTCGTAGGTCGCATCTTCGAAGCCCCGGCAACCCACCCAGGTATCACTCAATTTTGTGTAGCTTCGGTGATAATGTAGGTGCCCATTTGAGGATTCTAGGGCTGTTGATGGCATTGCTTCGATTCTCCATCCCTCTGATTTGCTTAATGTCTGAGTAGGGAACCGTGTTTGGCCTCCCATTCAAGGGTATTCTTTCATTTCGTTGCTCACAGTGACTTGCACGCCAGGTGTTCAACAAAATGCCTCATTTGTGTTTATCTCGCAGGGCTACCTGGAAGAGGACCCAGACCCTTAATCCCTGCTGCTGACTTCCTCCCTGCCTCACTTTGCTACTTACAGGTACATTGTCCTTTCAGTGAAGCTAGTTTAGGAGTACCTTCAGGTTAACCCATTTCATTTCCACCTGTACTCGAAAATGTGACATGGTTGTACTGTAAATAGAGAGGCTTAACATATGCCGTAATGATCGTACTACTAATATCTGAAGTTGTTACCTTTGTAAAAAGGCGATGCTACTAACATATGCCAACTCTCTCAGTGTTTAACATGATTGTTTAATCCTGACAATCTCTTGTATGTGTTGACGTAGTATCTTGTTGTTTACAATTTTCGAATGGGGGTTTCTTGTTGGGAGATTTAAATCGGACAATTATACCTGTAATCCCAAAATGTAAGGACCCTAAGCCCGCGATGCTCCTCCTGTCTCTCACCTTCGATAATCCTTATCCCCTGAATCCAATACATGAACTGATTTAGCATCCAAAAACCCAAAAAATAAAAACAACAATATAAAAAGATCAACATATACACTGCTTCACCTCTAACAATCGTAGGTAGCATATGTACAATTTTCCTGAGCTCCACATACATCTGTCCGAAGCTTGAACATCCAATGAATAGAACTAACAATAATGCGTATCTTGTAGTACACAATCAATCCACTAAAGTCAATACATTAATTATTATCTTACTAATTTCTTTTGCTCAATTAAACCTTGCTTAGAAGGTCCAATCTTGACACAAAAATAATTCTTGGTGGAAGTGATTCATAAACACCTAGCTACATTTGACACAAAAATAATTCTTGGTGGAAGTGATTTGGACAAGGATTGGTGATCTATAGCATTTGTTATGAGGTTTGGAAGCATTAATTAAATCATACTACGCAAAGGAATGAAATTTAAAGCACACTAATGTAGAAAGGGAAGTCTCACATCTCGCTAGCGTGATCCTGTTTCGGCACCACTTGTATTATAGACTCGAGTGGACAAATCCGTTGACGTGCCACGATTTTAGAATGGTCTTTTTCTTTTCATTTTCCTGTTTTGTCACAAAATAATTTAGCAAAGATGTCGACGAGTTAGGTTTAGTTCACAAGCAAAAAGACATTTATTTTTTTGGTCAGACTTGTTCTAATTTCAATTGTATACATTGAACTAAGTTGAAATCGACATTGCGTAGTGGCTAACTAAACCACTGATTATCAAGTGAACCATCCATTTTCTTGATATTAGTACACGTTAAATCCACAATGTCGAAAATAGGATGTTCTTGATTTCATAGTGTATACTTAGTATAGGATAAATTAACAAATGAATTCACATTTACCCCTTTAGCTATGAGCCTATGCACATCAAGGGAATGTGTTATCGTATTCACCCATAACAAAGCTCATATATTACCTACTAATTAGAATTGAGGTATTGAATATAGATTTGAAGTTCATAATTTCCCTTCGTATTATATTATTATATTTTTTAATGACTATTTTGAACTTAAAAAAATAACAATGTAATCCTTTTGTGAGCAACTGAGATGACCAATTAACCACTCTTATTTAGTCAAAAATAAAAAAATTTTGTACGTAACAGGGTTGTGCTACATTTTAATCCTTGTATGACTACTATGTTGTTTTACATATCCCCGCAACTTAAACTAATAAGCTTTTAAAAACAATAAGTTTATGTATGTATGTATGTATGTATGTATGTATGTATGTATGTGTGTGTGTATGTATGTGTATATATATATACATATATATATATATATATATATATATATATATATATATATATATATATATTATATATATATATATATATATATATATATATATATATATATATATATATATATATATACGTGGATATAACGGCCATGTAGGTGTTACACTCCAACGTTGACAACGATGTTGTGAGAGCACTGGCGTATGGTCCTAAAAGACATGTTCGTCGTTGGGATCATTATTACATTAATGGCTTCAACTTCCATTCATATGAATATGGAAAAAGCAAGTCAACAATGAATTACGGTGTTTGCGTAAAAGGGACAGATGGACAGGAATATTATGGCATTCTGCAGGATGTAATTGAGTTGGAGTATGTTGGGGATATTCGTTCATATAAGACGATCTTGTTTAAGTGTGAGTGGTTTGATTGCATTAATGGTGTTGTTATCCATGATACATACAAATTGGTCGATGTAAATCACACGAAGAGATATCCCAAGTACGATCCATTTGTCCTTGCAAGTCAAGTCACGCAAGTGTGCTTCATGCCTTATCCTATGAAAGATAACAGTAAAAAGGACTGGTGGGCAGTGTTAAAAATGAAACCAAGGTTAATAATAGATGCCTCGGAAGAGGACACACCATTCCAAATAGATAAAAACGAAAACCCGCCTAATTTAGGCGATATTGACGTAGACGATGATGTCGACATCAGACCACTAGAGGAAAATGACATAGATGACGTTGTCGACGATGAGGTAGATGCCATCGATGGTGGAGACGGAGATGAATGGCACGGTAGGTTAGCAGATGAAGACGATGATAATGTTGATGATGATGATGATGACTACTTCACCGAGTCAATGTTTACATAGTGTACGTCGTTCACTAATCTATGTAATGTTGGTGTCGTTATGATTTAGAATCGCCGTTCTGTAAGTTAAATGTATGCAACCTTTTATTACTATCCTCTCCTTCGATTCGTTATGTTATTTGACTTGCATGTTTTCCAACCGGAGTGCGTATTGGTTGCATCTGTAATGTGTTTATGCAATTTGTTACATTCATATCAAAGTGTCCAACATTGATCAGTGTATAATACTTACTGTCATTCCGCATACAATTTCCAAATTATAATGCATGCACTTATGTAACTGATTTTTATAACATTGCGCAGGAGTAGGTACGCATGGATGGTTCAAGCAGAGCCATCACCCAGGTCGACTCTGAGGAGACGCAGCCTTCAAAGTTTCCGTTAGAGGACAGTAGCACCCCCTTGACCAGGATTCGACTTGTGCCGAACACCGACATGTGGTAAGCATCGTTAACATTCCAAAAATTAGAAACGGATGTGTCCGATGTTTTCATTTCATTTGTTGGCAATGCTGTATCATAGGTTCGGTCATCGAGATGTTGCACGTGCCATCTTCGAAACCATTCGAACCTATTACAAGGACGCCTTTACTTGTTGGCGGGATGCCCCTGAGGATCACAGGAGGTTTTGGTGGAATTGTTTTAAGGTATATTTCCTAACTTCACCATATGGTACATGATACCCATATATATTAGGTTCAATACGTATTGAGAAGTAAAATGTCTTCTTGTAATCGATGGGATGCCTTATCCAATGCTCCAGATGTGTGATCTGTTGAGATGTGTACTTGGTGTATTCCGGGCGTGTGGCCCGTTGAGCATGCAAACATGTATATATCCACACTCACGCACAACCCCCTCTTCCACACACATAGGGACACAAATATGAAAGCTTAAAGTGTAGTGCGTGGTGCCTAAATATGAACTCTACTGACGAGGTTGTGTGATCTGGTGAGATGTATTGTTGGTGAACTCCGGGCGTATGCCCCGTTGAGCGTACAAATTTGTTATGTATTTGTAGGTACTACAGGGGAGTATTGTATGGCCTTAAGCCTGGGATATGGTCAACTTTTAGGCGGAACTCTGTCCGTTTCTTCCCAGCAATGAATTATTTTTGAAAATTTTGTGGATGTGTGATCCGTGGAGATGTGTACTTTGTGTACTCCGGGCGTGTAGCCCGTTGAGCGTGAGATTATCTTACTTACGTGTATGTATGTTATTTCTACGATAATGTATGTAGTAAAGGCTCGGATATTGTCAATTGTTGGGTGGAACTCTGTCCGTTTCTTTTCAGAAATATGACTGCATGCAAATAATTGTTCATTCACCTATATTTAACGTACACTAAATATATATGTCGCTAATGCAATCGTTTAGCGAATAAGTATGTCATCTATCCTCATGTTGGTGTCTTTTGTGAGTATGTGTTAAACATGAGCACATATTATGAGTTACGTGAAATAAACGACCACAACTGAGTTTTTTGGAACACTAACACAATGCAATCGTATTATATGGCATT
>JAKOGI010000862.1:237500-275000 GCA_029747015.1 Carnegiea gigantea | reverse complement strand
ACATCTATTTGTTTGAGTCGTAGCCTCTTTGCAACTGTGGTTCCCTCCCTCCACCTCCAATTGTTTGATTGTAGACTACTATTGGCCAGTTTAATAGTATATCGCTATATGCAAAACTCTTACTCCTCACATATTACTTATGTTAACTTATGTTATTTTAAGTATTTAGCTCTTTTGTTTGCTAAATTATTTTACCAACCAATTTTTAACATCTAAATATCTTCTTAAAATTTTTTATGTGGGTCTATTGGAAATAGTTTCTCTACGTGCAATCATATATATAGGGATAGGGTTGCCTACATCTAGATCTCCCCAGACCCCATGAAAGCGAGCCACACTGGAAGTTATTGTTGTCGTTGTTTATACACAGACATAGACACACACACACACATGTGTCTATATATATATACACACACACACACACACACACATACACACACACACATGTATATATACACATATATATACATATGTAAATGTATATGTATATGTGTGGGGGTGTGTGTGTGTGTGTATGTGTATACATATATATATATATATATATATATATATATATATATATATATACACACACACATATATGCACTTTTGTTTTGGTAGAAAGATGGAGAGCTTCATTACCATCGAATATTTATAGCCTATGAGCACTATGATAAAGACAACCCTTAACTCACATCCTCGAAGTCACATCATAAGCTCATCTATACAATTAGTGTATTTCACATTGCTAAAATTAAAACACAAAATTTTTTACGTCACTTGCTCGAGTACTATTCTGACAGTATGTATAACTGTAATATGTTTCTGCCTAAAACCAGCATGATTCCTTGTGTTTCATATATGGTATAAAACTGATGAGAAAAATGGTGTAAGTGACCCTTTTATATGCCTTGGCTTATGTGTACTCGAGTAATAACTTCACTCAGATTTGTCTATTAAGGGCTTTGAAATCAAAGCTCCAACCGTTCTATAACTCACGCCAGACTACCTGTGCCAATATGCATTCGACATTCAAAAAATAAAGGATCTACATTTTCGATAGCATCCTTACATAGATCACATTGTAGGTTGCAGTCAGTTTCATTTCTAAACTTTGATAATCTAGCTTTGACTTGAGTTCTATTTGTAAAAATACTAAGAGCATGAATGCACGTTTGGGGATTAAACACCTAGACCATATAATTCTATGTTAGTCTCTCAATTCATTGTAGTTCAGATGCAATAGATAACCCTCTTTAAAAAAAAAAATATGTGGTCTTTCCCTTCCAATTCAAGTTTTGTTGATCATTTCATCCATAATTGAATTTATCCTTCACCTAGCAGAGTTTTTTTCTAGTACTAGCTCCTATCATGAGTGTATGTATGTGTTTCTGTGTCTACACACACACACACACACACACACTCTCTCTCTCTCTCTCTCTCTCTCTCTCTCTCTCTTACTTATATATGCACATATATAATATACATACATACACACACACACACACACACACACACACACACACACACACACACACACACATATATATATATGTATCTATTTATGTTTGTATATACGTTTATGTCTATATTGATGTGGATTTTATGTTTAGTTTTAAAACCCTTTTTACTTGCAAATACATAACGTTAATTGTAAACTAGCGAGTATAGGCGTGTCAATCCCATAAAGAATAATAATGATTTTAAATTTAGCATTTTCGATTATAATGAATAGGTCAATTAAGGAGTTCGATTATCAGTACGAATTAATGGAACAAAAGAAGAATAAATGAGTCAAGAAAGTGAAAAGATATCAAATAGGAGAAAGATCTAGGATTTTGGATTTCATGATTGATGCAAATACTGAACTACTAATTCAAATGAGGGTTCAAATTATCTTTTGTTCAACCTAGGCTTCAAGCATTAGGTATAAATTAAAAGATTATTATAATTATCAAATGAGATTATTTATCTAGTGGTTTAGCATGGATCATTCTTTTTACACATAACTCATCTAATTTCTAGTATAAATTATTCAACTTCAACGATTATAATTTTAAACCCAATTACATAACATCATATTAGCTAATGAGGTCTAACATTCATTTGAGATAGCAAATTAAATTATTGCAATGAACATGACTAAATAATAGTATTAAGTTGCATAAATAAGTTAAGATCAAGCATAAACTCAAAATTATGTAATTAAAGAGACAAAAATAACCCCAAAAGAAATTAGTAAATCAATATTATTATCAAGGATTCATCCTAACCCAAGAAATGAGTAATTTAGCCGGTCATAATTGGCAAAAACACCATTAAAGTTGGTATATTTCACTTTCGATGCCCAAACTTTGATAATCAATTACACAAAATGATAAAATTAAGTGTAAACTCACAAATGAGATGAGAAGAGTAGAGAAAAATAGCTAATTTCAAGGTTGTTTTCTTCTAACCCCTCAACCCAAATGATTTTCTCTTAGAAAATACTCTATACTCTCTAAAAAAATAGAAGATGGAACATGGAAGAATGCTTGGATGCTTGAATGGGTGCATGGATGAATTGCTCTAACCTGGACTCTTTTTTATAGTGAAAATCCAATCCCTTTTGGTGCCCAAAAATTAATGAAAATTAATTTCAATTAATTCTTGGCTATTAAATTGCATAAAAAAGGGCTAATTTGAAGCTAACAATTTATAAAAATTAATTAGCTTCAACTAGGTGACTTGGGATTGCTCACAAAAACCAAGTCTTGGCTACTTTGGAGCAGCTGGGCTGTTAGGTGTTGATGTGGTGGTGATTGGGCCATGGCTGAGGCTAGGAAGGCAGGCCCAAATGATGATAATGAGAGAGAAAGAGGGAGAAGAGGAGGAGAGGAAGCTGAGCGGCTGGGCCAAGGCCAAGCAGGAGGAGAGGGAGGAAAAGGAAGGAGGAGAGGGAATTGATTGGGCCGCCAAATCAGGTGCACTTGGGGTGGCAACAAAAAGAGAGGAGAAAGGGAGAAGAGGCTGGTGGGCCTATCTGGGCCGGGTGTAGCTGGGGATTGATGGAGAGAAGTGGGCGCCTAACTGCTGGGCCGCTGATGCTGAACATGTGTGGGTTTCTTGAAGAAGGCAGCAAGCAACGCAAAATGAAACAGACCCATGTGATCATGATGACGATCGGCTAGGCTGACCTTTTGCTCGAACGAGCTTGGGCTTGACTTTATGTTGGGTCTTGTGTAATTTGGGCGTTAATTCCATTTGAACTTGGCTAAAAGTCAAATTTATCAATCTCTTCCCCAAATTTGTTTGTTTTGTTTCTACCTAAAAATCACATAAAGTATGCATTATTTACCTATAAAAATATATTTGAAAAAGACTTAAAAGTAGGTGGAATAAAAGATAAAATTACATACAAAATATGAATTTACCCACACCAGAACTTGTTCTCGAGCGAAGAATAATATTAATACATATATTCATTTAATCCATTAAGTAAAATAGGATTTAGGGAAGAAAATCAAGTGATTCAACTATGAATGCCTGCTGCACATCACACATATCAATTTACTACCAACCCACAACTCATTATCAAGTACTTCCAACCTCGGCTAAGTCAATAGCCAAGATTCAAGCAAATTAAGCACACGATGAAACCATGTAGCAACCCGTAAGTACAAAATTTCAACCCACATAACAAAAATCACAAAAGCATCTTAAGGTTAAGTCCCCAATGCCAAATCAAATTATTAACTTTCTTTTTATATATTTTTTTCTTTTGATTTTCTGAATTTTCAAAAGTTATTTGATTTCATACACTCTCTTGAGTGGATAAAGATATGCATAAAGATAACACTCAGATAAACACTCAATACATGTTCAAGCAACTAAGGATATGGATAAAGGCAGAACCTGAATATTGGTACTGGAATCAGAACTTGATTAATTCAAGTTGTTTCCTTTATTGGTTGAAAACCAATAGGGACTCAATTCTTTTTAAATCCTCATAGTGACATTCCAAATGGGTTGCATCTAGACTCAAAAGCGACTGCATAGTGACACTGGCATATAGAAATTTTTTGCCATGAACCAATCAAAGGTAAAAATAATCTCTAATAAGTATGGATCACATGAATCAAATCCACATAATAAGAGTAGAACATGCATAATTAGAACACTCAAGCTCTTCCTAAAATCAAATTCCCCCAAAGATTGTTCAAAATTTTCAATTTTCCTTCATCCCACACCTAAATCTTACATTGTCCTCAATGTAGAAAACAATAAGAAAGAGAGAAATTGGTAAAAGAGCAATACAACCTTACAACACGAGGAAATCATTCCTATATAAGCCCAACAATGAAACTCCCAAAATACCTTCACAACCATCACCAATCCCAAAAACCAAAAACCAAGTGAAAAATCACTCCCAAAAACACAAGCAAACCTTGATCGAAAAGAAAAATAAAAAACAAAAGACTTAAACTCACTAGAAAGATTGGGTTGCCTCCCAACAAGTGCTACGTTTTATGTCTTCAGCCAAACAAGGTCCCATCCACTAGTCATAGTAGGCAGGGTCCACTAGATTGATGGACTCAATCAAACTAGACTCAATACCATGAATCACAACAGGTTTCAAATGTTGGCCATTAACCACAAGAACTCGATGATGTTGGGGATCCAAAATTTGGACTGCCCCAAAGGGAAGCATTTGTTGGATAACAAAAGGACCATTTCATCTAGATCTCAACTTGGCAGGAAAAGTTTAAGCTTAGCATTAAAAAGCCAAACCTTCTGATTAGGCTCAAAAGATTTAAGAGAAATCATTTTATAATGAAAAGCTTTGGTTTTGGCTTTATAAATGTTAGCATTCTCATAGGATTCATTGCATAATTCATCCAACTCATTCAATGGAAGCCCACGGTTAGAACTCGCTTGTTTCATATCAAAATTAAAAGATTTAACAGCCCAAAAAGCACAATGTTCTAATTTAACTAGCAAGTGATAAGTCTTACCAAAAAGAAGCCAGTAAGGAGACATCCCTATAAGAGTCTTATAGGTAGTATAATAAGCCCAAAGAGCATCATGCAATCTCAAAGACTAGTCTTTCTTATTAGGCCCAACCGTTTTCCCAAGTATTGACCCAATCTCATGATTACACACCTTAACTTGACTACTAGTCTAGAGGGTAGCTACTTTGTGAGTCACAGAATACATTTTAAGTAAAGCCTCGAAAGACCAGTGGAAAAAATGACTACCTCCATCACTAATAAGAACTCTAGGGGTGCCGTACTGACAGAAAATGCACTCTTTTACAAACTTTACCACAACCTTGTGGCCATTGGTCCTAGTAGCTATAGCTTCCTGATTGCTACCGCAAGCGCATGGTCGTTGCAATATAGTTTTAATATTGATCCTATAGAGACCAAGTGTAATCTATCGAGTTTTAACCTATTATAAAAGACTAAGTGACTAAATTTTCAATCGGTTGTCTCAACTATTACTGTTTAATTATTAGAAATTTAATCGAGTTAAAAACATCTAGGGAATTGGTTCGCCTAGTAAAGAGTTGGATTGTTGGATTTAAATGTACACTTTATCTAGATTGGATGATTCAAAGAAGTGCAATTGAACTAAGAATTCAAACTTTTCTTTGAAAAAACCGAACTGCCTAAACTAACACACAACTATCTTTGGTTTAGTCTTGGTTATGGATTCTTGATTGCTAGAATGTTCCTCTCAACAAACAACTCTCTTTCAAGCAGCTGTTAAATTAAGTTCTAACTTGCTGTTATAATAGTGAGTTTCTCCTTTCAGTACTTCACTTAACTATCTAGTGTATGCAAGTAAATTTGGCCAAAACTTACTCACAATAGTTTATCCATGAGATAGAATTCAATCAAACCAATTGGATAAAGTGCAAATATTGAAAATTAGAGATCTAACATCAATACTTTGGCTAATAAGCCCCTATATTTGGAAAAACTACTCACACATAATGAACGTAATCAACATCTAAACAAAAGTTCAAGAAGAGATTAGAAGGGGAAGAAAAACTTAGCAACTATGGTGGTCTTGGCATCCCAAACTCCAAGCCTCCAAGTGCCAATCTTCTACTCCAATTCCCTCTCTTGCTTTAAAGAAAACTTGAAAAATGCTAAAACTAATGATAAAAGTGAGAATTAGATGTTTTGGTTTACTATGCTCCCCCATTTTTTGTAGCCGAAAAGAACCCTATTTATGCATACACTTAGCCATTCTCAGCCACAAGACGAAGGAAGATGAACAAGCAATTAGTTTAAGGCTTACCACAGACCGTGGCTTTGACTAGGGAGGGTCCGTGGTCAACTCTGTCTTAGCATTATCTGGTTCTTCTTTCTTCTGCACGGGCATAGTGACTTAGTAAGGGAAAAAAGGTCCAAAAATCTACACAACACAAAAAAGAACCATATTAAAGCATAAAATAGGAAAAGGAGTATAGATTATAAAATAAAGTACATACTTCTCCTAAAAAATGTAGCAAAATGCTTGAACTATTGCTTGTCCTTCGGTAACTATGAAAACCAAAACTAAAATGAAGAATCTCCTCATGTAAACATAAGTAGCAACATTTATAGCCTATAACCCAAGAAGTCAGCTCAAAAATGATGAAAACTATTGCAAAACAGATGTTCGAATCAAGTTTTCAAAATAAGAACAAATACCATCACATTAAACATTGAATCAATCACTCAAATCAATTTAAACAATCATATCAGCACATACAATAGGGAAAGATAAAAGAACCGGTAGACGTTCACTTTAGGAATGAAGCACTCATCACTCACGTGTTTCAAAATATAATGTGGTTCACTAAAATGCCACGCATGCTAGATAATCATGAGGACTTTGATAGGGTTGTAACGGGGCTATGGTTAAACGTAAGGGCGGAACAAATATGTTGTGATTTGTGATCTCAAAGCCAAAGACTATGAGTATGAATCATCTTCACCTAACCTTTCACAAAAACACTTCTCACACCAAACACCAATACGTCTTATATACACAAAATAACCCTGATTTGGTCGAGTATACGAAAAAGGGTTGAAGTATAATAATATAAAATTTATACCAAATACTTACATTAATTTGCCTCTTTTCTTTTTTCTCTGTTTGAACATTTTTCTTGTTTGTTTTGATTTTCATTTGATTTTACTTCTCGAATACATTTATTCATAGATGGGCATAACAAAACTAGTCAAAATAAGCTAAAGAAAGCTACTTAGTCTAAGACTCATCATCGGAGGATTTTATTGCTTTTTCCCTCTTTTTTTTTCTTTTTGTTTTTTTTAAATTTTTTGGGTTTTTTGTTTTTTAACACACTAAAATGCACTTATAAATTAAAAATACCAAAACAAAGGTAAACCTAAGAAAAGAAACCTAAACATAGAAAGAAAAACAAAGTAATTGACTAAAAATGCAAACTGCTCCTAAATGCAACACCTAAAATGCGAACTACTCAGACATCCACATCACATACAAATATTCACACATAGCATCCCCATGCTTGGATAAAATATTGTCCTCAATATAAGGACATAAAAATCAATAGGGAAGAAAAAGAAGAACTAAAAAGGAGGAGGAGGTTGAGATGAAGGAGGGTGGGTATTAGAAATATGCCAATCCCACCAAGTCTCTAAACAGGCCCTAAAGTCTAGGAAGTAATTATTTTGGGAGGCAATCATCCCACGGAGCTCATCATGCTGCTCCTGGACAAAGTCATAGAGCGCGGTATGTTCAGTTTGAATGTAAGCTCGTAGGGACGCTTGCTCCTCTTGAATAGACTTAAGGGTAGCATGCAAACAAGTATAATCAGAGGAGGAGGATGATTGAGATAAACTAGAGGCCCTTAGGCCAAGCAGGGGAGGAGGTGGTGCAGGTTGCGCTAACTCTTCATCACCCAACAAAAAGTATAGATTGGTCCGGTTCAAGAGAGTGGTTTGTCAACATTAGGGAGTAGCATGAGATGGTTCCCAAGATAAATCCAACAAACACGCGCAGCCTCTGCATTACATAATTTCATTTGTTCAAAAGCGACTAAGGGCAACCGCTCCGAACCGGGAACTCTATCGTTAGGGTTTGGTTCTATCCCTATAGACCTAGCAATAATAAGGCCTCCAATTACAATCCTTTGTGCAAAACTAATAGCTGTGCTATACAACTGATTAACAAAGATGAACTAGGGTCAAGTCAGCCACCTCGGAGCAAGCTATCCAAGAAGTACAATTCAAACAGGAGAGGCACATTCAAACTATCGTCCCTCGCAAACAAACGACAAGCAAGCAATCTTTAGGCTACTCGAATACATGGCTTTCTAATGATAGTACCTTTAGAGTTGCTCGTATCATATCAATGATGCCAAGAAATTTCATGACAAAATGCATTCGGGTTAAATTCTTCAGGGACATGTCGATAAGATAAGTCCATACTTGGTAGAAAACCGAATATGCTATTAAACGCACTTAAGTTTAGTTCATAAAAATGCCTATTTAGGTAGGAGGAAATGTATCCTTCTTGACAACGAGGTCCACTCATGAGCTCCATATCTAATGCACTCAAACATTCAAGGGGGAGGTCATAATAAGGGTGGTCTCTAATCTCTAAAAATTGCCCCATATCTCCCCTAGCAAATAACCAACATATATCATCCACCAAACCCAATTTAGTCAACAAATTCTCACCATAATAACGAGTAGCAACACTAACTTTCTACTTAAATTATTGTATCTAGCGATATGCTCGAGATGTGTTAAACCAAGGGGTTAGGGACATTACCTTAGTTTCGCGCGTTTGTTAAGGTTCGAGAAGTCTAGGGTGCTCGTTGAGGTGCTTGACTGGATGTCCGCATCTCTTAGTTGGTTCTTGCCTTTTTCTTGGGTGGCACTAGAATGGTGAATTGATGGGCGAAAGTTTGAAACTCTAACCAATGTGAAAAAGGGAAAGAAAATAACTAAAAATGCAAAATTTGTGAAAATGAAGGTGAAATAGCAAGAAATGTGGAAGAAAAGGAAAGAATTTGGAAGAATAGAGGCTGAAGCAGAATTGTTGAAAATTGGGGTATAAAGATGGGCAGAATGTGAGAGAAAGAGGGCAAGAAAAGATAAATTTCAAGGAGATTTAGTAAAAAAGTGAAGAAAATGAGAAGGAAAGAAATCTGATGAAAAATTAAAGGTTTAGAGGTGGATGGTTATGGAGGTGTTAGAGAGAGAAGGAAAGGGTTTAGAGAGAGAAGGGATGAACTGTAGAAGAAAATGAAGGGATGGTTGGGCTAAAGGGTTTGAAAAACCCTTAACCACGGATGGAGAGCCTCACCACAGATGGTCCGTAGTGAGCTCTGTCTCTGTTTTTTTTTCAGTTTTCCAAGGAGCCACCCTACGGATCGGATTAGACACCATAAGGGGTCCGTAGAGAAGTCGGGGTACTGCTGCTAAAACTCTCTCATTAATCTTTTGTGATTTTTCTAAATGATTTTTCACTTTACTTATTGCCTCTTTTCTCACTTTGCTTTTTTTCTCATTTCTTGTTGCTTTTTCGATTTGTTTTTCTCTTTTTTTCCCTTTTTTTAACAAAATAAAAATAAAACACTATATACAATCAAAGAAAAGAAAAACTTAGTAAACGCAAAAAAAAAAACAACTTAGGTTGCCTCACAAGAAGCGTTCTTTTAGGGTCGGGTGCTCAACCGTCTGTTCTAGGAGGGCTCGAGATCAGAAAGTCGGTGGATAGCAGGCTTGTTAATAGGTTTCCTCACACCTCCCAATTTGCCTTTATCGTGGACCTTGAAATCAAAATCATGCACTAGAAGGTGCCATCTTAAAAGCTTGTGATGGAGGTCTTTCTTTGCCATCAAGTGACTCCATTTAACGTGATCTGTGTATAAAATGAATTTGTTGAGGGATCCATCAGATGGGCCACTTCTGAGTTCGATTCCTAAGTCAAAGTCACACTCGACATCTTCAATTTGAGGCATTGACTGCACTACTTGAGCAAACTTGCAATAATTACTCATGAACACCTCATTAGTGGCATAAGTCTCATCCTCGACTATGCTAGGTGCGCAAGTGCATTGAACTCCACATAGCATAATCTAGGTTGAGGCGTCCAATTGTAACACATTCAAACTCAAAAGGGTCAAGATACCACCAATCATCAAATGAGCAAATCTCATGAAAATCTATATCTTCTTCTATAGCAGATGAAGGAGAGGGGATATTTTGGTTTTCAAACAAGACAGATTCAACATAACTGTCCCCTACATCAAATGTTAACCATCCTCCCTTCACATCAACTTTGCAACCCGAAGTGGTCAAGAAGAGTCTCCCTAGAATAATTTGGGCTTATACGTCTATGGCCATATCTAAGATAATAAATTCGTCAAGCACATGAGAATCACCTACCTTCACAAGAACAATCTCTAAAATACCCAAAGGGCACTTCATGGAACCATCCACAAATTATAGTAATATAGATGTTGCTTGTAACTTTCCTAAACCAAGCTTCTGGAAAATGTAATAGGGCATAAGACTAACACTTGCACTAAGATCAAACAAGGCCCTATCGATCCTCGCTCTATCGACTATACAAGGAATAGAGAAGTTACCTAGGTCTTTAATTTTAGGGGGAAACTCTTCCTGTATCATCGCATTACACGCCCCTCCAAAGTACAGGGTCTCAAACTTAGCATTTTTCACCTCACTTTCGGCTCCAGACACCTCTCCACCTTCCTTAAACTTCATACCTGTTGACTCCTCTAACCCACCTTTCAAGGTAACACAATTACATTACTCACGTGAATTTTCCTTAGGCTTACTAGGAAGTCTAGCTAGGGGTGTAGACGAAGAAGTAGCTTGCTAAGCAATTTGACCTTCTAACATCCTATTATGAGTAGTAAGCACATCAACCTTAGAGGCTAATCACTTAATATACTCATCTTGGTTTTGCTGCGCCAAGAGGATATTCTCCATCATGGTTTCTAAGTTGGATTTTTGAGGTGTTGGTTGAGGATAAGGTGTTCTTTGAAATTCAGGGGGTTGTCTAAAATTCATTTGAGGCATAATAGGGACATTAGACCTATAGGAAAAATTAGGGTGATTCCTCCAACAAGGATTATAGGTGTTAGAGAATGGTTCATTGGTTGGTGTAGGATTAAAATTATCGACATAGTTGACTGGTTCACTAAGATTTGGAGCAATTGGGCTCCTAACTTGATAATTCACAGTCAAATGACGAACTAACCGACAAATTTCACATGATGGGGAAGTAATATTTAAACTAATAGAATTAACATTCAATTGTTCTCGCTTTTGAGACATAGCATCTACTTTAGCTGAAAGCATAGAGATAGCATTAAGTTCTAACTTACCTCTAACCCTCTTGGGTGGGCTTCTCTCATTAGACCACTGGTAGTTATTCAACATCGTCACTTAAATAAGATTGTAGGCCTCGTCTTTAGTCTTGTTCATAAGTATAACTCCTGCTGTTGTGTCTATAGTTGACCTCACCGGTTGGGTGACTCCATTATAGAAAGCTTGCACCAATATCCATTGTTGAAGGCCATGATGTGGACACAACCTCAATTTTCGTTAAAATGCCCCTAGGTTTCATATAACGATTTGTCGTCCATTTGAGTGAAAGTGGTAATTTGGTTTTTTGAACTTGCTGTCTTACTAGGAGGAAAGAATTTCGCAAGATAGACTTTAGTGAGCTCATACCACGTTGTGATGCATCCTGAAGGCAAAGAATGTAGCCACACTCTTGCCTTATCCCTCAAAGAAAAGGGAAATAACCGCAATCTTATAGCATCAGTTGAAACACCATTAAGCTTCAACATGTCGCACACCTCTAAGAATGCCGAGAGGTATAGGTTAGGATCTTCTAGCAGGGTGCCTCCAAATTGGGATTGTTGCACCAGAGAAATAAGTGCGGGCTTAAGCTCAAAGTTGTGGTCTTTCACGTTGGGTCGAGCGATACTAGAGGCAATGCCTTGGACCCCGAAGTAACAAAATCTCGAAGTGTCCTTCTTTGGTTATCTCCACCTCTCGTCATCATCGAAGAGGCTGCTTGAGCTCTGGCTCTTTGTTTTTCTAACTTTAACTTCTTCCTCCTAGAGCAAAAAGTCCTTTGTATTTCTTGATCGAATTCAAATGGAAAGCGACATTGCATATAAATGGCAAGATCCTGCAAAAATACCATAAAATCCTGCCAACACAAATCAAGAAAATACCAATAAAAAGAAAAAGACAAAAAATATACTTAGTCAATCTAAATAGGCAAACTCAATATACACAAAATTGGTCCTAACAACGGTGCCAAAAACTTAATTACTACTGCAACTGTACAATTCTTGCAGTATAGTTTTAATATCGATCTCATAGAGACAAACTATAGTCTATCGAGTTTTAACCTATTATAAAAGGCTAAGTAACCAAAATTTCAATTGGTTTTCTCCACTATCACTATATAACTATTAAAAATTCAATTGAATTAAAAACACCCAGGGAATTGGTTCGCCTAGTAAAGAGTTAGATCATTGGATTTAAATATGTACTTTATCTAGATTGGATGATTCAAAGGAGTGCAATCGAGCTAAGAATTCAATCTTTTCTTTCGAAACAAACTGAATTTTCTAAGCTAACCCAATTTACATTCTTTCAAATATCTTTGATTTAGTCTTGCTTATGGATTCTTGATTGCTAGAATTTTCCTCTCAACAAACAACCCCCTTTCAAGCAGTCATTAAATTAAGTTCTAACTTGTTGTTCTAATAGTGAGTTTTTCCTTTCAGTACTTCACTCAATTATCTAGTGTATGCAAGCAAATCTGGTCAAAACTTACTGAGAACAATTTATCCACAACACAAAATTCAATCAAGCCAATTGGATAAAGGTCAAATATTGAAAATTAGATATCAAACATCAATACTTTGGCTTACAAGTCTCTAGATTAAGAAAAACTACTCAGACATAATGGAAATAATCAACATCTAAACAAAAGTTCAAGAAGAGATTAGAAGGGGATGAAAAACTTAGCAACTATGGCGGTCTTCAACGGCTTCAAAAACTCCCAGTCTCCAAGTGCCAATCTTCTACTCCAATTCCCTTTCTTACTCCAAAGAAAACTTAAAAAATCCTAAAACTATTAAAAAAAGTGACAATTGGATGCTTTTCGATTTTCTATGCTCCCCCCTCTGTGCAGCAGAAAAGAACCCTATTTACGCATAAACTCAGCCGTTCTTAGCCACAAGATAAAAGAAGACGAAGAGGCAAGCAGTTTCATGCTTACCACGAACCTAAGCTTACCACAGACCGTCCACGGAGGGTCCATGGTCACCTTTGTCTCAGCATTTTGTAGTTCTTCTTTCTTCTCCATGGGCATAATAATTTAAGGGCATCCCTGGGGAGTCAAAACACACTTAATTGGGGTTAAAGCAAGGGCAAAAAAGTCTAAAAAGTCCACAACACAAAAAAGAACTATAGCCAAGCATAAAACAGGAGAATGAGTGTAGATTATAACATAAAGTACATAATTCTCTTTAAAAATGCAGTAAAACGGCCCTAAAATAAAGTGCATTCTAAGCATCTATCAAACTCCCCCATGCTTAAACTGTTGCTTACCCTCAAACAAGTATGAAACCAAAACTAAAACAAAGAATCTCCTTAGGTAAACATGAGGAACAACATCTATAGCCTACCAACCTAAGAAGCTAGCCCAAAAGCAATGAAAAACATTGTAAAATAGATAAGGGAATGAAGTTTCAAAATAAGAATAAATACCATCGCATTAAACATTGAATCGATCACTTAAATCAGCTTAGACAATCATATCAACACATACAATAGGGAGAGTTAAAAGAACTGGTAGACCCTCACTTTAGGAATGAAGCACTCATCACTTATCTGTTTAAAAATATAATACGGTTCACTCAAATCTCATTCCAAAGAATCAAATATATCATAGGTCTGACAAGACTCTCAAATCCGCCACCATTAAAATGATAAGTATGCTGGATAATCGGGAGGACTTTGATAGAATTGTAATGGGGCTATGGGTAAAGGTAGGATAGAACAAATATCTTGGGATTTGTGGAGCTCAAAGCCAAAGACTATGAGTATGAATCATCTTCACCTAACCTTTCACAAAAATACTCCACACACCAAACAACAACACGTATCAAATACAAAAAATAAACCCGAGTTGGCCGAGTATGCAAAAAAGTGTTGAAACATAATAATATAAAATTTATACCAAGTCCTTGCATTATTTTCCTTTCTTTTTTTAATTCTCTCTTTCAACGTTTTTTTTTTGTTTGTTTTGATTTTCATTTGATTTTTATTCTTGTTTATTTTTCTTCTTTTTCTTTACTTTTCTTCGTTTTTTTAGATAAGAGAGGGATTATGGCAAGAGAAATTAAGCACTTTTAAACATTTTTTCTAACAACTCACAAAATTCAACCCAAATGACACCAAAGGAAATATCGTATAAATCCCTCATTGCATATAAACAAACCACACCAAACAACATAGTCATTATCCACCAACTACTCCCAATCACTAATGAAGCTCTATAGTCTTGGCTAAAAAGGTTGAATACGTATTCGACGAAGGTTCAATATTATAGGTTTACATAAAGAAAAGGAAAGGTTAAGGCTCAATGGGGGTAGCAATGGATAAATCATAGAAAGGGTGGCTATTTGGTCAATGTGGCTTATAAATTCAAAGAATATCTCAATCGTATTGCCTAAACATGCACACTAAATGTGATCTTGAACAAGGGTCAAAGCAAGTTCCAGAGATTTGAAATCAAAGTAGAGCCATACATGAAAAGGAATATGAGACTAAAATAGTCTAAATAAGGTTCAAAGTCTCACGGGACGATTAACAAAGCTCAGTTAGCTCATTAGATCATATGTGGCAAATATTCATGCAAAGTGCCATTGAGTAAACAAATCATAGGCAACATAATGGACGAAACATTAAGCACATTTCAAAAACTTATAATCAAACATTTATTCACAAATGGGCATAACAAAAAGGGTCAAAATAAGTCAAAGAAAGCTACTTAGTCTAAGATTCATCATCGGAGGATTTTATTGCCTTTTCCCTCTTTTTTTTATTTTTGTTTTTTAATTTTTTTAACACACTAAAATGCAATTATAAATTAAAAATACCAAAACAAAGCTAAATCTAATAAAAGAAACCTAAAAATAGAAAGAAAAATAAAATGATCGACTAAAAATGCAAATTACTCCTAAATGCAACACCTAAAATACATGTTAGAATGTATAAGGTTTTGATGATAACAAATCCAAGTGCTGTAGTTGTGTTGTTGTTCCAAACAGGCTTTACCAACAGGGCCTTACTGCTGTTTTTCAATATATTAAAACTGCTTGACTAATGGATTATCAAGAACAGGTACTCAAGTCAGCGATGTAAGAACAACCATGAGGAACAGGCTCTGTAAGGTATTTGAAACATGTCATGTGAAGTGTTTGAAGCATAGGATATAAGTGCAGCCGTGAGGAACAGGTTCTGTGAAGTGTTTGTAGCAGATTCGTCTCTCTACAAGGTGACTAGTGGTTGCAACAAGATGTCTTGATTTAATTTGGTTTTATAGTTTTAGACTCTTGTTAATATGCCAATCAGAAAGTCTTAACTTACCACTTATTTGAAACGGTTTTGCTTTTTTGGAAAATATTTCGGATCACTCTTCGGAACAACTCTGGAAATAGGACGCTCAGGGTGTTTCCAGAATAAGCTGCGAAAAATAATTTTTCACGTTTTTATCTTTTGGATTTTGAGCAGCTTCTCCAAGATTTGCAAGAAAGATTTTTTATGGAGTATCTTACCCCTTATCCTAAAAACGGTTATTAAAATCTAAGGGCATTTGTAAAATCTTTTTGAATAAAAAGAATATCCAATTTTTGGCAAGTGGATAAGGTTGTTGAGAAAAACATGGGCTAGTTGCTGAGAATCACCGCCTTATGCACACGGTTTAGGAAGTGTTTCCAACTCACGTTTTCTCATCCCTTGTGGCTAAAGAATTCTATATTCTTTAGGGATTTTAGTTTCCAAAAATTTGAGGAATTGTTTTTCCAAGCACTATGTAAAGCCGCTTCTTAGAACGATAGAAGCATCGGTTTTCAAAAAGAAAAATTCAGTGTTCATGAGCTTAAAAGTTTGAAAAGAAAACCGTGTCTAGTGAGTAAGTTATTTGAGCTTTCAAGGTTGACATACTAAGATTTCATTGTACCCTATATTAGCTTAGTTGAGAAGCATTGTAATAGGGTGTTTTTCTTTATACTCTTCTTTCACAAAAGTGAGTTAAGTGTGTGTCCAAATCAAGGGGATTTTGGACGTGGGGTAACCTGTCTTAGGGAAGACGGTTACGTGGGTTGCAATTTGTAACAAGGTGTATTACTATTGTAACGTGATTAGCCTGTTTAGTGAAGTGTTTAAATCCTACACGAGGTAGGTCGTGGTTTTTCACCTCAATTGGGCTAGAGGTGTTTTCCACGTAAAAATCCTGTGTCCATTATTTCCGCATTCAATTTTGTTGGATTTTCGCTTCTGCTTATCTCAGGAACAACCTGTGCGAACAGGGTCTAAGACTGTTTGCCAGCAACTTACGAAAATCAGACACCACAATTCACCCCCCTCTTGTGGTTGTGTACTCTCTAAATCAACAAGTGGTATCAGAGCAGGTTCTCCTTTGAAAGGCTAACACCTTGAGAGATCCTTGAAGATGAATACCCCACAAGGCATGCTGGAAGGTCAATCCATAACTCGACCACCATACTTCAATGGCCAACACTATGGTTGGTGGAAGAATAGGATGGAAAACTACATCCAAGCCGAGGACTATGAGTTGTGGATGCTCATCAAGAATGGACCACTCATCCCTAAGAAAATAACTGAAGATGGAAAGTCAATCCCCAAGGAGCCTAAAGAATTCAATACTGAAGATTACAAAATGATGGAGATGAATGCCAAAGCCAAGAAACCTCTATATTTCGGCCGAGGTCCTGATGAATATACTCGCATATCTGAATGTGAGTCGGCTAAGGAGATCTGGGATGCTTTGCAAATAGCTCACGAAGGGACCAATCAGGTCAAGCAATCCCGGATTGAATTGCTTATGAGAAAATATGAGCTGTTTGAGATGGGTGATCGTGAAAGTGTGATGGACATGTACACTCGCTTCACTCACATAACGAATGAGTTGAAATCCCTAGGAAAATCCTTCACCACCGAAGAATTGGTGAGGAAAATCCTAAGAATTTTACCTCATTCTTGGGAAGCGAAAGTCACGGCCATCCAAGAAGCTGAGGACATGAGCAAGATCACCCTAGATGAGCTGATTGGAAATCTCCAAACGTATAAACTTAGAAAAAATTTTCAGCAGAAAGATGAGACAAAGAGAGATCGAGGTTTTGCACTAAAGGCCTTAGAAGATGATTCTGATTCTGATGAGGAGGAGATTGCCATGATAACTCAAAAATTTAAGAAGTTCTTCAAGAAAGTTAAAGAAAACAGCAAACGGAAGGACTTCGGTAAGGGCATGAACACCTCTCGGGAACAGTTCTCTGGATGCTTCAAGTGTGGCAAGCTAGACCACATTGTGAGAAACTGCCCACTACACAAGGAGGAACAAGAACCTGAGCACCCTAGAAAACAGGGGAGGAAACAGGGTGTAAGCAGCTCAGCGAAACGACTCTCAAAAGCTATGCTCGGGGCTTGGGGTGATTCAAGCAAGGATGAGGAAAGGTCTGAAGCCGAGGAAGCTGATGTAGCACTCATGGCAAGAAGTGACACTGATTCAGATGATGGATCAGCAGATAGTCTGACTCAACTCAAGAACAAGGTACGTGGTCTAAATAAATCAACTCTTGAGGAATTAGTGTACACTATAATGGATATATGTGCTGAATTAAAAAGGGATGTTCGAGATCTAGAACTTGAAAATGAAACCCTTAAATTGGAAAAACTTGAAGTTGACAAAGAAACTCTTGCCTTGCATGAAAACATCAATGTGCTTAAAGAAACTCTACTCATGAAAGAAGAGACTTGTTCCACTAAATTGACTGAGCTGGAAAAAGAATCCCTTGACTTAAAAGGTAAGGTCGAGTCCTTACTTGTAGAAAATAAAAACTTGCTTGAGAAAATGAAACAAATGGAATCAGACCTTGCCACAATCAAGCTCTGGAACAGGTTCTCACAAGCACTTGAATGGTTAAACACCCATCATAGTCGAAATAGAAGAGGACTAGGTTTTGTACCTAAGATGACCTACCCAGTGAATAGAAAATATGTAGGATTATATGAGAATATTGTATGTTATCACTGTAGTAAAACGGGTCATTACCGTTATACTTGTCCCTCAAGAAAGTATGCCATTAAAAGGAACTCAGTGTATGTAAAACAAATATGGGTTAGGAAAGATGAGATTTGTACCTCTAAAGGAATGGGACCCAAGTGGATCTGGGTTCCCAAAACTAACCTATGATCTGTTTTGCAGGCTGAAGTGAGAGAGAATAACCCAGCAAACAACCCAGCGAACAGCGCAGGGAACACCCTAGGGAACAGGCAGCTGTGGTATGTTGACAGTGGGTGTTCGAGGCATATGACTGGTGAAAGATCCAATTTTCTCTCACTTATAGCTTCAGAAGGTGGGAGTGTGGCATTTGGAAATTGCAAATCTGGGACAATTGTCGGCATAGGTAAGATAGGTGAGTCACTCTCCCATTCAATTGACAATGTTTATTTTGTGGATGGATTAAAACACAACTTGCTAAGTGTGTCCCAACTGTGCGACAAAGACAACCTAGTAGTGTTCTCACCAACACGTTGCTTGGTTGTGAATATGAACACAGGAGATGTTGTGTTGAGGGGGAAGCAACACAAGAATGTTTATAAAGTGTGTATCTCCACTCTTCCCTAAAATAATTTGACTTGTTTGAATGCCCTAAATGATGATGTTATGCTTTGGCACAAAAGGTAGGTCATGCAAGCCACTCACTTTTGAACAAACTTGTAACCAAAGACTTAGTGGTAGGCTTACCTTCCATCAAATTCAATGATGACAAGGTATGTGATGCATGTGCCAAAGGCAAACAAGTCAAAAATTCATTTAAATCTAAAAAATGTGTAAGCACTACTCGACCTCTTGAATTGATACATATGGATCTATGTGGTCCAATGAGGATCATGAGCAGAGGTGGTAAGAGGTATGTGCTTGTGATAGTGGATGACTACTATCGTTTCACTTGGATCCTGTTTTTGGCTTCTAAAGATGAAACTTTTAAAAAATTTCTTGCTTTCATTAAAAAGACTGAAAAGAAGGTAGGACACTCTTTGGTATGCTAAGGTCTGACCATGGTACAGAATTTGAAAATTCGAGCTTTATTGATTATTGCAATGAGCATGGTATTGATCATAATTTTTCAGCTCCAAGAACACCCCAACAGAACGGGGTGGTAGAACGCAAAAATCGCACTCTAGAGGACATGACTAGAACAATGCTTGTTGCTAGTGGTCTTCCTAGAAACTTTTGGGCTGAAGCTTTGAATACATCATGTTACATTATAAATAGATGTATGATTAGACCTATTCTTAACAAAACTCCTTATGAACTTTTCAAGGGAAGAAAACCTAATATTATGCATTTGAGATTTTTTGGTTGTAAATGTTTTGTGCATAATAATGGAAAGGATGCCTTAGGGAAATTTGATCCAAGGAGTGATGAAGTAATATTCCTTGGTTACTCCTCGCATAGTAAGGCATACAAAGTGTTTAATAAGAGAACCTTGTGTGTTGAGGAAAGTGTGCATGTGCTTTTTGATGAAACTAACTCTCTAAGCGAGAATGATGCACAGGAAGAAGACTTCGAACTAGGTCTTATTAGAAAAGACGTGCTGCTTCAAGGTGAACAAGGTAAGGATCAATCGGAGGGAGCAAGGTCTGAGGCTGTTCTTCAGGAAGATAAGCAAGGTGTGAACGAAACAGGGGGAAACAGGGTGGAACCCTGTTCGGGACAACACCAGCCGAATCCTTCAGGGATAAATCCAGGAACAAGCTCCCAAACAGGCTCGAGAACAGGTTCTGAACCTGTTTCACCGAGTATTCCAGCTAGGATGGAGAGCGAGTCTGTGAACCACTTTCACCACGATCATGGAAATACCAAAGTTCACATCCTCTTGATCAAATTTTGTCTGATATTAATGCAGGAGTTCAAACTAGATCTAGACTCAAAAATTTCTGTGCTTTCTATGCTTTTCTCTCAAAAATTGAGCCTAAGAATATTAATGAAGCCCTTGCAGATTCAGATTGGGTCACAGCCATGCAAGAAGAACTCCATCAGTTCGAAAGGAACAAGGTATGGCACCTTGTGCCATGGCCAGAGGATAGAACAATCATTAGAACCAAGTGGGTGTTCCGTAACAAGCTGGATGAGTGCGGAACAGTCACTAGGAACAAGGCCCGACTGGTGGTTCAAGGCTACAACCAAGAAGAGGGAATTGATTATGAAGAAACCTTTGCACCTGTTGCAAGGATGGAGGCTATTCGAATCTTGATAGCATTTGCAGCCCATATGGAGATCAAGTTGTATCAAATGGATGTCAAAAGTGCATTTTTAAATGGGTACCTCAAAGAAGAAGTGTATGTCAAACAACCCCCCGGTTTTGAAAGTGATGAATTTCCTAACCATGTTTTCAAACTTGACAAAGCACTTTATGGTTTGAAACAAGCCCCTAGAACTTGGTATGAGCGGTTTTCAAGTTTTTTATTGGAAAATGACTTTACAAGAGGCAAGGTAGACAATACCTTGTTTCTAAAATCTAAGGGGGAACATTTGTTGATTGTCCAAGTATATGTCGATGACATCATATTTGGTGCAACTCATCGTGATTTGTGCAATGAATTTTCGAAAATGATGAGGAGTGAGTTTGAAATGAGCATGATGGGTGAGCTTAATTTCTTTCTAGGCTTGCAAATCAAGCAAACTTCAAACGGCACCATGATCCATCAACAAAAGTATATCAAAGAGTTACTTAAGCGTTTTAAGATGGAGTCGGCCAAGCCCATTGATACTCCCATCTCTCCCTCAACCAAGTTGGTAATGGATGATGGTAGTCCCTCAGTCGAGGAGAAATCCTATAGGGGCATGATAGGGTCACTCCTATACCTAACGGCTAGTAGACCTGACATTATTTTCAGTGTTGGTCTATGTGCACGTTTTCAGTCTAACCCTAAAGAAACTCATCTTAAGGCTGTAAAAAGGATTTTAAGATACTTAAAACATACACCTGATCTAGCCTTATGGTATCCTAGAGATTGCAACTTTGATCTTATTGGGTATGCTGATGCTGATTATGCAGGGTTCTTCCTTGATAGAAAAAGCACCTCAGGTATGACTCACTTTCTTGGACCTTGTTTGGTATCATGGGCAACCAAGAAACAACTCTCTATTGCCTTGTCCACAGCAGAAGCTGAGTGTATGGTAGCTGCATCTTGTTGTGCTCAGTTATTATGGATAAGACAACAACTCAAGGACTTTTATGTTGACATAGGATGCATTCCTATTTATTGTGACAATACAAGTGCAATTAACATTGCCAAAAATCCATGTCAACACAAAAGAACAAAACATATTGACATTCGACATCATTTTCTAAGAGACAATGTTGAAAAAGGAGTGATCTCAATGAATTTTTGTGTCACTGAAAATCAAATTGCTGATATATTCACAAAAGCATTGAGTAGAGAACAATTTAAAAGGAATAGACTCGAACTAGGCTTAATCAGAACAACCTGACCAACCTTTTCTCTCGCCCTGTTTGCAAAATTTAAAAGTTACGGGTACAACATGTTAAATTTTTGTTTGCAATCAACTTCTGTGCTATGTTTAGCATATGTGAGGTTTGCAACTTGCTGACACTCGTTGAGGTCTAATGAGATTGCCCTTATTGTCCCATGTTACCGAGCAAGTAACCTCAAAAACAAGCACCAGGAATATGTACGCCTCTTGTTTGTCAAATATGTTTAACAAATTGAAAATTGCTAATCTCTTCTCGAGGCGTGCGCGGCCTGAATAAATGTAAAAGCCCATTGCAAAACGGGCAAAATCTTTTAAAGATTTCGCATGTCTCTCTCTTTAAAGCTCTCTTGCTCAATCTCTCACCTCCACCGAAACTCTTGCTCTGAAACTCTGTTCAAGAAACTCTAATCTCTCTCATTCCTCTGAAAAATGGCGTCCCCCATCAGCACTGAGAGCTCCTCGACTGTGACCCAGGGTAATAGGTCACCAAGCACAGCTTTGCAAACAGCCACAGCCCTGTTTGCTCCTACACAATTTCTGACGGCTCTCATGGAAGGTAAAACTACTAAACCTCCTCGACCCATTGTCTATAAACCTTTTGGGTTTTTGAAGAGCATAGACCTTAGAACAGTGGATCTAAAATTGGAAGACATCTCCTACAAATTTGGATGGGATTTGATTTTGTTTGGTGAACTGGGCGCATGTCAAACCCAAGAACCTGTTGGGGCATCTGAAAGGGAAACTGGGGCTTTAGATGACCTCTTTCTGTTTGACCATGGCCTAGATGACATCAATTCGTTCGGGCTGTTTCCAGAGCGCCGAAACAGGGTCTGAGGTTTTTAGGGATGACCTAGGAGAGGATTTGTCAAAAGAAGAAGGGGGAAGTAGTCGTCAAATGGAGGAGTCTCCTGTCAAGTCTGTACAAGCCACACCGGTAACATAAACCAGTGAGAAACGCAAAAGGTACAAAATTATGGCTAGGCGTACTAGAATGCCAAGAACACGACCACCATCAAGGCCTAAAAGCGGCCAGACTAAAGAACCCTCAAAAAGTGAAACCCCTGTCAAACCAAAACCACAAATTCCCTCCTCGGCCAAACCCACAAACAGGCCAACTCGAAAATCAGCCCGAATTGCTTTCCAATCCACGCCTCGTCCTGTCAAACAGTCATTCCCTGTTGTTAAGGACATTGATTCCTCCTCTGAGCCTTCATCAAATAGCGACACTGAGAATACCTCCTTCAAATAGGGCACTCCCGTGTTCTCAGAGTCCTCAGAGGATAAGCCTCTGCCTGCACCAAAATCCACCTCCACTTTACCCTCCAAACCATCACCCCTCAAAACTCCCAAGAGAAAAGCCTCCCTCAAACACGCCTCCACACAAGACCCTCCTACTGAGCCCCAACCTAAGAGAGCCAAGAAGTCTACCCCGTCTGCCATTTCAGCCAAACTGACCCAATTGCTTCAGAGACGGGTCGTCAGGGGTAAAATTATCAAGGTAAAATATTTTGAGGAATAGGGCCTGGGGGTGTTTCTGCACAAGCTGCGTGCACAGGGGTGGTATGAGCTATTTATAAACACCCAGCTGGGGTGTTCTGTACATGAGTTGGCAGAGTTCTATGCCAACTGTACTATCACCGCAGGAGTAGTGACAAGTATTGTTAATGGGCAACAGCTTCGCTTTGATGCGAAGATATTAGGGGAAATTCTGGGGATTTCCTCCACGGACTTTGATATATATGTGAGAGAAGACAAGACTACTCTAGGGATAGCCAAGCTGCTGGAGCTCGCCCAAAAATTTAGCCAGCAATCAAGCCTCCAAACACCCAAGTCCGTGAAGAAAAGGGACATGACATCGCTCCATCAATTGATATTCTGGTTTATCATCAAGAATGTCATACCCAGGGGCCAGGGTCGCAATCTTGCTGATGCCATGGATCAATGTTTGATGGATCTGATGGACAAGGAAGAGCAAATCAACCTTCCTGCCATCATGATTCGCCACATAGCAAGAATTGCAAACACCACCAGGGAACATGACCTGGGATACGGCTTCTTCCTGACTAGGGTGTTTGAGCACTTTGGGGTGACTCTACAGAAGAAGGTGGGTGCTCAGTTCATTGATGAGATTGGGAGTAACGCCCTTATGGGGTGTGGATACACTTTGGTTGAGGGGTCTGCCCCAGAACAGGGGACCAGAACACCCCGTCCTCCTGTTCCTGGCAGTTCCTCAGTCAAGCTTGAGGCTGCTTTGGAAGAAAACTCTCGACTCAGTGCTGAGCTTACTGCGGTAAAGGCTGCCCTGGACGAGGAAAAGGCTCTCAATGCAAAACGCCATGAAGATATCCTCACCCTTCTCTCTTCCCTCTCAGCAAAATTTTCCCCTCCTGCTCTCTGATCACCCCCCATCTGTTGTTCTCATAGCCTGTTCTCACTTCTCTTGGTTATCCTCTCTCGCTAGTTTGTACTTTCTGTTGCACTCGTTTGGTGAATGACAGGTTATCTTGTTTTTTGATTGGCTTTGACTTGCTTGCTTTCTATTGTGAATTGCTTGTGTGTGACTAGGATGGCCAATCTCATTACCGTACCAACACACTTGAGTGTATCGCCTGTTGACTTTCCTCCCTTACCTAAGTGGTGGTGATCGCAAACACCCTATGTTTGACTGTTCGCCCCTACTTTTTAATGATGCCAAAAGGGAGAAGATAGGATGACCAATATTGTTTTAGTTTTGCCATGGACGAGTTAAATTTCTTACACTTTTTCGATACTGACTACTTCATGTGAATTGTCGGTCCTATAAATAATTGGCACTAATCACTTCAATTGTCCTTGAAAGTCAATATGGTCACTTGGTTTGTCATCATCAAAAAGGGGGAATTTGTTAGAATGTATAAGGTTTTGATGATAACAAATCCAAGTGTTGTAGTTGTGTTGTTGTTCCAAACAAGCTTTACCAACAGGGCCTTACTGCTGTTTTTCAATATATTAAAACTGCTTGACTAATGGTTTATCAAGAACAGGTACTCAAGTCAGCGATGTAAGAACAACCATGAGGAATAGGCTCTGTAAGGTGTTTAAAACATATCCTGTGAAGTGTTTGAAGCATAGGATATAAGTGCAGCCGTGAGGAGCAGGTCCTGTGAAGTGTTTGCAGCAGATTCGTCTCTCTACAAGGTGACTAGTGGTTGCAACAAGATGTCTTGATTTAATTTGGTTTTATATTTTTAGACTCTTGTTAATATGCTAATCAGAAAGTCTTAACTTACCACTTACTTGAAACGGTTTTGCTTTTTTGGAAAATATTTCGGATCACCCTTCGGAATAACTCTGGAAACAGGACGCTCAGGGTGTTTCTAGAATAAGCTGCGAAAAATAATTTTTCACGTTTTTATCTTTTGGATTTTAAGCAGCTTCTCCAAGATTTGCAAGAAAGATTTTTTATGGAGTATCTTACCCCTTATCCTAAAAACGATTATTAAAATCTAAGGGGATTTATAAAATCTTTTTGAATAAAAAGAATATCCAATTTTTGGCAAGTGGATAAGGTTGTTGAGAAAAACATGGGCTAGTTGCTGAGAATCACCGCCTTATGCACACAGTTTAGGAAGTGTTTCCAGCTCATGTTTCCTCATCCCTTGTGGCTAAAGAATTCTATATTCTTTAGGGATTTTAGTTTCCAAAAATTTGAGGAATTGTTTTTCCAAGCACTATATAAAGTCGCTTCTTAGAACGATAGAAGCATCGGTTTTCAAAAAGAAAAATTCAGTGTTCATGAGCTTAAAAGTTTGAAAAGAAAACCGTGTCTAGTGAGTGAGTTATTTGAGCTTTCAAAGTTAGCATACTAGGATTTCATTGTACCCTATATTAGCTTAGTTGAGAAGCATTGTAATAGGGTGTTTTTTTTTATACTCTTCTTTCACAAAAGTGAGTTGAGTGTGTGTCCAAATCAAGGGGATTTTGGACGTGGGATAACCTGTCTTAGAGAAGACGGTTACATGGGTTGCAATTTGTAACAAAGTGTGTTACTATTGTAACGTGATTAGCCCGTTTAGTGAAGTGTTTAAATCCTACACGAGGTAGGTCGTGGTTTTTTCACCTCAGTTGGGCTAGAGGTGTTTTCCACGTAAAAATCCTGTGTCCATTATTTTCGCATTCAATTTTGTTGGATTTTCGCTTCTGCTTATCTCAGGAACAACCTGTGCGAACAGGGTCTAAGACTGTTTGCCAGCAACTTGCGAAAATCAGACACCACAATTCACCCCCCTCTTGTGGTTGTGTACTCTCTAAATCAACAATACAAACTACTCACACATCCACATCACATACACATATTCACACATAACACCCCCATGCTTGGACAAAGCATTGTTCTCAGTGCAAGGACATAAAAATCAATGGGGAAGAAAAAGAAGAACTAAAAAAGAGGAGGAGGGGGAGAAGGAGGGTGGGCAATAGAAATATGCCAATCCCGCCAAGTCTCAAAACAAGCCCTAAAGTCTAGGAAGTAATTATTTTGGGAGGCAAGCATCCCACGGAGCTCACCATGCAGCTCCTGGACAAAGTCATAGAGCGCAGTATGTTCAGTTTGAATATAAGTTCGGAGGGATGCTTGCTCCTCTTGAATCGATTGAAGAGTAGCATGCAAACCAGCATAATCAGATGAAGAGGATGTTTTAGATGAACCAGAGGGCCTTAGTGAGGTAGGGGAGGGTGTGGTGTGGGTTGGGCTAAATCTTTGTCACCCGGCAAAAAGTATAGATTTGCTCGATTTAAGAGAGTGGTTCGTGCAACATGAGGGAGAGGCATGAGATGGTTCCCCGGATAAATCCAACAAACACGCACAACCTCTACCTTACAAAATTTCGTTTGTCAAAAAGCGGCTAAGTGCAACCGCTCGGAACGAGGAACTCTATCGTCAGAGTTCGGTCCTATCCCCATAGGCCTAGCAATGTGCTAATAAGGCCCCCAATCACAATCCTCTGTGCAAAACCAGTGGCTGTACTATGCAACTGATTAACCAAAGATGAACTGGGGTCAAGTCGGTCACCTCAGAGTAAGCTATACAAGAAGTACTATTCAAACAGGCGAGACACATTCATACTATCCTCCCTCACAAACAAACCACAAGCAAGCAATCTTTGGGCTACTTGAATATATGGGTTTCCAATGATAGTACCTTTAGAGATGCCTATATCATACCGACGATCCCAAGAAATTTCATGACAAAATGCATTCGGGTTAAATTCTTTAGGGACATATTGATAAGGCAAGTCTAAACTCAGTGGAAAACAGAATATGCTATTAAAGGCACTTAAGTTTAGTTTATAAAACTTCCTATTTAGATAGAAGGAAATCTATCCTTCTTAACAACAAGGCCCACTCATGACCTTCACATGCAATTTGCTCAAAAATTCAAGGGGGAGGTCATGATAAGTGTGGTCTCTAATCTCTAAAAATTGCCCCATACCTCCCTAGCAAGCAACCAACATATATCATCCAACAAACCCAGTTTAGTCAACAAATCCTCATCATAACAATGAGCAACAACAACTAACTTACTGCTCAAATTATTATATCTAACAATATGCTCGTGATGTGTTAAACCAAGGGGGTTATTACCTCGGTTTCGCACGTTTGTTGAGGTTCAGGAAGTCTGCGGTAATCGTTGAAGCACTTGATTAGATGTCCCTGCCTCTTAGTTGGTTCTTGCCTTCTTCTTGGATGCCATTAAAATGGTGAAAGCTTAAAACTCTAACTAAAGTGAAAATGGAAAAGAAAATAACTAAAAATGCAAAATTTTTGAAAATGAAGGCGAGATAGGAAGAAATATGGAAGAAAAAGAGATAATTTTAAAGATTGGAGGTTGAAGTGGAATTGTTGAAATTTGGGTATGAAGATAGGTAGAATGTGAGAGAGAAAAGCCAAGAAAAGAGAATTTCAAAGAGATTTAATAAAAAGTGAAGAAAATGAGAAGAAAGGAAAGAAATTTGATGAAAAATAATGAAGAATTGAAGGTTTAAAGGTGGGTGGTTATGAAGGTTTTAGAGGGAGCAGGAGAGAGTTTAGAGAGACTAGGGACGAAAGGTAGAAGAAAATGAAGGGATACTCAGGTCAAAGGGCTGGAAAAACCCTTGACCACCAAGGGAGAGCCACACCATGGACTGTGGAGTCCACTACGGCGGGTCCATGGTGAGCTCTGTCTCTGTGTCTTTTTCAATTTTCAAGCAGCTACTCCATGGACTGGATTGAACACCACGAGAGGTCTGTGAAGAGCTCAGGTACAGCTGCTTAAGCTCTCTTTTTAATTTTTTATAATTTTCTTAAATGATTTTTCACTCTTTTTATTGCCCCTTTTCTCACTCTGGTTTTTTTTTCTCTTTTCTTCTTGCTGTTTTTCTTTGTTTTTCTCTTTTTTCTTTTTTTTAAACCAAAAACAATAAAATACTATATATAATCAAAGAAAAGCAAAACTTAGTAAATGAAAAAAAATAAAATAAAACAACTTGGATTGCCTCCAAAGAAGCTCTCTTTGGGAGCTCGATCGTCTCTTCTAGAAGGGCTCGGGATCAGAAAGGTGGTGGACAACAAGCTTGTCAATAGGTTTCCCCACACCTCCCATTTTGCCTTTATCGCGGACCTCGAAATCAAAATCATGCACTAGAAGGTGCCATCTCAAAAGCTTGGGATGAAGTCCTTCTTTACCATCAAGTGACTCCATTTAAGGTGATCCATGTACAAAATGAATCTGTAGTGGGGTCCAACAGATAGGCCACTTCTAAGTTTGACTTCTAAATCAAAGTTATACTCGATATCATCAATTTCAGGCATGAACTACACTACTTAAGCAAACTTGCAATGATCACTTATGGGACCTGATTAATAGCATAAGTCTCATCCCCAACTATAATAGGTGGCGTAGGCACATTGAACTCCACCGTAGTATAATCTAAGCTGAGGCCTTTAGTTATAACACATTCAAACACAAAAGGGTCAACACGCCACCAATCATCAAACATGCCAATCTCATAAAAATCCATATCTTCTTCTAACACAGAGGAAGGAGAGGGGGATATTCTAGTTTTCAAACAATACAAATTCAACATGACTTTTCCCTACATCAAATGTCAAATGTCCTCCCTTTACATCAACTTTGCAACCCGAAGTGGTCAAGAAGGGTCTCCCTAGAATAATCTGGGCATACGCGTCTACAACTATATCTAAGACGATAAAGTCATCAAGCACATAAAAATCACCAATCTTCACAGGAACATTCTCTAAAATACCCAAATGGCACTTCATGGAACCATCCGCAAATTGAATGAAATAGATGTTGGTTACAACTTTTCTAAACTAAGCTTCTGGAAAATGGAACAGGGATAAGACTAACACTTACACCAAGATCACACAAAGCCCTATCAATCCTTGCTCTACCGGCCATACAGGGAAAATAGAGAAGTTGCCTGGGTCTTTAAGTTTAGGGAAAAACTCTTTAGGTGTCACCGCATTACACACCACTCCAAAGTATAGGGTCTCAAACTTAGCATTTTTCACCTCACTTTCGGCTCTAAACACCTCTCCACCTTCTGCAAACTCCATACCCATTAACTCCTTTACCCCACCTTTCAAGGTAACACAATTACATTGCTCGCTGCGATTCACCTCGGGCTTACTAGGAAGTCTAGCTAGAGGTGCAGATGAAGAAGTAGCTTGCTGAGTAATTTGACCTTCTAACATCTAATTATGAGAAGTAAGCACATCAACCTTAGACGCTAATTGCTTAATATACTCATCTTACTTTTGCTGTGCTAAAAGCATATTCTCTATCATGGTTTCTAAGTTGGTTTTTTGAGGTGTTGGTTGAGCATAGGGTGTTCTTAAAAGTTCAAGGGATGGTCTAAAATTCATTTGAGGCAAAACAGGGACATCAGACCTATAGGAGAAATTGGGGTGATTCCTCGACCAAGGATTATAGGTGTTAGAGAATGGTTCATTGGTTGGCGTAGGATTAAAATTGTTGATATAATTGACTAGTTCACTAACATATGGAGCAATTAGGCTCCCAACTTAATAATTCACAGTCAAATGATCAACTGACCGACAAATTTCACATGATAGGGAGGTGGTACTTAAATTAATGGAATTAACATTTAATCGTTCTAGCTTTTGAGACATGGTATCTACTTTAGCTAAAAGCATAGAGATAGCATTAAGTTCTAACTTACTTCTAACCCTCTTGGTGGGCTTCTCTCATTAGATCATTGGTAGTTATTCAACATTGTCTCTTAAATAAGATTGTAGCCCTTGTATTTAGTCTTGTTCATAAGTATAATTCCCGCTGTTGTGTCTATAGTTGACCTCACCGATTGGGTGGATCCATTATAGAAAGCTTGCACCAACATCCACCGTTGAAGGCCATATGTAGACATAGCCTTAATAAGTTGTTAAAATGCCCCCAAGTTTTATATAACGATTCATCCTCCCTTTGAGCGAAAGTAGTGATTTGGTTTTTTGAACTTGCTGTCTTACTAGGAGGTAAGAATTTCGTAGCTCATCCCACATTGGAATGCATCCCAAAGGCAAAGAATGTAGCCACACTCTTGCCTTATCGCTCAAAGAAAAGGGAAATAACTACAATCTTATAGTATCAGTTGAAACACCATTGAGTTTCAACGCGTTGCACACCTCTAAGAATGCCGAGAGGTGTAGGTTAGGATCTTCTAGCATGGTGCCTCCAAATTGGGGTTGTTCCACCATAGAAATGAGAGCCGACTTGAGCTCAAAGTTGTGGGATTCCATGTTGGGTCGAGCGACACTAGAGGCAATGCATTGGACCCCCGGGGGAACAAAATCTCGAAGTTTCATTCTTTGGTCATCTCCTCCTCCTGCCATCGTCGAATCGGCTGCTTGAGCTTTGGCTCTTTGTTCCTCTAACTTCAACTTCTTCTACCTAGAGCGAAAAGTCCTTTCTATTTCTTGATCGAATTCAACCGGAAAGGGACTTTGCATATAAGTGGCAAGATCCTCTAAAAATACCACAAAAATACTACCAACACAAATCAAGAAAATACAAAAAAAAAAAGAAAAAGAGAAAAAACATACTTAGGCAATGTAAATTGGCGACCTCAATATCCACAAAATTGGTCGCCGGTAACGACGCCTGTTGACGCTAAAAATGTGCTATTTCTACAGTACCTTTCTACCTAATTTATGCTCGAAATAATTGTTATTTTTAAGTTTTTATTTGATTTTATTTTGTTTTGTAGATATTAAATAATTTGGGAAAAAGATGCAAAAAAGTTGAAGAAAGGCTGAAAATTAAAGAACTGGGCCAAGTTGATTCAAACCCGAACCAAGCAACAATAACAAAAACAAACCAAAAAAATAAAAAATAAAAGAAGACAAAAATTAAAAAAACAGGCCCAGTCACGTGCACGGCACGTGACCCGGCCATGCCTTCCCCCCTCCCATTTCTTTCTCTCTCCTCTTTGTTTTGCTCTTGGTCCCAGATACCCCGAGCCCTCCCCCCTTTTTTGTTCCTTCTTCTTCTTCTAACCTAGACGCCCGAAATGAACCCCCCTCTCACACTATTGCTTCTTCATCTCCCTCCTTGCAATAGTTGCTAGTTCATCATTAATTTCATCTTCAATGCATCGGTTACAAGGGGAACAAAGGAAGTAGTGAATGGAGGTGGGCAGAAGGTGGTCACGGGGGCTACAAATGGAGAGTTGCTCGGCCATAAGGGAGGTAGCAATTAGGTTTTTCTTAAGGTTTAGTTAGTTTTCGTTTCAGCCTTGAGTAAATTTGGCATGATGTTCGAGTTCAATTTTAGAAATTAGGGCTAGTTTTCGGGCCTCTTGGCTTGAATTTCGACTTTCAAATTTGTTCCTAGCCTTCAAATTCATGTACTTTGGTTTCGATTTTGTCATTTTGGAGTTGACATTCATGATTTTCAGCTTTGATTTCGGCACTTTTAGATTGTTTTTGGCTTTCCCCTTTCCCTTGTTTCGACTCCTCTGTGCGTGTATGTTTGGATTGTTCGATGATTTTTGGGTTGTCCAAAATCCCTTTTGGCGCGCGAACTGTTAAGCCTGGCTAGAAATTTTAGTTGCTGGAAATTCTGTTTACTCTAAATTCTGGAAATCTGGGTTGAATTTGTTTGGCCTGGGATGTGAAATTTGCCTCCCATATTTTTAATTTTTGGTTCGAGTAAGGACACTGGGAATTTTGTTTGGTGAAGTTGCAGTCTCTTGACTTTTTCCCCATTCTGGTCATATTTAACTTTAGTCGGTTTAGTTTTGCTAGCTTTGGGTTGCTTGGGCTAATTCATGGTTAAGCTAATGAGCAGGGACGTTAGTGATTTTGGGTTCCTTGTCCTGCCTGCTCTGATTTCGAATGTCTTGCCTTACATTCTGTTTCTGGGTTTACGATATGAATTTAGGTTCAGTGTTTGGGCTCTGATTTCCTCTTCTTCTGTTCTCTGTTATGACTGAAGTGCTTTAAATTTTAGTATGCAATCTTTTGTTTGTGTTAGGTCACCTTAGTTGCTAATCTAATCAAGCTAGTAACCTAGTTTCACAACCATCCCTGAGGACGACACCCGTAAGTACTGCAACGGTTAAACCGTACGCTTGCAAAAAATTTACAACAAGTGTTTGGCGCCGTTGCCAGGGATGGCGTTGTGAGATTAGGTTGCTTCGAGTCGTATTTTAGTTATTCGAGTCATTTGCGTCAATTTCGTTTTAGTTTTATTTTCATTTTAGTAGGTTTCGATCGAGTTTTTATTTTGTTTTAGTAATTTCGTTTAGATTATTTTCGATTGTTGAAGTAAGGTCATGTTTTGATTCTTATTGTTTAGATTAGTTTCATTTCAATTTTTAGACATCATTCTGGTGTGTTTTTTGCAGTTCTAACCAATTTGGTTTTTGTGCAGGGAAAAAAAAAAAAACAAAGCAGCTTTCTAGTTAGTCTTTGCTTGTTTAGGGTTTTAGTTTATTTTCTATTTTTGTTTAGTTTATTTTCTATTTTCTATTTTTGTTATCCTTAAAAAAACAAAAGAAAAGAAAAATGATGCTCATGCTTAGTGTTTATGCTTTGTCGTTTTGGTCTTTTTCTTTTGGTAATCTTGTTTTATTTTTGTTGGTTTATTTTGTGTGCTTAACTTGATTCTTTCAGTCTCTTGTTTTTGTTATTAGTGTCCTAGAGTTATTTTTCTTTCAATCAAAAAAAAAAACCCTTAAACAAAAAAATTGCAAATCCTAAAAAGTGAAAAATTCTATTACCAAAAAAAAAAGAGAATTCATGAATGCCAGTGTTTAAATTTCCACAATATAAGCATGAATCTTTCTGGTGCTATTTGTCTAGACTTAATGATTACCGTGCTCAGTTGAATTAACCTTTTGAGAAATAGGAAATTTGTGAGGTCATTATTTTGGGTCTAAATGCTGAATTTAGGGGTATTGTTGAGTTCATGTGCTCAGGGAGTTTGCTATGATTGTTGTCTAGATCTTAAGATGAGGTTTGGGATTTCTTTGAAAGGTTAGCTTGGGATACTTATGAGTTTGAACAAGCTAAAATGAACTCAAAGTATCCAACTCATGCTGAGTCTGCTTTTTATGCTAATCCTTACTCCCGAGGTCATTTTATAGATTCGTATGACTCCTCTTATGCTTCTGTGCCTCTCGTTTGGTGTGATTATTGTGAATTTTCTGTGTGCTAGTGTTGAGAAGAGAATTAATGAATTGACTGCTAAAATGATAGAGACCATGAAACTGTAAATTACTGAATATTCTCACAGTGTCACCCAGAGTAGGGAGAATTGTAATCGGCCTGACTCTAGTTTACGATCTCTTAAACCTGAAGTTAGTCTTTATGAGGGTTTTGAGCCCTCTTATCATTCTAGGTCTAGCTTGAATGATGATCTGTCTTTGCCTAGTCTAGAACAAGAGGATGATCTCCCTATGTCTTTATCTCCCGACCTTGTACCCCACACTAACTCACATAAGGATATCATTGAAAACGTCCTAGTTTATGCTGACCCACTCACCATTTTTGATGAATCTTCTGAGTCTGACGAGGGTCAGGAATCCGAGCATACTAGTGAGTTAGATATGAGCATCTCATCTGTAGTTGAGCTTCATGATTTAGATGACTCAAATGCTATTTCACAGGACTCACATGAAAAGGACATTGAACCCACCATTTTCTGTTGATGATATTCAGTCTGTGGAATATGAATCTTTTTCATGTGGGTTTGATATTACTGCAAGTCTTGATGAGAGTTTTTGTATTGAATATGAATTATTCTCTTTTGACCCTCTAATACCTCATGAGTCATTCTCTGTTGAATATGACTCATTCACTTTCGATGTCCATGTGGGGTTGGAAGTGGATCTACGTGTTGAATACGAATCTTTTTCTTTTGACCCAATCCAAGCTGACCTTCTCTTTGAATCTTGCAAGTCTGACTTTATTGAGTCTGCAAATGTTGCCCCTGAAAATTTTGATTTGGACCAGACTCACACACATATTGACCTTAAAGGACTTGTGGACTTAGGACCCTCTGATTTGCCTCGACCTGTCATTCATGATGATTACATTTCTAGGCTAATGACCCACTTCCTGGCTCCTTTTGAGTATGTCTACCTCTTTCTCGATTGGGCCCACCTATTTGACAAGTTGAAGCGGGCCCTTACTTGTGCTGAATTGCAATGGTGGATGTACTCTTTCTTATTCCACCTCGTTGCTGTTTCCTATTTCCATCTTCTTGAGAGTTGGTCTTGTTTATATGATAAGCTGCTATGTACGCTAATGGCTTTTGATTTAAATAACAGCTTATGCATTGTGATGGAGTGGCTGATGCTCCATGAGCCTCTAGTTATATCAGGAGGCTTTAGCGTAGGTGTTGACCTAGTATGATCGTTCCATTCTCTTCTCTTCCCTCTTCTTTTTTCATTTCTTTTCTTTTCTTAGTTGTAGATATTTAGAATTGTGGTTGTGATGGGTGATCAATCTTGAGGAGAAATTTGGGATTTGTTGAGCCGTGTTGGCTGCGATCACTCTTGGTTGTATTCAATTTTGTGTCTCTTTGTAAGTTGTGGATATCTAGGATTGTTTTGTACTTTGTTTTGTGAGTTTTTAATTTTCTTTGATTTTCTTTGGTTTTGTTCCGTGAGTTTGTATATATTTGTGTTTTGTCTCGATTTTCGGTGTTACTTTTTGGCGTCTTAGTTCCCACAATGAGGACATTGTGGAGATTAGGTGTGGAGGTGAGGTGCCCATTTGTCGAAATTTTGCGGAAATTTTGCGCAAAAAAAAAAAAAACACTTTGAAAATTTTGAAAAATCCCAAAAAGATTTTTGTTTTGTTTTTGGGGAAGTTTTTTACTATTCTGATCAGCTTAAATCCCCTGTACTTGATTTTTAGCTTGTATATACGCATGATGTGCATGTTAGGTCTCCATCCTCGATGTGTCATTCTTAGCCCTGATTCTAACCCCATTTGTTCATTATCGCTGTGTGATCCAATCCCTATTTATTTCATCCTCATTGTCTTAAGGCCTTAGTTTTCCATGATCGGCTCTTGCACTTGTTTTTTTTTTTTGACACAATTACTTTGATGTTTTATTGGAAAAAAAAAGAAAAACAAAGAGAGGAAAAAAATGCATTCAAAAAAAAAAGAAAAAAAAAGATGAAACAGAGAAACTAAAAAAAAAAATGAAGGAAAAGAAATGGGATAAATTTGGAATGACAAGTAATCCTTTGAGGCATGCGCTACTTGGTGTTACCCTTTGAGGCAATACTGCTACTGGGAAAACTTGCTTCCTATGTTATTAAGTCAGTCAATAATGTAATTTGTGTCGGTCAAGTGGGATTCTGGTCAAGCCTAAGCCCGAGGATGATGATACACATGTACACAAGCATTAGGATGGATTTCCAATCTCGATGTACAGTGGGGTGAAATGTTAGGGCGTTAATGTCATTCATGGGGTAGAGAGCCTTGATGAGTACATTTTGTTTATATGCATGCCAATATCTTTGCTACATGGTGATTTAGTTGATTAGAATGCGTACATATCTTTTCCCAATTTTGCACATGTTATTTTTTTTTTAAAAAAGATTTTCGAGTCTCTTTTTATGTTTTCTTTTGTACATTTTGTGGGTATATCTTCTACAAACCCTCACGAGACCTCACTCGTCCACTAGGGGTGACCTAGGGGTTTAAAGGGCTTGTTGCACATGCTAAGTGCAACTGTGATTCCTACGAAAATGAGTTAGGATTTTCTTTTGTTTTTCTAGGCTTTTTCATTTTGTTCTACTCAAGGACGAGCAAAACTTTGGTGCGGGGGTATTTGTTGACGCTAAAAATGTGGTATTTCTACAGTACCTTCATACCTAATTTATGCTCGAAATAATTGTTATTTTTAGGTTTTTATTTGATTTTATTTTGTTTTATAGGTATTGAATAATTTGGGAAAAAGATGCGAAAAAGATGAAGGAAGGCTGAAAATTGAAGAACTGGGCTAAGTTGATTCAAACCCGAACCAAGCAACAATAACAAAAATAAACCCAAAAAAATAAAAAATAAAAGAAGACAAAAATTTTAAAAAAAGGCCCAGTCACGTGCACGGCACGTGACCCAGCCATGCCTTTCCCCCTCCTATTTCTTTCTCTCTCCTCTCTCTTTTGCTCTTGGTCCCAGATGCCCCGAGCCCTCCCCCCTTTTTTGTTCCTTCTTCTTCTTCTAACCTAGACACCCGAAATGAACCCCCCCTCTCACACCATTGCTTCTTCATCTCCCTCCTTGCAACAGTTGCTAGTCCATCATCAATTTCATCTTCAATGCATCGGTTACAAGGGGAACAAAGGAAGTAGTGAATGGAGGAGGGCAGAAGGCGGTCACGGGGGCTACAAATGGAGAGTTGCTCGGCCATAAGGGACGTATCAATTAGGTTTTTCTTAAGGTTTAGGTAGTTTTCGTTTCAGGCTTGAGTAACTTTAGCATGATGTTCGAGTTCAATTTTAGAAATTAAGGCTAGTTTTCGGGCCTCTTGGCTTGAATTTCGACTTTCAGATTTGTTCCTAGCCTTCAAATTCATGTACATTGGCTTCGATTTTGTCATTTTGGAGTTGACATTCATGATTTTCAGCTTTGATTTCGGCACTTTTGGATTGATTTTGGGTTTCCCCTTTCCCCTGTTTCGACTCCTCTGTGCGTGTATGTTTGGATTGTTTGATGATTTTTAGGTTGTCCAAATCCCTTGTGGCGTGCAAACTGTTAAGCCTGGCTAGAAATTTTAGTTGCTGGAAATTCTGTTTACTCTAAATTCTGGAAATCTGGGTTGAATTTGTTTGGCCTGGGATGCGAAATTCCCCTCCCCTATTTTTAATTTTTGGTCCGAGTAAGGACACTTGGAATTCTGTTTGGTGAAGTTGCAGTCTCTTGACTTTTTGCCCATTCTGGTCGTATTCAACTTTAGTCGGTTTAGTTTTGCTAGCTTTTGGTTGCTTGTGCTGATTCATGGTTAAGCTAATGAGCAGGGACATTAGTGATTTTGGGTTCCTTATCCTGCCCGTTCTGATTTCGAATATCTTGCCTTACATTCTGTTTTTGGGTTTACGATATGAATTTGGGTTCAGTGTTTGGGCTCTGGTTTCCTCTTCTTCTATTCTCTATTATAACTGAAGTGCT
>JAKOGI010000862.1:230000-232500 GCA_029747015.1 Carnegiea gigantea | reverse complement strand
TGACCCAAAATAGCCCCAATAGCAAAATCAGATGCATTGACACATAATCTTAAATGGATAAGAAAAATCAAGGGGCTGCACAATAGGGGCTGACACCAACAACGATCGAAGCTTTTCAAAAGCTTTCACACAAGACTCATTAATCACAAAAGGAGGATCTTTGGTAAGGAGATTAGTAATTGGGTGAGCCACTTTACTAAAATCCTTAATAAACCTCTTATAAAAACAAGCATGGTCAAGGAAAGATCTGACGTGTTTTACAGAAGACGGCACATGTAGATTAGAAGTTAGATCAACCTTGGCTTTATTAACTTCAATCCCTTTTTTGGACTTTTTCTATCCCAACACAATCCCTTCTTAGACCATGAAATGACTCTTTTCCCAACTCAACACAAGATTCACTTCTTTACATCTTTTCAGCACAGTGGATAAATTAGTAAGACATGCGTCAAAAGAAGAACTAAAAATAGAGAAATTATCCATAAACACTTCCATGAAGTTATTAATATAATCAGAAAATATGGCAGTCATACATCTCTGGAATGTGGAAGGTGCATTACACAACCAAAAAGGCATCCTCCGATAGGGGCATGTACCTGATGGGCATGTAAAGGTCATTTTCTCTTGGTCCTCAGGATAGAAAGGTATTTGGTTGCAGCCAGAATACCCATCTAAAAAGTAATAGAAACTTTGTTTAGTTAATTTTTCTAAAATTTGATAAAGGAATAGGAAGGGAAAATGGTCATTTTAGGTAACAGAATTAAGCTTTCTGTGATCAATGCACACCCTCCATCCTGTGGTCTATCTAGTAGGAATTAGTTCATCATCATTCTTTTAACCATAGTTATGTCAGATTTCTTAGGGACTACTTGAACTGGACTGACCTATTAACTATCAGAAATAAGGTAGATAGTGCCGGCATCTAAGAGCTTTACTGCCTCTTTCTAGACAACCACTTTCATGTAGGGGTTCAGTCTACGTTGCATTTACCTAATAGATTTAGCATCATCCTCTAAATGAATTTGGTGCATACAAATTGTAGGACTAATTCCTTTCAAATCAGGAACTAACCACCCAATGGCACCCTTTTGATCAGATAAGATACAAATCAATACTTTCTCTTGATCACAAGATAAAATAGATATATAATAATATGTAGGGTCCCTTTAGGGTCTAGAAACATCTACTTGAGTGAATCAGGGAAAGGTTTCAACTCAAATCTGGGTGGAGAAACAATAGGAGAAGAGGATGAGTCATTTTCCTTTTCTGATTCAAGGTCACTCTACATGGTCTTAAGTCTTTCCTCTTTATCATGTTCCTTCTCACTCACCTTGTTATCTACTTCTTTATCACTCCTAGGAGCCATTGTTTCAATTGTTCAAATTGTTGACCATTGGGGTTCTGTATGGGAGAACTTAGAAGTTTTTCTTCTTCTCTTTTACCTACAGGTATGGCTAGTTGTCCAAGTTGGGTTTCTAACTTAACTATAGATTGTAAGTGAGAGTCAACAATATGCATTTTAGACTCAATTCCTTAGACCTTAGAATCGACATTTTGCACAATAGAAGTTAAGATACCAAGGGCAGAAATTACCTTTTCTATATCAGAGCTCCCAGATAGAGCTTGATGGAAGGATAAGCATATCTTTAGTTTTAGAAACCAAGAAGGGTAGGTCTACCAAACTTTGCTGGAGGATTCTCAACATTTTGAGACCTCTATGAAAAATTAGGATGATTCCTCCAACCAAAATTATATGTATTAGAATAAGGATTGTTGGACGGAGGAAATCCTTAGGTAGCATTTACTTGTTCTGTCACACAGTCAGACTTACCAATACAAGGACAGTCAATAGAAGCATGCATGGGATTGGCACCAAATTGAACACACATCTTGCATAGAAGGCGCATTAGACACTTTGTTTATGCACAACAATTGATCAAATTTCTTAGTTAAGGCAATCAACTTTACTAGAAAGTTCAATTGAATGTAAAACCTCTTAAATACCCTCTTTACTACCTAATTGCCTAGACAAATTAGAATGTGAGGAAGTGGCATGCAAGTATGAATTCTCACTCAAATGTTCAATCAATTCCTAAGCTTCTTCGGGAGTTTTATACAAGAAACTGCCACCGTAAGACGCATCAACCATTTGCCTATTTTGCTCATCTAAACCAAAATAAAAACTCTGGATGAGTTGTCACATAGGGACCTCATGGTGAGGATAGCCTCACAACAACCCTTTGAACCTTTCCCAACTTTCATTTAATTGTTCATTTTTATTTTCAGAGAAAGTGCTTATAACACGTTTTAAAGTAGTTAGTTTTCCAACAGAGAAAAACTTTCTAAAAAATCTCTTTTGCATTTGATCCCAAATGGTGGTATTTGTCTTATTATCCAACCAAGCTTTAACTTTATCTTTTAAAGAAAAAAGGAAAAGCCACAAGGTAAGAGCGTCATCAGAGATATTATTTAAGAACACAGTGGAACAAATCTCTAAAAA
>JAKOGI010000862.1:92500-227500 GCA_029747015.1 Carnegiea gigantea | reverse complement strand
TCCTCTATGAATATGGATTAAATGTTGTAGGGGTTCTAAGCACGCTTTCCCCCTAATGGATCAGAGTATGACTCAATTGATGAAATGCTGTCATTCTTGCTCTGTTGCTGTAGAAATTGCTTCAATTTTTTGAATGTGGCTTTCGTCTTCGATCCTTTGGAAGAGCTCAAACTAGGACGCGTATCATCTATCTTGACTAGTGTGGAAGGATTGTCTATGACTTGCTTTGCTTTGTCTAGTCCTTTAAATGCCTCTGAATTTGATCAAGATTGCATTTTTGATTAAAATTGAATTTTTTTTCCAGAACTTGAATTTTAAATCACGGACTATGGAGACATAGGGATCATTAGGATGAACCTTGTGATATTTAAAATTTCAATAAAGAATCCAAAGAACCTCAAATTTTATTGAAAGTACAATTTTATTTACTGCTTTGAATAATCTTGGCTACTTCTTGGTAACCTAAAAACCCTAAACTGTTGGTAAACATAATAAGTGCAATCTGAATCCAAAGAATGATGACATTCAAAAACCAACTTTGAATATATTGATTTAAGACTCCTTTTTCAAAGGAAATGAACCATGAAAAGTCAAAGCTTTTGTAGTAGAAAGCTATAAACCATGACATTTGCAATCAAGGAAATTGAAATGCTCAGGTTGAAATTGAAATGTTGAGGTTAAAAATTGACTGAGAATTTTAAGGGAGTTCGGCCCCATTCCTTGGTTGAATAAATCTTGAGAATTCTAAATTTTAAATGAAGAACTTTTTCATTTTCATCTTTGATATGCCCAATCCGAGCAGGTTTTGTGTCAAGTAGGATAAGGTCATAAAATTTACAATTCTTGAATGTATCAGCTTTAAGGAAGAGACTTTCCTCGCTAAAAAACATGGTTGGAGTTTGAAGTTTTATAGTTTGAATTGGCTATGGTTCATGAAAATGAGTAAAGGCCATGAGTTCAGCTTTTGGTTTCGAATATCAGGAAAACTCAAATTGGGACTTGGACAAACCTTGTAATTGAGAAGTTTGAGACTTCTGAGGAATATAAGGAGTAGTGGATTTCACAATTTTTTTTGTACGCTAGAAGTGAAAATTTAGTAAGGCTTTCATAGTGGTTTTAAATTTTGATTTCATAGTGAGGACGACCTTGAGTTTGAGCTTGGATTTTGGGTTTGATGGCAAAGTCTTGAATAGTAGAAATATAGGGTTGAATTTGCTTACTCTATCTGGGTTTGCTTGCATTTGTAATAGAGAAATTGAAGTGAGGTTGTAATTTACTGGTGAAAAAATAACTTGAGGGAAAATCCTTTCAAAATTAAAAATAGAATTTTAAATATTTATTTTCTAAAGCTAATTTTGAAAATTTGAAATTCTCAATAAAATAGCATTTGGGATAGTGAAATAATTGAATTGAGGTCTAGTTCACGTTTGAATTCTACCTTAATTACTCAGGGATCATGCATAAGACATTGCTTCCTATTTTTTATCCATATGTTATGAATGCAGGTGGGGGAAGTAATCATAGACTTTGACTTTTGATCATAAATTTCTATTTGAGTATGCACATGAAATTATGTAGATGAATGAATTTGGAATAAATTGAATGTTATAATATTTCATAGTATGATAAATCTCTTTTAACTTCTTCAAAGTTTTGTTTCCAATATTTTTCTGAATAAACTAAAATTTGAGCTCAGTTTAGCAAGGTATATGTTTCTTTAGTCTTTTCCTAGAGGGTTGGAGTTTTCATGACTTGAAAGGCATATTTTATTCGTTCTATGGAATCTTTATTGTTTCTGTATTAAATTTTGTAATGTGTCTTCTATTTCTTTTAATAGCTTGATTATAACTTCTTTATTTTGTATAGAATCGAGTCTCCTTATTATTTGATTTTTTTGCTTGCTTTAGAATATTTTTTTAACTAACTACTCTTTATATATTATTGACTATAATCATTATAATTTGCTTTGAAAGAGTTGAATCATTTGGGATGATGAATTTGAAAGAAATGGTATGTCCTATAATATTAGTATGAATACCATCTTAAACTACCTTGAAGGGTAGATTTGAGTAATGAATGGAGTACCAAGAATAACTTCTTGTCTTATATTTTTAACTAGAATAAATGAATTTTTTAATAGAATTCCATTAGTGCTAAGAAGTTGTTCTTTTGTGTTTCATAGTTTAGATGTAATTAATTTTTCTTTAATGCAATTTTGGTCTGCATCACTATTAAGGAGTACTTTTGTTCTTAATTCAAAATTATTTTTGATATTTAAAGTAACATAAATATACCATTTTTTGGAATTGATTTGATCAATAATTGATATGGATTCATAGTCAGAATCTTATTTGCTTTGTTCAATATTCTCTTGATTTTCAGAAGAGTACGAGTCATTTGATTGAGCAGAAATATCTTTGAAAATTTCTTCTTCAATTTTAATATTGTGGGTGGTTAATTTTTCTTTTTATTTCCATATGCCCTATTTTGCCATATTTAAGGCATGTTATTTTCTTGGGTATTCTCTTTTTTGAGTTTTGTCTTTTCAGGATTTAAAACTATTTTTACATTTCTTCTTTGTTTTACGATGAACGAAGCTCTTAATTTTGGAAGCTTTTGGAACTATTTTTGCTAATTTGAATAAGACTTGATTTATTTGAGGAGCTAGATTTTGGATATGAATTCTTACGTTGATTGTTGTAGGATAGTTTATAAATACAAAATGTTTGCTGTGACGATATGGGTTTTTCTAACTTTTTGAGAGCTTGGAAATTTTTTTGAAATAATTTGGTTTCTTTCTTATTGTTATCTCCTAAATTTCCTATAGAAATAAAATGAATTTCTTTGATTGATGTGCTAAAAGGTTTGAATAAATGGGGTGAATTGCCCTGTGAAAGTTTATTAATTTTGGGAGATACGAGTGGACATTTGCTGGAATTTTTGAGTTTCTTGGAAATCCTTTTCCCTATTATGTCCCTACCGGTTTTGAAAGGATTGCTAATGACGGAGTCATCCTTAAATACTAGAATAGATATGGCATGTAAGGGAGGATGGATAGAAATTGTTGATTCTTCTTTAATGGGCTTATGTCGTAGTTTTGCTCTATGGTACAAATTGATGGATGGTAGTTTGGAGTAGAAATTTGGTATTTTTTTCAGATAAGTATGTAACCAATCCTATAACCATTAGGGGAACACTATACAGTAACATATAAGGGAATTTTCAACATTCAATAGCAACAACTTATGAAATATCCAGTACTCAATGAAATTCTACTCAACACCCAAGAGAGTATGATAGCGATAATTGTGATATGGTTGTGATAGATGCAACAACGTCATGCATTGAAGAAAATCAAGCATCTACACCTAACCTCTATGAGTGGATGTCAATACTACTTTCGAAAATTTCAAGAAGTTTATCAATCACTGTCCTTAAAAACTCTATGCGTTAAACTGCTCAAGATCATATTAATGTTGAAGGTCTTTGAATAATTTTATCTTTTAAATATTCAAACGTCATAGATATTTTCAATTTACTATTTAGTTACTATTTAATTTACTTTTTGGGCTCATGTAAAAGCTTCAAAGTTGTATTCTGAAACCATACTAACTTTTCCTACCATAAGCCTTTTCTTCTAGCAAATCTCTTTAGCCATCTACTTGAAAAGTTCTCCCTATAATCTTTTTGCTGCTCATCAATGAAAGTAAGTTACTATTCAAAGTTACTGTTCATTCATTTACGTTTTGTGATTTTACTATTCACATACACTATTTATTTACTAGTCATTTACTATTTTTTTATGTTTTATGTTTTGAGATATAAATTTCAAAATTAAAATTTATATATGGTCCCCAGGGAAAACTATGCAGAAACACCCAATAGAAATTTTTAATATTCAACAGCACTATACGCAATATGCAGCAGTCAATGGCATTTCACTAGACAAATAAGCGAATATGAAAAAATGGCTATGATTGATGCCAGCAAAAGTCATGCATGTAAGAAAATCAAGCATTTATTCGTAGCTTCTACAGGTGGCCATTAGTACTACTTGTGGAAATTCTAGAAAATTCTGACAATTATTCCCACTTAAACATCTCCGCATATCTTGATAGAGCCGCAAGCACACGGTGGTATTGTAGCAAATCAAGGCCGATCCCACAGAGACTAGATCAATCCATTGGGCTTTATCCCCTCCAAATAGGCTAAGCAAATTAACATGTGAGATTGGAATTAAACTAATCTACTATATAATCTGATGGATAAATATTCAAGGAATTAAATCAACCAAAGAATTACTAGGTTCAAGAATAGATAAAGTACTCTCTCTTTTATTAGGATATTTCAAGATCGATAATCGAGATATCGCAATCCTTTTTCAAGGTGGAACGAAATACCCACATCAAATCAATCATCAATTCTCATGGATTCTCGATTTGTCTAGGTTTATTAGACACATGATTATCATTCTAGGTCTCTCGATTGGTGATTCTTTTTCAAGACATTAGACAGTCAAGTCAAATTTGGTGATTTAGACATCGGAGTTCACCTTTTAGTACTTCACCTAATATCTAATACAAGCAAGAAGGCAATCAAACTTCTTACAGAAAACTCCAGACTTGATGAAATAAACCCAAACTATTCAAAAACGCATCAAACAATCAATTCTAAACCATAGGCAAATGCAAATTCAACATCAATCCTAAGAATTAAACTACAAATTAACATGAATTACATAATCTAATCTATCAATCCAGAAAGTAATAAATCTAATGAAGAAGAGAGAAGAGAAGGGAAAGAATTACTCAGCCCGAATGCGTGCTTGAATCTGTCGAGTTGTAAACAGAATCCTGCTTCCTCACGAATCTCCCTCTTCTACTTGCATTCCCTCACTCTAAAAATGGAGTCTACTGCTAACTAGAAGGTGGAATTGAATGGAATAGGATGGTAGATAGATATCAAATGAGAAAACAACCCTTTTTATAGTGAAAATGCTGCAGCTAAAACATAAAAACTGTCGGGAAGCCGAACAGTTACGAGAAAACATAACGACCCGAGGGAAAAGAAGGCCACCACGGATTGTGGCCCCCGCTACGGTCTGACCGTGGTGGCCTCTGGTAGGTATGTTCTCACAATGATTCATTTGCTGCTTCTTCTGGATCTTCCCAAACTATGGTTCTGGCCACAGTTTGACTATATGGGGAGTCTTTGGGCCTCTTTTGCCATGTTCTTTGATCCACAAGGCCTCAAAATCTTCATGTTGTTCACATAACTTGGCTCACAAAGTGAAAATCTGCAAACACTATCAAAGCAAGCGAAACCAAGCGTAATAGTAGAAATAAGGGCATAAATCATACAATTAAGCATATTAATCCCTTAAAAACGCATCAAAATAGCCCTAAAATGATAAGCTCTATGGGTACTTATCAAACTCCTCCATTCTTAAACCTTTGCTAGTCCTCAAGCAAACACCAGAGAAAACCGACAAGGGAAGATGCATCTTGAACTCAAAAGCTAACAACCTCTAAAAAGTAGGCAAGTCATAGCATGTCACAAGCAAGACTAGCAATCAATGGTAACCCTAAGTAGCATGAAAAACATTTTAAAATTAGAAAGAGGTGAAGGTTTTCGAAAAAGTACGAGACCACGTCCATATCAAACTTGATCACCGCCAAAGAACCACAAGGCACATTATGCAAGCACATGGAATTGATTAGAGCCAAATAGACTACTAGAACTTCACTTTTGGGAAATGTGGAACACTCCCGCTTATGTGTTTGAAATATAGCATAGGTTCACTCAAGACTCATTCCAAACATGTAATCTACCATATGCTTGACAAGGCTCTCAAATTCTTTACCACTAAAATGCAATGTTTATAAGACAATCAAGAGGACTTTATATGGGTTGTAATGTGGATAGAAGGGTTAAGGGAAAGGAGTGGATAAATGAATTTGGGCAATGTGGAGCTACTAAACCAAATGACTAGGGAGCAACCAACAAACACCAAGCAACCATGAAAATCACTAGCACTTCAAACCTCAACAATACAATTAACATATCCCAATGAATGGAATAGGAAATGAGTTGACAACGAAGGAACACAAGCTATCTACATATCCAATGCCAATCACTTAGTTTTTTTTTCTTTTTTTTTGTCTCCCTTTTTTTCTTTTTGCTTTTTTTTTATGCTTTTCTCTTTTTTTCACCCCTTTTTTTCCAACATAACTTCCATTTCTTTTCTTTTTCTTCTCTTGTTGTTTTTGGGAAATGAAGCGGAAATTACAATTATTGAAAGGCATAGGATCACTAACTATCAGCTCACAACCAAACACATATGTACACAACCCAAACAAGAGGGAATCAAAGCAAATGCTTAATATCATCAATATCTCAACAAACCAACATACCGAAGCCACCTTAAACTCAATTATCCCCCCAAATCACCTACTGCATAGATGAAGTGATACTCCATAGACTTGGCTTAAAGGTTAGAACATGTGTTTGTCCAAGGCCTAAAATGAAGGGATCACAACAAAGATGGATATAAGCTCAAACGGGTTAACAAAGGGAAAAAATATGTAATGCAAGGGATAGGCTATTTGGCTGTGTGGCTAAAATGTTCACCAAGAAAGAATGCCTCTATCATATCATCAACTATCCACATATTAATGTGGTTTTGAATAAGAATCTAGGTAAGTTCTAGAGATGCAATATGGAAGAATCACCCACATGAAAGAAACATGAGACTAAATATAACGATTAGTCTAAATAAGGTCAAAATCTCACGAGACATCTACCAAGGTCACATCTAGCTCATAAGATGACTCCCATGTGTCAACATTAGTGCTGAAGATTCCAAGGGATAACAAAGTTCTCAAACAAGACAATGGTCAAAATAAGAATATTTATAAGACCTTCACAAATTTTAGCACTAAAAGGGATTAAACATCAAAAGTTATTCAAGCTCATGAAAACTATTTTGCCTAAAGAATCATCACTAGAGGCTACCTCAAACCAATCCACACCATCCCTATGTGCAATCCTATATGCAAACCTAAGTGCAACTAAATGCAGAACACTAATGCAAACAAAAAGAAACCTAAAACTATATGCTCTAACAAGTATGCAAACTAATAACCGAAATAGAAAACCTAGAAAACTACTCTTCCCCAATGCTCAGATAAAGCATTATTATTCAAAGGAAAGAAAGTAAGAGAAGGGAAAGAGAAAACAAAAAAGAACAATTTTAACAGGTTAGGTGCTAAGTGCACCATAGCTAAGGCCGCCTAATAACCACATGGAGCATCCGCCACTCCATCACAACTTCAAGACTTGACTCATCAATTTAGACACTGTCAACAAGCGCAAGAGCTTATCAAACTCCTTGGACCACAATTTAGAAAATACAAGGCAAGAGGCAATAACCAAAATTACACCAAAGAGATTAAGTATACTCTTAACCTTATCAAAGGCCTTAAAAAAATCATAAGAAGGATTAAAGAATGTAGTCCACATGATTTTCTTAGGCAAGCCTCCTAGGCATATATAATAAGGATCAAGGGAAGGATCATACCCTCTAAAGTAACCTAGGGACACACAATCATCAACATTCCCACCAAGCATACTAAAAAGGTTATCCTCACATCCCAAATCAACATTAGCATCACAAATTAGGAAATTATTAATAGGCCCATCAAGATAATACTCAGGGGAAGGAGAGGGTAATGAACAAAGAAGTGAAACACGGGAATGATCAAGGGGATTAGGGAGAACAATATTATAAAAACCAAGGCTAGGAGACTCCTCATGCATAAACACATCACGTGACCCCTTCAAAAGAGTCTTAACTAGATTATGCACCTCATCAAAAATATCTTCCTACTCAAAAGATGCATCAGTAATATCAAACCTAGCAACAAACCCAAAAGGCTCACTCGCCTCAAGTGTCGTGCACTGAGCTAAAGGAAAGGATGAATCATGTAAGGTCAAGACAACATTAGTATTGTCCGTGGGTAATGCAAAGTCAGGTTGAGCATAGCATGCGTAATAAAGACATGGATTAGTATCATGGTTTGAAGAATTACACAAATCACATCAAAAGTGGGCATAATAAGATCTAGAATGGAATGCGCAAGGATAAAATAATGAATATCTAGAAACATAACTAGCCTTGTCAAACTCAAATGAATCCCAAGTAATCCACTCAAGCAAAAACCATGCATCATCAACATTTTTAACATGAAAATCCTAATACTTTAAAAGAATATGGGTTTCACAATTCACACCCTCATCAACAATGTCCAAATTCCTATTTACCCAAACAATAACCACATTAAGTAAGAAAAATATTTAAACGTTTAAAATACCTCCAAAATAATTCATGCTCGAATTAGAAAAAATAAAAAATGGCTACGTTTTTCTTTCAAAAATTTTTTTAATTAATTTTTTTAATTTTTAAAAATTTTTGTTTTTGGTTTTTCCAAAGAAAAAACCAAAATGCTTAGTGAAACCTATTGAGAAAAACTCAATATTCAACACTAGCCCTCGGCAATGGCGCCAAAAAGTTGATAGAGCTGTAAGCATAGAGTGGCGTTGCAGCAAATTAAGGTCGATTCCACAAAGACTAAGTCAATCCATTGGGCTTTATCCCCTCAACATAGGCTAAGCAAATTAACATGTGAGATTGAAATTAAACTAATCCATATACAATCTAATGGATAAATATTCATGAAATTAAATCAACCAATGAATTACCCGGTTTAAGAATAGATAAATTACTCTATCTTTTATTTGGAAATTTCAAGCCGCTAATCGAGATATTGTAACCGTTTTTCAAGGTGGAGCAAAATACCCAAATCAAATCAATCATCAATTCTCATGGATTCTCAATTAGTTTAGGTTCATTAGGCACAAGATTATCATTCTAGGTCTTTTGATTGGTGATTCTTTCTCAAGACATCACATAATCAAGTCAAATATGGTGATTCCTACATTAGATTTCACCTTTCAATATTTCACCCGATATCTAATACAAGCAAGAAGGTGATCAAACTTTTTACAAGCAATTCAAACTCCGAACTTAATGAAATAAACCCCAACTATTCCAAAGCGCATCAAGTAATCAATTCTAGAACATAGGCAAATGCAAGTTCAACATCAGTCCTAAGAATTAAAACTACAAATTAACATGAATTACATAATCTCCCTCTTCTACTTGCTCTCCCTCACTCTAAAAATGGAGTCTCCTCCTAACTAGACACTAGAATTGAATGGAATGGAATAATAGATAGATATCAAATGAGAAAACAACCCTTTTTATAGTGAAAATGCTGCACCAAAATATCAAAACTACCGGGAAGCCGAACAGCTACGAGAAAACATAATGACCCAAGGGAAAAGGGGGCCACCACAGACTGTGGCCCCCACCGTAGTCTAACCGTGGTGGCCTTTGGCAGGTCTATTCCCACGATGATTCATTTGCTGCTTCTTCTGGATATTCCTGGACCGTGGTTCTGGCCACGGTTTGACTGTATTAGGAGCCTTTGGGCTTCTTTTGCCATCTTCTTTGATCTACAAGACCTGAAAATCCTTATTTGATTCACATAACTTGGCTCACAAAGTGAAAGTATGCAAACACTATCAAAACAAGTGAAACGAAGCATAATAGTAGTAATAAGGGCATAAATAGTACAATTAAGCATATTAATCCCCTAAAAACGAATAACCCTAAAATGATATGCTCTATGGGTACGAATCATAGCTTTGTCAACTATTTAAGATAAGCCTACTGCTGAAGATATTTTGATAATTTGTCTTTAACTATTCAAATGTTTGAGATATTTTCAGTTTATTGTTTAGTTTATAGTCCAAGATTATTTTTTGGGTCTATTTAAAGACTCTAAAGTTGTATTGTAAGCCATTTAATATTTGCCTTTCGTAAATCTCTTTTCTGAGCTTACTAGTTACTGCTTTCCTCATCCTCTTGTGACTAATCTCATACTATTCATCAATCAAAAATAGTAAGTTACTGTTTTCATATATTCAACTGTTTATTTCATTTATCCTTCATTTGCTTCAGTTACTATTCAATTTACTATTCACATGCACTATTTATTTACTATTCATTTACCATTCATTGTTTACATTTTGTTATACACATTTCAAAATTTAAATTTATATTTGATCCTGTTCCCCAATGGGTATGAGACCCTAATGTCTGCCATGTGTCTACCAAGTCTTAACCTTACCATGAGTCACAGCTAAATCTCTAGGACTAGTAAGGGAATTTATCAGGTAGCATAAAGAAGGTTGATTAACCCTTAATTACATATGAATATCCTTGTTAAGGACTTAGATAAGTTTATCACTTGGCGTGGACCTGTGTTAGTCAGTAGCGTTGGTCGGCCTCTATGAGTTCTAAGTGCACCCTAGTAAGTCCGTTGGTTCGTCTAGTGATCAATGGTCCTGTCAATGTAGGGTTGGAATGTAGGCGGCCCTAGTATAGTCTTGCAGTAGTATTGCTAAGTGATTAATGAGTCTTTGTCTACAATAAGTATATTTATGTTCCATTTCATATTGATTAATTTCTTTAGTTTAATTGATTTTATCCTGAGACTAGTCATTCTAGCATCATGATGTCATCGTCATCACCACATAGCTCTCTTTTATACTTAAGCATAGTGTATAATGAAAGTTTGTATTTAAACGTAAACTATTTCAAGAAAAATGGTTTATCACAACCCACCAAATCAATCTATGTCTACTAAAGTTTTAAGCTTTCAAACTTTTCAAGAAAAAAATTCCTTTTGGGATAAATGTTATTACGAAAATTAACTTTCCGGTCAACTTGCTCTATCTTAATAAAGAATTTTATCAAGATTATAATCAAACATACCAAGTTTGGTTCTTTGCTTAGTTTTCTTATGGCATGCAACTATTACTCAAAATTATTTATTACAATCAATTAAGTAGAATCAAAGGAAATTTTCCTTGCTTTGAGTGGCTAGATAATTTTCTTTAGAAGCATGAAATTTTATTCCCAAATACAATTCAGCCAATTGCGCTATTAAGAGACAATTAGGATGTGAAAAAAGGATTCACAAGAAATTCAAAAAACTTTTGAAGAGTCTTCATCAAAAGAAATATTTTGTACTAATAAACAATCCTGTAGTAATTAGCCTAAAAGTTCGAATTCTCAATTTAGTACCTTAGATAATTCAAATTTTATTCAAACTATCAAAGATAATTTGAGAGAAACTCAAATTAATGAATTAGGTACACCAAACAATAGATGGAAATTAGAAATCAAAATCAGCCATATTATCCTAGCTCTACCCTTCTAGATCTTCAACTGGAAACTAATAAATCATTAATTCAATCCAACTATGATAGAGACACTATTAATGAATGGAATGTAGATGAAAAGTTTGAATATAAAATTGTCAATACTTTTCAGGAAATTGGTATCTGTGCAACTTCACATATTACGAAAGTAGTCTCCATTGAAAATGTTGCAAAAATCCTTGCTTCTGGTTTTATAGGTCAATTAAAAAATTTGGGGGATAATATTCTTAACTTGCTATAAGTATTGCCAAGTGGGGCATAAAGCTAATAAAAACCCATTAAAAGCAAAAATTATGCAACCTAATGATAAAAAGCTTCAAAAAGCATTGCTTCCCTTCTAATTCATAGTAATTCTAAAGAAGTCATCGGTAAAATTCAAACATCTAACTCTAGCCTTTCTGACTCTTCAGATGAAGAAGTCACTCTTCATCCTAACAATTGTAATGTAATCACAAAAGATCAATCTCAAGAAGAACTTCTCTTTGAAATTAATGAGAAAATTAAGGAACCAGAGGTTAAAGCTCAATATCTCCAAAAGCTTAAAAAACCTATTAATAAAAGATAAGGTTACCGAGTCAAAAATACATCCGTTAGTCATAAACAAGTAACAAAATTATGAAGGACAAGGATCTTGCCACTCTAAATCCATAGTAGTCAAGGAATTAAAACAAGAAGTGAACTAGCTCAAAGACGAAGTAAGGATTTGAGGGATCAAATCAAACTGCAAAATCTTCATATGGAAACAAATTCAATTCTTATTTCTCAACTTCAAGAACTAAAAAACAACTCAAATCTTCAAAGTATTATCTTATGTATTTCAAAATTTCAAGATGATTTGTACTATAAAAAGTTCTTACTAAGAATTGATTGCAAAAGTGTAAAACAAGTTTTGCAAAAAGATGTTCAAAATATTGTATCACAACAAACTTTTGCTCGATGTCAAGTAATACTCTCAATTTTTGACTGAACAAACTGGCTTACATGTTCTTTAAGTTGAGAAATAAGAATGAAGTTGTTGGGACAAAGAGAGATTTCTTCATCTGAAGAATTAGAAGGACCAGAGTTAGACGTTTGAATTTTGCAGATGGCTTCTTCAGAGTCACTATAAATGAGAAGGGAAAACAAATTTTTGAAGCTTTTTATCTTTAAGATGCGTAATTTTTACTTTTAATGGACATTTCTTAGCTTTTTGTAATACATGACGTTACTCATAGTAAGCAATGAGTTAACTTTGGAGGATTGAGATGAGTTTTGTATTAAATTTTTTTGAGTCTTATTGGAGAAGTTACCTTTAGAATTTTCTTGAGTTTTTTGTCATATGTATTTTTAGTTTCATATTTTTCAGGATAACTTTTTAAAGATCTTTTAATAAGATTTTGTTAGATGAAGGAACTTCTATTTTTGGATACCGAAATTGTTCACAAAACGGTCCGAGTTCATTTTGGAATAGTCTTTTGTTTCAGATTGATATTTGTTTCGAATTCTTAGTTCAGTGCAAAGAGCTAATCTTTCTATCTTAATAAAGCTAAATAGGTGATCATATGTTAAATTGGTCCATGAAATTTCTATCGAATCATATGGTATTTTAATTTTGGCTTATTCTTTGAGAAAATAAGGTGGATAACTAGAAATTAATTTTTTTTTCTAACAACTTCCATTGGCATCTTTCCTTTGTAGGACATAGGTAAAGAACATATCCTTACACAAATTGTAATCATTTAGACTTGGGCATCTACGATTTTAAATTATTTCTAAATGGAAAGAGATTAATCTTTCAACATTTCCTATGAAGTACATGACTACAGTATAAATAAGGTATTCTACTACATCAAATTACAGGGAATTTTTTGCTTGACCTCAAAATTTGTGAATTTTGAATAGTTTCTGTTGAACTTTGAATTTGATGGTGTAAGATATTTAATCTATCCTGACGTGTAAGAATATTATCCCACCAATTATTTAATTGACCAGTAAAACCAGAAGCAAGGAGTCTTACGACATTTTCAATGGGGACTGTTTTTGCAATATATGATATTGCATAAATACCCAGTTCTTAAGGAGTATTGGCGACCATCTATATTCCTTTCATTAATAGTGTTTCCATCATAACTGGATTGAATTAATGTCTTATAGGTTTCAAGTTGAAGACATGGAGGAGTAGGTTTAGGATGGTATGGTTGATTTTGATTTCTAATTTTCCATCTACTATTTTGTGTTCCTAACTTATTAATTTGAGTTTCTTCAAAATTATCTTCAATGGTTTCAATAAAATTTGAATTATCCGAAGTGCTAGATTTGGAATCTGAGCTCTTAAGTTAATTACTATGGGATGGTTTATTCGTACAAAGTATTTCTTCTGATGGAGAATTTTCAAAAGGTTTTTTGCCCTATCTGGGCTTGTCGGATGGATTGCAGTTGGGGCTGAAAATTTCATGCTTTTTAAGATAATTATTTAGCCAATTGAAGAAAGGAATATTTTCTTTGATTATAGCTAACTGATTGTAATAAGTAGTTTTGAGTGATAGTTTTATGTATGTAGAAAAGTAAGAAAAGCACCAATCTCCATATGTTTGATTATATTTCTTGGTAAAATCCTTTGTTAAGATAGACTATATTGACTTGAAGGTTGATTTTGGAAATAGCACTTTTCTCAAAAGGAAATTTTTCTTAAAAAGTTTGACAGCTCAAAACTTTAGTAGAATAGGTTGATCTGATGGGTTACGATAAGTTAATTTTGCTTGAAATAGTTTACTTTTGAATTTAAAGTTGCATTACGGGTTATGCTAGAATGTAAAGGAGAGCTAGATGATGATGATGATGATGATGATGATGATGATATCATGATGCTAGAATGATTAATCTCAGGATAATTAATTAAACTAGAGAAGTTAATTAGCACAAAATGGCGCTTATAGCAAATGAAGACTCATTAATCAATTAAACTTTAGTAGAAGAAGTTGATTTGATGGGTTGTCGTAAATAATTTTTCTAGAAATATTTTATGTTAGAATACAAAGCTTCATTATGCCTTATGCTTCAATGTAAAGGAGAGCCAGATGATGATGACAATGATGACGATATCATGATACTAGAATGACTAATCTCAAGATAATGAATTATATTATAGAAATTAATCGACAGGAAATGACACATAAATATGCTTATTAGAGATGAAGACTCATTAATCACTTTTCAATAATGCTGTAGGACCACACCAGGACCACCTCATTCCAACACCATACTGTTCGGACCACCAATCACCAAACTGACTAACGGACTTACCAAGGTGCCCTAATGACTCGTAGTGGCTGTCCAATGCTGTTGATCAACATTGCTCCATGCCAAGTGACAAACTTATCTTAGTCCTTAATAAGGATATTCATATATCACAAAGGTCTAATTAACCTTCTTTAGGCTAATTGATAAATTCCTCGACTAATCCTAAGGATTTGGCCACGAATTATGGTAAGGTTAACACTTGTTAGACACTTGGTAGACAATGAGCTGAGATACAAATTGGGGAACAAGACCAGATATAAATTTTCATTTTGAAATTTATATCTCAAAACATAAGATGTAAAAAAATGAATAACAAACGAATAGTAAATGACTAGTGTATATGAATAGTGAAATCAATAGCAATCATTAAACACATAATATAAATATATATGAGCACCAAAAAGATTATAGGAATAATTTTGCAAGTAGAAGGCTAAAGGGATTTGCTAGAAGTAAAGACTTATGACAGGAAAAGCTAGTGTGATTTTGTAGTGCAACCTTGAAGCCTTTAAATAGGCCTGAGAAGTAAATTGAATAGTAACTAAATAGTAAATTAAAAATATCCATGGAATTTGAATAGTTAAAAGATAAAATTAGTGACGCATCTTCAATAGTAATATGATCTTAAGCATTGTAACTAAGGATTTTGAATGGTGATGGCTAACAGAGTTGTTGAAATTTCAAGAAGTACTAATGACATCTACTCATAAGGCCTAAGTGCAGATGCTTGATTTTCTTCAATGCATGATGTTGTTACATCTATCACAACTACATCATAACTATTGCTATCATATTCTCTTAAGTGCTAAGTAGAATTTCACTGAGTGCTAGATGTTCCATATAGTGTTGCTACTGAATGTTGAAAATTCCCTTGAACGTTGCTGCATAGTGCTCTCATAATGGTTATAGGATTGGTGTGCTAATCTTGAATATCTAATGTTGTACAAAGGAAGCCATGCTCTTTGTTTTGAGTACAATTGGAGGCTAATGGAGTTTGGTACTCTACATAGCTGTGCTGAGATGACTTTAATGAGTAAAAAAAGTTATGCTCATCATATGGGCATATGAGCATATCTGGAATAACCCATTGGATAAATTAAATGATATGCTAATCAAGTGGCTTAGAACAATCTGTGATAAATTGGCCATAAAAATGAATGATTTTATATAATATGTGAGTATGATGATGAGTGCTCGAAGATGATATAATTCTTGAATGAGTGATCGACAAGGCTTGATGATTTTTAAATAACCGCAAAAGGATATGTTTGAGCTTGAGAATGATTGATTGCATTCGATGAAGATGGCATATTCATTATGCTACGTCCTTTGAGTGCAATGAAGCATAGTTCGTGGTCTCACATGTAGAATAGGAGAGGTTCTTGTTTGTTTCCGATGTAGTTACAGATTAAGTTGGGATAAAATTGAATTTTGACTCCATCTGAAATAAATAAACTGAAGCGAATTCACTTCTCTTGAAGGATTTGTCTAGTAAGGAATACGGGAAGGGAATTTTTCTCCCCTTAATGAATTCAATGTCAAAATCAAAAGCTGAAAGTATTGCTTGCCATTGAGCAAAAATGTGTTTTCATACAAGTTTTTGAACATCTTTCTGTAAAACTTGTTTTGCACTTCTACAATCAATTCTTAATAATAACTTTTGTAATTTTTGTAATATAAATCATTTTTGAAAATTTGAAATATACATGATAATTGATAAAACTTCTTAACAGTAGAATAATTGAGTTGAGATCTAGTCCATACTCCACTATGGAACCTTTTTAATTGTTCAAGATGTGATTCAAGACGTTGCATGACATTTCCACCATAACACATATGTGATGCATCAGTTTTAACTATCATGAATGCATGCAGATGTGATATGCCTAAATATGGGAGAGATTGGACTTTACTGTTAATGTCTTTGACTATTTGAATATGCTCTTGAGACCATGTAGAGGATTTTTTTAAGCCTTTGAGATAATAGTTTACAAATTTCTCTAAGTTAGGAAAGAAATCTGCAACATAATTGAGACAACTAAGAAATCTTTGCAATTGATTTTTCTCTTTAACTTCATTCGGAAATTTATTTACAAATTCAATAGATCGTTAAATGGGTTTAATAGTGCTGTTAAAATTGTCAAGGCCTAAAAATTGAATTTTGGTTTGAAATAATTTCATTTTTAGAGCCTAAATGGCTAAACTATTTCTTTTTATGACATTGGAAAATGTATTTAGGTGTTTGAAATGTTGAGCTAAATCTTTTGAATGGATAAGAACATCATCAATGTAAACTATGAAAAATTCAGAATAATCATTGAGTATATCATTCGTAATATGTTGAAATTTAGCATCATAGTCCGAATCGCATCATAGTCCAATCGTAGCATCAAAATGGAACTATGAATGCATTTTTATTATGTCTATCCTTTCGGGAATTTAAATTTGTAGAAATCAGACTTCATACCAAATTTTGAAAATATTTTTATATCATGCATGGGTTTGGTAACAACAACTTTTTGGAGAAAAAGAGCGGTTTGGGGGGGGGGTTAGCTATGTTGATAAATTCAAACAATTAAGTAGGTGCTTGGTGAACAGATGTTTGAAAGAAATGTTTAGACCCAAACAACTCTTTTTTAAAAGGCTATTTCTATTAGTCTTTTCAAAAGAAATTTTTGTGAAAATGACATATTTGCCCTAGAGTTTAAACAAATTACGTTACGTGTCATTGAAATATATTTATATAATATTGTTTTTATGAAATAAAAGGAGCATATATTATCATAAAGTGCTGCTTGAAGGCTTACACTAGTAGCATTTGAACTTAGCTAGATGTTGAGGGATAACATGTGTAGAGGTATTTTCTTTATTTTTATTTTTTTAGGAGAAAAACGAACCATTGAAGTTGCATTGTCTCTTTCATTCTTTGCATTTTTTTGCCCCGTAGTGTACATTTTGGTGTTGATTTTTTAATTTTGCTAGTACATTATATCAAGCTTAGTTGGTTCTCTACTCATGCACCTTTATGAACGTTGATATTTATACTTTAGATTATTAAGTGCCTCTTTCAATTACTTAGACGATGAACTTTGGATTGATGCAAAATAATAACATTTGAAACTATGTTTTATATGAATCAAATATAATGAAGACAAAGTCATTATAAATCCGTATAAATCTTAATTTCAATTTATAAACCAAAAAAATCTAAAAAATAACAAAACAACATTGGAAAATATTGACATAATTTACATAAATACAAGTTGGAAAAAAAAAAATAAGATAGACGATGAATACAAGTTATGTAAAATATAGTAAGAAAGTAAAATCGTATCAATGAAGTTTTTCTTCTTTTTGTTTTTGATCACAAATGAACTTAATTTATGCATATGACACCAACTTAATTCTTTTTAAAACGAAATTAACCAATAAATAAAAAATTTGTTCGGTTAAGAAAAAATTTAGAGATAAGGATATAAATAAAATTTTATCAAATATCTTGATTAGAAATAGCTAACTTTACCAAATAGTTTTTATACAAACAACGAATTCAAATAGCTAATGCAAATAAATAATTCAAATAGCTAACAAGTAACAACCAGCACAAATAGCTAACAGCTAATATCTAACAACTATTTGCCAAATAGGGTCATAGTCTTCCTAATAAATCCGTTTTGTTGGGAATTGGATATCTTATCTATTGAAGAACTTTGTCAAGTGATTGTTAATTTATGACTAGTCTAGGAACACCACCTACCTTTTCAGCTTGATTGTAGACATAAAAGGTTGCACAACTCCAAGGAGATTTGGAGGGTCTAACAAGTTTTTGTCTAACGAAGATTGAATTTCCCTTTTACAAAATTCTAAAAATTCTTTATTTATTTGAGTAGGGCGTGTCTCTGTTGGAATATGTAACGCCCCAAAATGCACATTGTTTACTGTTTGCATTCTTCTTAATAAATCCTGAATTAGGACTAAAAGACACAATGATAGGGGCATTATTGCCGTCCAAAAGGATAAGGTTTGAAATATGCGTACCAGAATAACGTAGTTAGGCATAGCTTTAACCATACACATTTAGAAATTATCAAACCATATACAATCAACTGTTAAGCCACATATGGTTTATACACCACAGTAATACAATTTGCCATATAATCTATAACTCCATCCACTAAAGATTTCAAAATACAGCCCCAAATACGCATGTACTCTATCACTGTTGATCCCTCCAGATTCTCATGCTCAACTTATTATCTTCAGTTGGTTTGCTAGCATGAGAGCGATTCGCTGAGCATTTGAGTAAAACAAAACATGAAAAACATTTCAAGTTATGAGCCGAAGCTCAGTACACATATTCTTGTATTGTTAAATGATTTTTGCAGAAATTGATTGAGTGCCCACTTTGCAATTCATTTTAGGTTAAAACGGTGAATGAGATGAATGTTAAACTACGTTGCTAGTTATTTTGATAGCGAACCCCTTGATGCAGTTACGATATATGGATAGGTGTACACCTGTCAAGCCTATCGGGAAACCTGCCCTGAAGCCGTGCGGGTAACTGAAGGGCAATGCACTGTAACTGATAACTGATGGGTCACTAATTATGTGACAAATCACTAATTAAAATGATTCATTGATGTACTTACCAAAACAATATAATTTTGATAAATACGTGTTGATTTCTAAAGATTCAGGTAATGAATGTACCTGGGGTCTTTAAAATGAAATCTCACTTGATAATACTTATGCACAATGGGAAACGATAGACTAGGCCCCGTTTCTGCTTAAGAAATATAATTACAGGTAAATGCAGTTGGTAAGCAACATTCAGTCCCGTCATTTGTAACTTTAATAGAAATCGATTAATTAAAAGGGCATCCACGATTCAAACAATTCAATATAAGATAAGTTGCACTAAAATGCTTTGAAAACCAAAAAAGTTAGTGTCATTGAACTGGAAGTGAAACAAATTGGAGCAAATAGAACAAAATGGAGTAACTGAGGTGATAATTAAAAAACTTTAATGGACATAAATGAAATATGGGCTTTTGATATTTATGAAATGGATAATAAAAGGTTTAATGCCAAGATGGGTGTACTGAGGTTCAAGAAAGCTCATATAACCTTAACTTGACCTGATAAACCCCGATCTTGTGTTATTATCCTCTTCACTTCTCAAATATCATTCTCATGCCTATTTAACTCAGTTTTCCAACCCAAGTAAGCTTTTATACATAATCAAATCTGTTGAACTCACTAAACTTTGTAATTTCTTTACAATATCCATAATTATACCGAGACTCTTGATAATATTTTCAAATGTCAAGATCTCTTTCTTTCCTCATATTACTGTTTGAAGGTCTAGTTTAGAAAATCCATATTTTCACCCTCAATCTCCAATTAAGGTATGAAATCCCAATATGAAATGCTTAAGAAGTCCTACAACACTTTTATTCACAGTGCAAATATAATTCCCACAATAGAGTTCTTAAAATTGGGTTATAGCACAACTGTGCATAGCTTTAGTCTATCATGCGCATTCTTAGGAAAACAACCATAATGATTTCCACTCAACTCGGAATGAAGTGATCCAGGGCCATTTGAAAGATAACTCACTAACATATCTGCCACCAAAAATCACAATTTTGTGATGGGCCAAACAGTACCAGTTTAATCGCAAAGAGACCCCTATTACGGGTCTGTTCACTGCCCTACTGTTCTTGTTTTCCCCTTCTCTCCACATAATCCCCCTCTTAGAACACTCCTTAAAATTAGTAAATAATACTTTCTTCTTCTCATCATCTTACACAACCATATTACCTTAACATACTCTATAATTATCTTTATATATGCTTCAATTCTTCTCTTTTCAAAATCACTCAAACACACATCAATAAGCTTACTTATTTGCATAAATGGGCAAAATAACCTCTTGTAATCAATTTAGAAAATTCCCATAATCCACCCCCTTTATAAGAATCACACTAGGTCATTTTCCAAGTTAAGTGACATATCAAAGATTCATTTCTCATCTAAGTACACACAAATAACATGCTTGATACTAAGAGTAAGATATACCATGCATCATCATTAAAATCCTAGCTTCTGACCAACTTAAATTCACCTTTAACTCATCCAAAACCACACCAACACCACCATAATCATTTATAATGCTAAACATTACAAAATCAAATACAAAACAATCCATAAACATCATTTTAACTTAAGCTTACATGACCATGAACAACCTCAGTCTTTACTTCCTTTTAATATTAATGATACAGCCGCATAGCACATGGTGGTGTTATAGCAAATCAAGGTCAATCCCACCGAGACTAAATTGATCTATTGGGCTATATTCCCTCAAGACACGATAAGCGAATCCAAATTTAAGAATGATAAAAACACGAAGATAAGGAAAGAACTATCACTAATTCAAGGGGTTTCAATTAAACAACTTCTAATTCACTAATTTTAAATCAATTAAGGAGAAAACGCCTAGGAATTCATATAGTTATGAAAGTTGATTGGATCAAAATGATGAACATGTGCTTTTCTCTAATTGGTTAATTTCGAGAAATTGCAATCTATTCGAAAATTTGGCCTATTCTTTCAAAATCAACCAAATTTGCCTAAACTAAGCAAAAGTCGTTCTTTTGAGCGAATTTATCTTAATCCATGTTAAGCATCTTTGATTACTTTCTAGTTCTCCTGACATGCAAATCTTCTTTTGAGACGATTCCACATTAGGTTTAATCAAGTAGTCCAACAATCAAATGTCACCTTTTAGTTTCTCACCCAATTGTTTCAAGTGTGCAAGCAAACTTTGGCCAAAAATCCACTTACAATATGAATAACACTTGATAGAACGAAATCAAACCAATCATGAAAATAAGCATAATTCTTTAGATTAAAACATAATCCAACTATACTTTCATAAACTACTAAATTCCTAGACAAAAATTAAACTACTCGCGCATGATTGAATCAAACATCTGACTACTATAAAATGATAAATCTAAAGAGAAAAGAGAAGACAAGAGAGAAGAGTTTGCTCAACCAAAATGCGTGCTATCTTTCGATTCCAGAGCCCGATCCCGCTTCCTCGTGAATCTTCTTCTTCTACTTGCTCTCAATTCTCTCGAAAATCCTAATCTACTTGAAGAGAGGAAATGGAATGGAATGGGATGTGTGTTTAAATGAGGGTACGAGCCCTTTTATAGCAATGCTACTGGAAGGTGAACAATCACGCATACAAATGACATTAAAAACTGCTTGGCAGTTGAAAAGTCATGAGAAAACAGACAGCCTCGCAGGAAATAAAGATACCACAGACCATGGCATCCATCCCGGGCAAATCATGGTCAAGTCTAGCTCCACATTCTTCTGTTCTTCTTTCTTTTACGGGCATAGCAACTAAAGGGTGTTCGTGGGGAGTCCAAATACACTCATTTAAGATTAAACTTGGGGTAAAATGGTCCCAAAAGCTGCAAAACACATAAAAGAACTGTACCAAAGCATAAAATGGGAAAAAGAGTATAAGTTATAGCATAAAGCATATAATTCTCTCTAAAAATGTGATAAAATGGCCCTAAAATGATGTATACATTAAGTACTTGTCAATTAACCAATTAATTAAAGCATCAAACTAACTCTTTTTCTATCAAAACAACATTATTGACAATCAAAAATAACAAAAACAAGAATCAAAATCAAAACACAAATCAAAATGAACAAGATACGGTTAGGGTTTTACTCACTTTGATACTTCAGAAAGGAGATATAAGTGAGGTTGGATGTTGTAGAAATGTGGGTGGTGGCTAGGGGATTTTTGGTGGCTGTCTAGTGGCCAGAGGGTGGTGGAACAGGCTAAAACTGCCCTTGGATAACAGCAAACTAGAGAGGATAGGCCGTGGGAAGAGGACAGAAAGAAATAGAGAAAGAGGGCCGTTGATATTATGTGGTTTTTACTTGGATGAAAATGATCCTAGAATTACTCGGCTAAGTTTTTAAGCTTTAAAAAGCATATTTTTGTTAATGATCATTAGGCATAGCTAGGTAAATGAGTTGTAGCTTGCGGGCCCAAAATTGGGCCTTAATGAATTTGGGCCCGAAAGAAAGTCACACTTTATGCAATTGAATTTCGCATAGCTCGAAATTAAATTTTTGGGGTGTTATGAAAAATAATTTAATCTTTTAAAGCATATTTGTCAGGGTTAGTTATTGATTCCCACGAAATTTTACAATAATAAAAACCCGATTTGCAAAGTGAGGACGCAAATGAATTTTTCCCAATCAGGATGATTAAATGCGATAAACAAATGCAAGGAAATTAATGTCGTGACTTAATTAAGTAAATAATCATGATTTAAGGTTGGGCTATTACAGCCTTCCCCCTGGAAGAGTTTTGCTCTCGAAACTTATGAGCTTTGACAAAACATGCTAGTTCATCTTAAATAGATGTGGGTACTTAGCTTGCATCTCATCCTCGGATTGCCTAAGTGGCTTATGAGAAGGTATGATTTGCCCAATTTACTTTGATTAAAGGTATCTGCTTGATGAATAGTGCTTAATCCTGTGATCTAGTATCTGGACTGGATACTCTTCAAACACTAGACCCTCATTTACTGTAATGGATTTGGTTAAGAGAGCGTGGTCAGGATCTAAAACATACTGCCTGTGTTGTGAGGCAAGGAACACGTTACGTATGTGTTTGAGTTATATAGGCAGATCTAGTCAACAACCTATGGAATTCAATCTTTCAATAAACTTGTACGGTCCAACAGATCTTGGCCTCAATTTAGCTTGGTATACCCTTAGTTGATGAAACTTTCTGAAAAACCTTATAATCTACCTGAAACTCCTCGGATCTCTTTCTTTTATCAGCATAGCTTTTTTGTCTGTTCCAATTGTCTATTTTCGAAAGTCTTTTGATGTATGTCACCTCATTGAATGTTAAAGAAGATATTCATGATGCAAAAGATGATTTTGTCGTCAATATCTCCATCATTTTACCCTGATGTTTTATGTAAATTTCTCTACTAGTACTTTCACAACATCGACCGCGGGAAGTTTCATGTTTTCTTCAAATACAAATGTTGGTCCTGGGCCGCAATGCATTACAGGCTCCAACTCAAAAGAGTTGGATCTATTGATATCTTTAGATGCTTGCCCATGTGATACCACTTGAACATCCAAGTTCTCAAGGCCTCTTAAGAGGTTCAACTGAGTAATGACTACAGCATTAAAGGTATGTTGTGCCTTCTTAGTCAGGGCATCTGCCATAATGTTTGCCTTTCCTAGGTGATATTGGATATGTAAGTTGTGATCTTTAAGCAATTCTAGTCAAGGCCTTTGTCTCAGATTGAGCTTCTTCTGAGTGAAAACATGCTTTAAGCTTTGATAATCAGTATAGATCTCATAAGGTACTCTATACAAGTAATGTTTTCAAATTTTTAGTGCAAAAACCACAACCCCTGGTCCTGCGTCATGGGTAAGGTGATTTCTCTCATAAGGCTTGAACTGTATACCACTTCATCTTTTTGCTAACTTTGTAGCTTCCTTCAACAAATTGGTCAAAGAAGATGTTCTTTGATAAATCCTTCTTAAAGCTCGATAGTACCCTACTGACCCAAAAAGCTTCTAGTCTCAGTAACATCGGTAAGCCTTGGGCACTTGTAACTGCTTTCACCTTCTACAAATCAATCTTAATCTCTTCCTTTGAAATCACATGTCCAAATGATATGAGTTCTTTGAACCAGAACTCACGCTTCTTGTATTTGCTATGTAATTGATGTTCCCTCAAGGTCTGCAATGCCATTCTTAAATAGGCAGTGTGTTTGCCTCTATCTTTAGACTAAATCAAGATATTGTCTATGAATATCATCACAAACTTGTCCAAATAGGGTCTGAAAACTCTATTCATAATATCCATAAAGGCCGGGGGGCATTGGTCTGGCCAAAAGGTATCACAGTGAATTCATAGTGACCAAATCGGGTCCTAAGTGCGGTTTGGGACTGTCTTCAGGTAAATCATAAGTTGATGGTATCCTGATATCAAACAAATCTTGAAAAATTCTCATGCTCTTTACAATTGATCAAATAAACCATCTATCAGGGCAATGGGTATTTATTCTTGATGGTGATCTTGCTCAGCTCCCTGTAATCGACGCATAATCTTAATGGCATAACTCCAATACTCAATATATCCTTGACATAACAGCTCACTTGCTTTCATAATAGAATTTAAAGGACAAGGTTTTTCCTCTCTTTGCCCATAAAACATATTTATCTCCGTCGTTCATCTCTTGAAATTACATTAATGTCTTCACAATCTATCTTGACTCCATAAGCACGTAACCAGCTCATTTTCAGAATGATATCAGGTATGACGAGTCAAATTGAACCAAAGCTCTAGGAAATACTATCCCACCACCAGTAATTAGGATAAGTTTATGAGAGATAGGATGCTCAATTCTACGGTCATTGGGCAACTTAATTCTATAATTGGTTTCTGTCTCCTTATTTTCAAGGTTCAATTGCATGGCAGATCGAGTGAATATAAATAAATGAGTGGCAACTAAATCAAACAATACACAAAATGACTTTGAAATTAAAAGAGAATTTCAGTAACTATCATACCAGAGGTGGTAGCTTCCTTCTTGCTTAACACATATGCCCTTTCTACAGTTGTAGGCCTTGGAGGTGGGAGCCCTTGTCTACAGACTTCAATCTTCAGGGACAGGCAGCAATGAGGTGCTCCAACCTACCACACCATATGCATTTGTCAGTTCTCACTCGACACTCAGGAGTGGTGTGCTTAGTTCTTCCACATTTCCTATAAGGCTCTGCTAAGCCTGCAGGATGACTATTGGGAGGAGCGGGAGCAAATTTCTTCGAGTTCACACTCTTGCTCGGAGCTCCTTGTTTGGTCCACTTCCTCTTCTGATTAATTGCGTTCAAGGCCCTCAACTTAGTCTTCACTCGTTCAACTTCAGCAGCTCGCTCATATAAATCTTGATAGGTAAGGATTGGTTGACCAGCTAGCTAGTTATGAGTATAGAAAACTAATCCCTCTTTAAATCTTCTCATCTTTAGTCTTTCAGATGACACAAACTTCAAAATAAACCTAGATAGTTCTATAAATTTGCTAGCATACTACATCACAATCATACTACCATTCATCTTTAATTCTATAAATTCTTTCTCATTCTGCCGTTGAACCACAACTAAGTAGAATTTGGCTCTTCGTTCTTCTAGAAATCTACTCCAATTGAAGTTAGGCCCTAAGAGCCTATCCTTAATAGTGCTCCACCAAATATCAGCTTCGTAAGTTAGGTAAAACATCCCTATTCACCTTTTATCCTCTAGAACTTCTACTATAGTGAAAATTTTCTCCAGCCTTCAAATGCCTTCTTCAAGTTCCACTTAGTCATACTTTCTATCATAGACTTTAGGGTTATGTCGAGCCACCCTATCTGCTAGTTAATCATCCTTAGGAGGGATTTCAATAGGTGCTTGGGGGATTCATTTCATAAGCTCGAACACCAAAGTATGCCAGTAATTAGGGTTCCTAATGTTATTAGCCATCTCAGGGGAATACGGGGCATTCCACTAAGGCTTGGTGGCATATTATGCGAAGCTTGGTCACCAAACCCTTGACCGTGGTCCGAGTTATATCCTATGTGAGTCTCCGCATTGTTTTGCATAGGTTCAAACAATTTGGCAATTCAATAAATAGAATAATTCAATCATTTCCCTATCACCATCATATAAGATAAGCATACACAATAGTCTTACATATACAGACTATAACACTATGAAACTCAAGAAATGGATTCTACATGTGGACTACCTTATTAGCATGTAGTTAAGTGATATGAGTAGCCACAAAAGTAACTAGCAAGATGCTCATTGCATATGGATGCATCTAACAAAGTAGTATATAAGAGGAAAACATGAGAGAGACAAGCAGACATTAATATTGTCATAAATCTCCGATGATAGAATAATAACCCTCACTAACCAACTTTCTCACTCTCCTAACTCTACTTCCATACTCCACATCCCATAAAGGAAGATTGAACCTGGCTCTGATACCAAAACTGTAACGCCCGAAAATGCACATGGTTTACTGTTTGCATTCTCCTTAATAAATCCCTAAATTAGGTCTAACAGAGTTGATGATAGGGGTGTTAACACCGTCTAAAAAGACAAGGCTTGAAGTATGTGTACTAGAAATAACATAGTTAGGCATAACTTCAACCATCTACATTCACACATTATCAAACCATATGTAATCAACTGTTAACCCACATATACAATAGCAAAGCTATTCACCACATAACCTACGCCTCCATCCACTAAAGATTTCAAAATACAGCTCCAAAATGTACATGTCCTATATCATTTTTGATCCCTCCAGATTTCCTTACTCAACTTATTCTCTTCAGCTAGTTAGCTAGCATGATAGCGATTCCTATATTGTTAAACGTTCATAGAAGAACTGGTTGGGTCTACGTTGCAATTCATTTTAATTTTTAAATAGGGAATAAGATAAATATAAAACTACATTATTAATTATTATCTAATAGTAAACTCCTTGATACTGTTACGATATATAGATAGGTGTACACCTGCCAAGCTGATTAAGAAGCCTGGCCTGAAGCCGTACGGGTAACTGAAGGACAATGCCCTGTAACTGATAACTGATGGGGCTATTAATTATGTGACAAATCACTAATTAAATGGATTTATTGATGTACTTACCAAAACATTATAATTTGGATAAATACGTACTGATTTATAAAGATATAGGCAATGAATGCTCCTGAAGCCTTTAAAATACAATATCACTTGATAATACTTATGCGTAATGGGAAATGATATACTAGGCCCCATTTCTGCTTAAGAAATATAATTATATGTAAATGCAGTTGGTAAACAATATTCATTCCCATAATTTATAACTTTACTGGAAATTAATTAATTAAAAGGGCATCCACAATTCAAACAATTCTATGTAAGGTAAGTTACACTAAAATGATTTGAAAACCAAGTAAGTTATGGTCATTGAACTCGAAGTGAAATAAATTAGAGCAAAATAGAACAAAATGAACTAATTGAGGTGATAATGGAAAGATTTTAATGGATATAAATGGAATATAGGCTTTTGATATTTATGGAATAGATAATAAAAGGTTTAATGTAAAGAAGGGGTGTTGTGAAGTTCAAGAAAGCTCATATAACCTTAGCTTGACCCGATAGACCCTGATCTTGTGTCATCAGCCTCCCAACTTCTCAAATTTCATTCTCATGCCCATTTAACTCAGTTTTCCAACCTAAGAAAGCTTTTATACATAATCAAAGTTATTGAATTCACTAAACATTGTAATTTCTTTGCAATATCTATAATTATACAAAGACTCTTGATAATATTTCAAAATGTCACGATCTCTTTCTTCCCTCATATTACCATTTGAAGATCTATTTTAGGAAACCTATATTTTAGCCCCCAACCTCTAATTAAGCCATAAAACCTAATATAAAAAGCTTAAGAAGTCTTGCAACACTTTCATTGACAGTGCAAAACATAATTCCCATAATAGGGTTCCTAAAATTAGGCTAGAACACAACTGTGCATAGCTTCAGTCTATCCTATGTAGTCTTAGAAAAATAGCCATAACTTTTTCTACAAAACTTAGAATGAAGTGATTCAAAAGGAATTTGAAAGGCAACTCACTGATCTATCTATCCACCAAAAATCACAATTTTTCGATGGGCTAAACTGTACTAGTTTAATCACAAGGAGACCCCTATTTCGGGTCTGTTCACAGCCCTGCTATTCTTGTTTTCCCCCTTCTCTTCACATAATCCCCCTCTAAGAACACTTCTTAAAATCAGTAAACAATACTTTGTTGTTCTCATCATCTTACATGACCATATTACCGCAACATACTCTATAATTATCTTTATGTATTCTTCAATTCTTCTCTTTTCAAAATCACCCAAAACATATCCATAAGCTTTCTTATTTGCATAAATAGGCAAAATGACCTCTTGTAATCAATTTAGAAAATTCCCATCATCTGTCTCTTTTACAAGAATCACACCAAGTCATTTTCGAAGTTAAGTGACACACCAAAGATTCATTTCTTATCCAAGTACACACAAATAACATGCTTAATACCAAGAGTAAGCTAGATCATGCATAATCATTAAAATCCTGGCTTATGACCAACTTAGATTCACATGTAACTTATCCAAAAACCACACCAACATCACCATAATCATTTATATTGCTAAAGATTACCAAATCAAATTCAAAACAATCTATAAACATCATTTTAACTTAAGCATGCATGATTGTGAACAACCTTAATCTTTACTTGCTTTCATGATCAAGTAATGAATTAAAACATCAAACTGACTTTTGTTTCTGTCAAAACAACATTATCAACAATCAAAAATAATAGAAATAGGAATCAAAACCGAAGCATAAATCAAAATCAACAAGATACGGTTAGGGTTTTACTCACTTTGATACTTGAGAAAGGAGATACAAGTGAGGTTGGATATTGTAGGAGTATAGGTGTGGCTAAGGAGGGTTGTTGGTGGCTATTTGGTGGCCAAAAGGTTGCAAAATAGGCTCAAACAACCCTTGGACAGTAGCAAACTGAAGAGGGCAGGCCGTGAGAACAGGGGAGAGAGAAAGCGAGAGAGAGCCCCTGATATTTTCTGGTTTTTTACTTGGATGAAAATGATTCTGGAATTGCTTGGCTGAGTTTTTAAGCTTCAAAAAGCATCTTTTTGCTAATGATCATTAGGCATAATTGGTGATAATTAGCTAGGTAAATGAGTAGTAGCTTGTTTGTCCCAAAATTGAGCCTTATTGAATTAGGGCCGAAAGAAAGTCACACTTTATGCAATTGAATTTTTCGCAGCTCGGAATTAAATATTTGAGGCATTATAAAAAATAATTTAATCTCTTAAAGCATATTTATCAGGGCTGATTATCGATTCCCACAAAAGTTTACGAGAATAAAAAAACCCGGATTGTAAAATGAGGGCTCAAATGAATTTTTCCGAATCAGGATGATTAAATGTGATAAACAAATACAAGGAAATTAATAACGTGACTTAATTAAATAACTAATCATGATTTAGGGTGGGGCTATTACAGAATATTTCTTTCATCAAAATCCTTTTCATATGGTAATTCGACTATATGTTGTTTTCTATACCAGAAAGCATTTGGAATATCAACACAGATATAACCTTCAAATGATTTTTTAATCTTTTGAATTTGTTGTTGGATTTTTGTAGATTTTAGTTGTTCATCAATACTTGAGCAATTTCTATTTGAAGAAAGCTATTTGTTTTACTTTGGTAGAGATGGCCTTAGAGATTGAAGTTTTTTGAAGAACTGTAATATCTTTATTTTTCGTTGGAAATCAAATCTATCTGCTTTTCCAAGAATATTTGAGTAAACTCCTTTGGAATAGATAGTAAAAGGACAAATTTGAGTATAGTAAAAGGACAAATTTGAGTAAGGAAAGGAGTTCTAAGAGTTCCTTGTTGTTTGAGATTTTTAACAAGTATAAAGACATTTTTGAAACAATAATCTTTATTGCATATATAGGCATCTCAAAATTTTTAATTAATTTGAGAGCCAACAACACTAGTCATGCTTTCTTTAGTTTTCTCAAAATATTTAGAAGGAATTAGACCTTCTTGGATGTAATTCATGTCAACACCACAGTCTAGTACAACAATAGAATGAAGTTTGAAATCTTTAACTATGATAGTAATAGAGACATACCATTTTGAAAAATTAACATGAATAATAACCGAAAAGATGCTTCATGGTTTTGTTCATCTAGACATAATTTGGGAGAAAAAGGTGTGGATTGATTTGGGGTTTTTGAAGATTCGAGTGAAAAAAAACTTAGTTTTCAAGTTCTTGAAGTTAAGAAATAAGAATTGAATTCGTTTCCCTATGGAGATTCTACATTTTGATTTGATCCCTCAAATCCTTTACTTTGGCTTTGAGCTGATTGAGTTCCTGTTTTAATTCCTTGACTGTTATGGAATTAGAGTGGTAAGATCCTTATCCTTCACGATTTTTTATTACCTGTTTAAGGCTAAAAGGTTGTATTTCTGACTAGGTAGTTTCATCTTTTAGCAATAGGTTTTTAAGCTTTTGGAGATATTGGGCTTTAATATGTGGTTCCTCAATTTTCTCAATGATTTTGAAGATGAGTTCTTCCTGAGATTGATCTCTTGTGATTACATTACAATTGTTAGGGCAAAGAGTGGCTTCTTCCGCTGAAGAGTCAGAACGACGGGAGTTAGATGTTTGAATTTCGCAGAGAGCTTCTGTAGGATCACTATGAATTAGAAGGAAAAGCATTGCTTGTTGAAACTTTTTGTGTTCAAGTTGCAGAATTTTTGCTTTTTATGGATATTTATTGGCTTCGTCTACTACTTGACGTCACTTATAGCAATTAATGACTTAAGTTTGAGATGGCTGAGGTGGGCTTTACATTATATTCTTTTGAGTCTTATTGGAAAAGTTGCCTTTAGAGTTTTTCTTGGGTTTTTGATAATATGTATTTTCGGTTTCATATATTCTAGTATAATTTTTTAAAGATCTTTTAATGATCTTTTTCTTTTTAAATGAAGGAACTTCTATTCTTGGATAACAAAAATATTCGCAAAATGACCCGAGTTTGATTTTAAATAGTTTCTTTTCAGATTGGTATTTGTTTTAAATTCTTAATTTAGTGCAAAGGTCTAATTCGTCATTCTTGATAAAACTAAATAGGTTGCCATATGTTAAACTATTCTATGGAACTTCTATTGAATTATAGTGGTCTTTTAATTTTTGCCTTGTTCTTTGAGAAAATAAGGTAGATAACCTAGAAATGAATTTTGGTTTCAAATAATTTTCATTGGCATCTTTCTTGTGTAGGACATAGGGAAGGAATGTATCCTTATACCATTTGTAATTAGTTAGACTTGAGCATCTAAGATTTTAATTTTTTTTCTAAATGGCAAGAGGTCAATTCTTGAGTATTTTTTTATGACATACATCACAGTAATGGCCCAAACCTAAAGCATGCTAATTTTTTAGTTAATCACCTTTTAAATTGATTGAATTGGGCACCAAATTTCAATTAAGCATTTGTGTAATTTATGCAATCGTAGGTTGGAATGATGAAGTGGTCTCAAATGAAATTTAATTATGTTCCGTATTAAATCATTTAGAAGAAGTTGTAATAAATATATGAATAAATAGATAAAATAAATTAGCTTATTCATAAAACGGAGTAATCATGTAATATATAAATATGCCTTCGTTCGCCTATATTACACAAATAAACCTTAGTAATAATGTATGAAATAAAAATAAATAATATGCAATGAACAAATTAATTAGTGTGGGCAAAGGTTATAATTTTTTCTAAATGTATCATGAAAATGCTATTAATAGCACAAAATAAATTAGCCCAATCTTGAAGAAGAAAAGGTAGACAAAGGGGGCATAAAAAGCAAAAATCAGAAAAATCTAGATTTGGATAAAGCAAAAAATAAAAATTATTAAAAAGTTAAAATTTATTTAAGTAATAAGGCTAGCAAATTAAAAGAAAAATCAACTCAAAAACCCTTCCCTGTTTCCCACCCTTCAAATGCCCCTATGCTCCTCTATTCAACAGCCCCCTACTCCCTCTCTCTGCTAGCTGCCAGATGCCAGACATCGGTCACCACTGCTGCCAAATGCCAGTTGCAGCACTCCCAGCACCTCATCTCCCCTTCTCTTGTACTCGTTCCATTGGATAAAGAAGTTGAAACCTAGAATCCCTTCTACTCATGTTCATCTTTCAATATTTGAATTTATTTAATATGTGTGCTTTTTAATTTAGTTGAGCGATAATTTGGATAAATTTAGAGTTTAATAGTGCAATTTTGAGGATTTTGGGGTTATGGATGTTTGTGGGTGTTCATAGAGAATAGGGGATTGAGTAGATTTATGGGTTTATGTTTTTGCCAATTGATTGTGTTAAAACTTGAGGGTTATGGTTGTTTGATCATGTTGGATGAAAACTAGAAAATTACTGATGGTTGAGTGAAAGGAAGCCATGGAGGGGTAGAGACAAAGCCTAAGGTTGAAGAACAAAAAGGAGGGAAATGTAATTGGGTGGATTTTGAAATAAATTGGTTAAATACAAATTTTGAGATGTATTTGAGGATTTGAATGGAAAAAAAAAGTGTGAAATTTAAGTGGTAGTTAAAGTGATTGTGGAGGTTGATTCTTGAATCTTGAGGTAAGTGATAAGAGTAATGGGTTATAGATGGTGTTACCGACTAATTAAAGGTTTTTGTGAATTAAAATAGTGAATGGGATTGATTTGTGTTTACGTGAGTTGAAAACGTTATCATTTGTATTGACTAAACTAATTAAATGGTGATCAAAGTTCACTTGAAGGTTAAAGAAATGGATATTGAACACAAACGTACATACTTTTCATCGAAAATAATCTAGAATTGCCATTGGACTTGCCTAGCCTAAGCCTCTTTAAGGGCAAATGAATAAAACTAACAATAGTAAAAACATCAACTCTAATAACAATAGTGATAATTATAATGATGATAATGACAATCACATTGTTATCAATAGTAATTAAAAAATAATGTTGATGCCTATAATAGTAAAGATAACGTTAGTATTACCAATAATAACAATAAAAATCATAATACAATGGGAGGGCATAACATAACCAGTGCAACTAATTAATACTAGCAGCAATAATACTAATAACAATAACAACAACAATGAGGATAATAGAATTAGTAATAAAATTAACAATTATTGTAAATATAATAGTGATAATAGCTAGCAAAAGAATTGAATGAAAATACCAAGGGAAAATTGTAAATTACTGTTGATGTTGTAGTTAATAAAAGGATTTAAAAATTACTTGAAACTCTACTATTCGGTCCCAAAATTAAGTGAAGATCTAAAGAAAAAGTGGTCCAACACAGTCTACCGTGAAATTTCAAAAAGTGGCTAAAAAGTTAAAGAGGTGCATGGTCGTGCATATTGATAAGTTAGCGAAACCCAAGAGTTGCACAACCCTGCGTCCCCTGTCCTAGAAATTTTGCATGGCATACCGTGCACTTTTACACGGCCGTGCAAACCTGCCAATCGGCCTTTAGAGATTATTTATGTAAGAATTGCAATTATTTTTGAGGGGCCTTTTGCTTGGGTCTATAAGGGCTCGATCAGGGTTTATGTTAGTCATTTCCAAATCCCATCAAGGGAAGAATAAGTTAGGTTAATTTGCATATACTTCGTACAAGATCGATTGATTTCAAGATTCAAGCCTAAGTTCCTGTTCTCTTTCTCTCTTTAGGTTCATGTTTTTAGTTTGTTTCCTTGCTCAATAGTTCTTTGTTTTTCTTGTGTTTTTTATGTTTACTGTGCTTCAATTTGTTATCTTTGGATGTAATTGGCCCTTATGATCCCTAGTCGATTTTGTTTAAGTCTTAGCCTATCTTGTTTATGCTTGAATGTAGAATTTTATCTCACACCCACCAAGTGTTTATAAAATGCTTGAAAGAGCATTCATCCATGTTTTGAGGGAAATTGAGTTGTGTTGAAAGGTGAGGTTAATTATCTAATGTGGGTAGGGAGGATAGCTGGCATTTAGACATGTAAATAGTCCTAATCCTAGCTAGGTGCAAGGTTGCTACTCTTATAGTTTAATTGGGCTAACCCTATGATAATAGGTGCTAAAACAATTAAACTACCCTCAACCCTTAAAAGAGGGCTTAGGTGAGCTTTGACAGTGTAACCGATTATCTCTAAATGCTAGCATAACTTGGAAGGATGAGGATTTGACTTGATTTGTTTGTTTATCTTAGGTTTACTCATAATTAAAGTCTTTTTATTTTGTTTTAAGTGCTCGACTTCCCATCACCCTTTCTTTTGCCCAACTTGAGGGCGTATAGTCGGCATTGATATTATGAAATACAACTGCCTTGGATATGATCCATACTTGCCGGTTGCTAGCTACAACCACGCTGTGCACCTGCACCAATTTAACTCAACTTTTATATATATATATATATATATATATATATATATATATATATATATATATATATATATATATGTATATGTGTATATATATATATATAGAGAGAGAGAGAAAAATTGAGGCTATTTATATCATTTCAATGTCGTAAACAATTATTTTACGTAGGGGTAGAGACTTGAAAAACTCCAGGCACGTTGGTTGTTTGTGCTCTTCGGGAACACACATGTTGTTTTTTTCAAATCATATAAATTTCATATAATAGTTATCCAATGAATAAGTTTGAAATAATGTTTCATCACCTAATTAAGTGGCCCTATCAGTTATTCAGTATCTGGACTTACGCTCCTTCGTTTACCTGCCGCTCAGGCTTCCCGATAGGCCTGAGAAGTGTGCACCTATCTCAATGATTGTTTAAATGTGAACATGAGTTCCAATTCTAAATAATAACCGGCAAAATAGTTTTATTGATATTCTATTCTCTATCCCTCCTACTTTTAAACTAGAACGAATTTAAAAGTGGGCACCCAACTATGTTGAGCACGAAGTTTATTTTACAGAATAAGGATATACATACTAGGTTTCGACTCACTTTTCGAAATGTTGTCTTTGTTTTTATTTTAGGTAGGGGATCAATGACTATCCTTTCTCCTAGCAAGCCAGAGGGTGGTAAGAAGTAGAAGAGGACCTTGGTACTTGTGTGGTTGCTAGCTATATAGATGCTCACAATGATGTTAAGACTAACACGAGGCCTAGAAGTTCTTAAGGAGGCATGTTGCCCGTATAATATTTTAAACAAGTCTACTTAATGAAAGGTTTTAAGACGTAGTGCCTGCTAACTTTAGCAGTGACGGTGGCCGATGATATAGAAATTTAGGCCTACCGCTAGGGGCCCTGAGACTTGGCGCCCGCCAGTTTTCGTCGTGACAGTGGCTGATGCTTTCTGTTCTTGACTTCCCAGATAAGTGAACTTCCTTATCGCTGGAGTAGTAAATCTTTTTGCAGGTCGGGTATAATTACCTTCCTGTATCGCTACAGTAGTGGACGTTTTGCGGGTCAGGCCTAATTATTTTTCTATGTTGCTGGAGCAGCGAACCTTTTTGCAAGTTAGACATAATTATCTTCCTGTATCACTGGAGTAGCGGACCTTTTTGCATTTCAGGCCTAATTATCTTCCTATGTCGGTGGAGCGACAGACCCTTTTACAGGCTACGCCTTAGTCTTCTTGTGTCACTAGAGCATCAGACCTTTTTTGCGGGCTAGGCTTAGTTATCTTCCTGTGTCACTGGAGCGGAGACTTTTTCAGCGTCAGGACTAATTATCTTCTTGTGTCACTGTAGTAGCGAACCTTTTGATGCATCAGGCCTAATTATCTTTTTGTATATCTAGAGCAGCGAACCTTTTTGCTGTTAAGGCTTAATTATCTTCCTATGTCGCTGGAGCAGCGAACCTTTTTACGTGTCAGGTAAACTTATCTTTCTGTAATGCTAGAGCAATGAACCTTTTTACGGGCTAGGCCTAGTTATCTTTCTCTGTCGTTGGAGCAGAGGACCTTTTTATTAGTCATGCCTAATTATCTTCCTATATTGCTGGATATGCAGACCTTTTTATGCGTTAGCCCTAATTATGTTTTTGAATCGCTGGAGTAGCGAACCTTTTTATGGGTCAGACAAACTTATCTTCCTATGTCTCTGGAGCAGCGGACCTTTTTGTTGGTCAGGCAAACTTATCTTTCTATAACGCTGAAGCAGCAGACCTTTTTGTCAGGAAAACTTACCTTCCTGTATCTTTAGAGCAGCGAACCTTTTTACTGGTCAGGCAAACTTATCTTCTTGTATTGCTAGAGCAGTAGACCTTTTTGCTGTTAGGCGAACTTATCTTTCCGTAACACTGGGGTAGCGAACCTTTTTATGGGTCAGGCGAACTTATCTTCCTGTATCGCTGAAACAACAAACCTTGTTGTGGGTAACGGGAACTTATCTTCTTATATTGTTAGAATTGTCAGTTTTAGCTTCTAACTTCGATGAATACCTTCGTAAGTGTTCTATTCTTTTCTATTTGTATGCTTTGGATACCCCTAGATGTAGAATTTCTATCATTTCCTTTTTGGTAATTTTAAAGGGAAACACTACCATGTGATAGAGGGAACCCGATTGGATTCATTTGACCACCTTTCTTTGCTTTTGCTTTCTTCTTTTGTTTGTCTCCTTTGTGTTTTTAATAGTTATGATTTCCTATGCACATAGAGATTTCGCCCGGGTCCCCATGGCTGTCTTCTATGACTATTTTTTCTTCTTTTGCTTGAGTGTTTAACTTCTTTGAGGACTTGATGACATGAGATATTGAGATGTCAATCCTTCAAGTATAACCCCTTTCCTTTTTTTAGCCACTTAGGCATTGAAGCCATCTCTTTTCGATAGGAGACTTTGAAATGTGAAGATGTCCTGGATATCGAGGCATCCCATTTTGTTAAGATAAAGAGGATGAAGTGTCCTTTGTTACTGGATCCTCTAAACCTTGAGCACGTAACGTGTTTTATATCTCGTACGATGATGCTTGCACAAAGCCTGCTTTGAGGTTAGAGTCCCCACTTTGACTAAGCCTGATTAATGAGATAGTTAAAGTATAAATGTCTTCTATGATGATTGTTGATGTTGAAAACCTTTGATGTAGATCTATGGCTAACCAAGTTTGTGTGCCCTTCCTATAGGTCATTGTTGAAGGCTGATTACACTCTTCTACAATCTGGGGTTCCCAAGTGATCAGGGCGGAGGAAATTCTAATAAATAAGCTTAAAGGCCTATGCACTGATGTAGGAGCACCTGCTAGCTTGGGTGAGACTATGCAGGTGTAACGATTATGTAGGGTCAATTGTGCTGACTATGCAGACATGATTATGTTGACTATGTAGACATGGTGAAGACCTAACCTTGCATGCAAGCAGGTCTCATACTAAGTTTGGGGTCCATTGGATAAAGCCTGCCTAAGGTACAAAAGACTCATGGGTTAGGCACGATAATGTTTTGCAGTTTAGGATAAGAGATAAAAAGTTAGGTGACCGCTGGTTCAAGATCCATGCCATAGGTCATAAGTTGCCTAAGATATAGATCTTTCTTTCAATGGAAGGAGTATCCTTTAATTTTGTGTTAAAGTGCTCCCATTTGAAAGAAACCTCCGATCTCGGTTTGTTGTAACAGAAGCCCTACATATGTGAGAATAATGATAGCCAAAGATACTTTTGCTAGTTTTAGTTAGAGTAGCCCCCAGTCCAATATAGTAAATGTGACCCTTTGTATGTTAGGAAGATGCTCTGGCCGATGATTCCTGGGGTAGCCACTAGTTTCATGCAAAGAATATGGCTATCTCCTTATCGAGAAACATTTACCATAAAGGGAGCCCTAACAGTATAGGGAAATATACGAGAGCCCCTTGCTTTGCATAATGGGTGAATGCCTATTTAGGAAAGTTGAGGATACAAAGTGAGTATCCACTCTTGAATGTGCAGTCATGGTTAAGACCTAAAGTCCTGAATTTTAGAATGGAGCTAAGATCAGAGGCTATGATGATTACAAGGAGGTGTTAAAATAGGTGAATGGTTTATCTAAATCTGATTCAATGACAACAGGCCATAAAGTGCTTTTTATCCTCTAAAAACCAAGGTTTATTTTCACTCTCCTTTTGCTTGGTTCGCCTTTTTAGGTTTTCGTGCTAGCCACTCTTTATTCTCTCTCTCTTTTTCTCTTTGGAGACTAAATGATTAAATTCATATGTTTCTTTATAGAAAAGATCTTTATGGCCGGGCCTCAATAGGGTTACCTACGTGCCCAATGTAGGACCAAGCCACTCATAGTTCAAGAGTAAGAACATGCAACTTAAAGAAGGGGTGCTTCCAGGAGACTTTTGAAGGTAGGTTTCTGGGTTAGGGTGCCAAGGAAATTGGCGTGAACACCGAAATAACCCTATGAAATCCCCAAGTTTGCATAGGCAATGAAGTTAGTGTAAATTATAATGTCTTTCTTTTCTTATTGTTCTTATTTTCAAACTCTTCTCTTTATTTTTGTTTCCTTTTTTTTGGGGCAGGACCATTGGTTCGAACTTTACCTTTTTTTTGATTGCTGGGTTTGATATGGATACCACCCATGACACACTCCCACTCCCTAGTTAGGTCAGATGTGGTTATGAAAGAAATATGCTTACTCGAAGGCTTAAAAGGGTTCCTAATGTGAATTTATCAAGTTTAACAAAGGTGTTAATGTAGGTTATGAAAGAAGGCCACCTATCCTAAGCATCCTTAAAGATGCACGACTTATTGGAAAGGAATTTCTAAATTTTTTTTTCCTTTTTTAGATGATGGATTGAAATCCCTTGTCTCTTTTTTGTTACTTTCCCTCTCCTTTTGCTTGGCTCTCCTTGTCAGCTTCTCAAGGTAGCCCTGTTTCTCTTTTCTCTTTTTTTTTCCTTTTTTTACTCGAGATTTGTCATAGGATAGAAGCATGCTATAAAAAAAAGAATATGAGAATGTACAAAAGAACTAATGAAGGAGATGATTTTGTTAATAAGTCAAGTTTACATCAGACTTGGATTTATGATTATAAGCTAAGCATGACATGGTATTAAGATGTGTCATATCTTCTAAACAGAACTCAAGGCATCTTGTGTGAAAGTTTTCTTTGTCTTGGATTCAACGATAAACAAGTCACACTTTCACTTTGGTGGTCTGAAATGGCTAGAATGCTATCATGTCAGCCAAGTGGGTTACAGTCATGGTTGGGTCTTCTGAGTAGCTTTAGGTTGAGGAAGCTCCCCTAACTTGAACATACTTTCTAAGTTATTCTTAAAGCCTCGACAATCCTCAGTATTATGTCCCCTTGCTTGGTGATATGTGTAGTAATTGTTTAAGTCCAGTTTTTGGGTTCCACATGCTTTCCGTCTTTGGTCTAATTGGTGGGAGGTCAATCATACCTTCAGAAAGTAAGCATTAATAAGGGTGTATTTGGTGTAGCAGTCTAGAGCATGCACTGCTTTGCTTGTGGAGCCATTGTCCTTCTTATCCCTATTCTAATAGTTACCTTTAAACATTTTCGGGGCATTGGTGGGTGTGTCCCTAATAAGGGTTTGGAGTGCAGTGGCCATCAATGCCATCTTCTTCTCACTCTGATCCAGTGTTGTTTGCATTTTTTATCATCTTCATGAGTTAAGCTAGTTCGTTGCCTTCAGCCTTTAGGATTGATGAAGTGTCAAACTTTGACTAGGATTTTGACTTTAACCCAACTGGTGGAGTTCCCTTGGACTCTTCTTAAGATATAAGTCTTATGGTTTATGGACTCCGCTCATATAACTTTCTGGTCTTACTTATCATAAGTAATAATGTAACGATTTAGAGAAGTGGAATGTTATAGTAGTCAACCATTTTGGATATACACTAAAAGAAATGGTTAATGGCTTGTAATTGGGGGAGAAAGAGACAAGGGCTTGGTGGGCTTGAAGGTTTAGACTGAAATGGGATTAAGATATGGGGTTTTAGGCTGAAACTGAGTCTTATCCTAGATTAGGTTCTAAGTTGGGCTTGGAGAGTTGACTTATAAGCCTAAGTTGGGCTCAAGTCTTTCTTAGGTGAATCACGAGCCTATACTGACCTAAGTATGATTACGATTTGGTTTGCTTGAATGAACTAGTTTTAGCACATGGTTAACTCTAGGTGGACTCATATAGGGATTTTAGATCTAGGGAATACACGATATGTAAACTTATGTATGGGTAAGATATCTAGGTCTTACTTGGACTTATGCATTATGAATATAATGCGTTATTAGGTGTAAACTAGAGTGGACTAGTGTTCTAGAGTTCTAATAGGCCATATTAAGCACCGTAGACCAAGATGGACTCATAGGATATATATGCGTGATGAGGCCTAATGATGCATGACTCTTTCACCTTAAGTATCCTACAACTGATGTGCGAAGACCCTAAATGAACTATATTAATTTATTGAAGAACCCAGAATATCATCTTATGCCATGAACGTACACCTTGTGGGATGAAGACTTAGCCTGACCTCCTAATGGGATCCCGGTCGGGTTCTAACCAAGCCCGAAGCTTACACCCTGACTCTTCATAAAACCTTTATGCATGGAAGCTAACAGACTCTCCTATTGAACCCGTATGGATCCTGGTTGGGTTTTGGGCTAACATGGACTCAGTTCCACTCTTATACACAGATTACCTATTCATCTCTCCTTTTTTTTTTCTCTTTTTCTTAGATAATCCCAGTTGGGATTCCCCTCTTTTTTGGCCAAAATCGATACTCTAAATTGGAGTTAGAACCTTTTTCAGATTCTAGATCAAAAGTCTTGTTAGGACTCAATTGGCCCATAAGCTGTTTTTGGTCCCTAATCCAATTCTTACGGCTTCGGTTTGACCAAAAATGCTACACTAGACTGGAGTTAGAATCTTTTTCAGATTCTAGATCAGAAGTTGTGTTAGGACTGAATCAGCACAGAAGCCATTTTAGTTCCAAATCCAATTTGTAGGATTCCTTTTTTTGGCCAAAATTGGAACTCTAAACCAGAATTAGGATCCTTTTCAAATTCTAGATCAAGAGTTCTATTAGGACTCAATTGGCCCAGAAACCATTTTGGTTCCTACTTCGATTCATAGATTTAGTATTCTTCTAATTTATGCTCTTCTAAGACTCACAACATTAATGTATAGTCCTTTGGGTTGAAGACGTTAAATCATATAAGGTCATATTGCATTCAATCATACATATGAGTTCCAACCTGAATAAGAGTCATATGTTACATAGGTTTCAGGTCAGGTTCCGAACAGTCCTCTCACAACCCAATGCTTCGTATGCCACCCATGGGCTGCATGGTATGACTAGAACATTTTGGATGCTTCTCCGAGTCGTGGGATCAGGAAAGTATGTCGTGAGTGGTTGAAGCAACTGCTTGCTTAGCTGGAAGTCTGAATGGACCCATCGAGTGACCAACCACTTTCCTGAGATGTAGAACCAGGGTTTTGCTGTTGATCCCCGATCGGCAGTGTCTTATAATGCAAAGTACGCCTATACAAGTACAATTAAGATAATTTCATGTATTGAAGTTCAAATCTCACCCTCTTAAAAACATTCCTAGTGGAGTTGCTACTGTAAGGATTCAGCCCCCAGATTGCAATCTCCGACGAATGGTCAGGCTCTTATGGGGTAGGTACTTCTATACTTTTTTAGAAATTATAAATCCATTTATTTTTTATTTCTTATTTTTATGACAGTTTAGGCATTACTGGGCTATAGGTTCACAGAAGAATAGGCTTATGCTTAGCCAGAGGACCTGACCGGGTTCCCTGGGGAGGTCCAGGTCCATCTCTCCTAGACTAGGCCCTAGCAGTCTCTTCAGCTGGGCTAGAATCCAAGTGTAGGGATGATCTAGGATGCTGGGTAGGTTCTTAGGTTAGATTAGGTCCCTGATTTCGGTCCAAGCAGATTCTATTGCACGGATCCCAGTCCGTCTTCCTTAGCCAACAGTGGATAAATAGATGCCAAATTAAAATAGTACAGAATTAGTCTATAGCTATATAGAATCGCTAGTGAGTTTTAGGGAAACTTACAAACCATGACAACTTTTGAAGTAGATCATACCGACAAGGGCACCGAATGGACAAATTTAAGCTACTTCAAAAGAGTTTTAGAAAGGCCCAAGAAATCCTTAGTGTGGGAACCTATCCTAACTCCTTAGTTTGGAGCCGAGGTTCCAGGCTCGAAGATGACGGAATGCACCCTATCGCCGCCCGTCATCATTAACGGTCTCTACTAGTTAATATAGAAAATTAAAACTTAATCATGCTAACATACATTGATGCAACCAATTATAGTCATTCATATAATCATGTAAAAGGTATAAACTTTAGTCCATTGCAAAAAAATTAAACCAAATAAGTTACAACGGACAGGAACTACCTAAAGATTACGTCTTATACAATTTAGCATCAAATAGGAATAGCATATAAGAGTAGGGAAAGATAGAGTTTTTAACCTTTAGGATAAGCCACCTGAATTACATAAGAACCCAGCAGAGTAATACTTTTTAAATGGTTAACCCAATTCTCTATCTTTAATGTGTGGAGTAGTTTTCTCCTTATTTTTAATGGTTAACCCAATTCTCGATCTTTAATGTGTGGAGTAGTTAACCCAATTCTTTAACTGATGCCTAATCCATGCTTCCAATTTGATGCCTAATCCATCCTAATTCAATGCTAATTTAATGCCTCTAACCCCTAGGGATAGCCTCCTATTTATAGTGGTTGAGGGCATAGTTGAATCAGTTTAGAAATAGGAGACCTAATCCTAGTCTCATTAAGATTAATCTAAATAGGTATACTAATTCTGATAGGATTCTAACTATTAATCTCAGTAAATTAATCAGCCTAGAATTCTAACTAGTTAATCCCACTTAGCATAAAAGGATTCAGTGACAGGGAGCCCAAATGGGTTCCCAGCTATCGTACCCGGCCTAATCCTTGGAAGCAGGAACCTGCCTGGGTTCCTAGGTTAGATTGCAAATAACCCAATTTATTTTGGCCATAACTTTCACGTCTGATGTCTATTCTGAGTGATTCTTTTTTCTTTCCTGAAAGTGCATTGAGTTTAGTCTCTACTAAAACCAATTCCATAATTTTTATACAAGTGTGGAGCAAGAGATAAGCAAAACAGTAAAGATGTTTCATTCTTAGCACTAGTCCAAATGTTCAACTTATATCCTTTCCATTGCTTATTGGACTTTGGTGCACAAAACATCAGTAGAAAGCTTATTTAATTAAGAATACTAATACCTAGGCTTAATAATCTTATACTTTCAAGAGTTGATCTCAACTGGATGCCGAACACTGTTAATTTGGACCTCTTTGGGCTTCTTGGGCTCTATTAATCTTTTAGATTGAATTTAGGGATAACTCTACTGGACCCCCAAGTACCTAAGTTGGGGTATAAATTTTGTCATTGGAAAATTAAAAATAAGATGTCATGTTTAGGCATCTACACCCATATGTGCAATATAACTGGTTAGAGTTGACATTCTTTTTGCACATTACGTGTGTATATAACGTATATAGGTAGACTAAACTAACCAACTATGATTATGTACTCCACCTTTTCCTTTTGGGTTTGGGGAGGATCTTATTAGGGGACTAACTCAAAGTTATTTTGTGTAGAAAAGGAGTGGGATAGAAACCGTAGCTAAAATATACGATTGTGCTAAAATGAGGCGATATAGAAATCTTTTGGTGATCCATAAATATGTGTATGTAATGCAGATGGTGTTTAAAATTAAAATCGTGTGTGGCTTTGACTAGTAATTTTTTTGTCATAATGCCACGAAAAATTAAACAACAACCTTTTTTTTATGTCATCGAGCATGTCAGGATCTATAAACAACTACTTGAATAATAATGAAGGTGATAACCAGGATTTAGGTTACCAAGTGCCTGGGAAATTACAACCAAACCTAGGTGGGGCATGATAGTAGCCCTTGAAGTATCTAGTAATGTTGAGGGTCTAGCTTATTGGAAGAACTTGGTGGCTGAACTGATAAAGAGAATCCCTCCTATACCACTTGAAACACTTCTAAGCCTAATAAGTTGGCTGATAGAGTAGCTTGACCCTAAGGTTTATCATAGAAAGTTTGACTTTATAGAACTTGAAGAATGGATTAGGGGAATGAAGAAAATATTTGCAGTAATTGAGGTACCTGAGGAGAAAATGGTGAACATAAGACCTTCTGTTTAGTTAGAGAAGCAAATATATAGTGGAGTACTATAAAAGAAAAACTACAAGGACCTGATCTTACTTGGGAAAAATTTCTTGAAAAACATAGGGTCAAGTTCTATCCAATAATGGTTCAACACCAAAAGGAGAAAGAATTTATAGAACTAAGGATAAGTGGTAATATGTTAATGATGCAGTATGCTAGTAAGTTCATTGAATTATCAAGGTTTGTTCTGGATTTTGTGGCTTCCAAAAGGATGAAGATGAGTAGATTTGAAGAAAGTTTTAGCCTTTTATATTTAAAATTAGCTAGTAGGTCAACCAATTCAAACTTATCAAGAGCTATAGACAGATTAAAGAATGAGTAGAGAGCTTTGTACCCAGGAAATCAAAAAAGGAAGTGGAATAATTAAGGGACTTCAAGTAAGAGGGTAAGCTAGAAGAAGCCTGTTGTTGGTCTTGTCAAAAGTCATCCATCAATCTCAACTGAACCTTGCAAAAAGTGTGGCCACATAGAGCACACCGCAACAGAGTATTGAGTAGGTACTGACAAATGCATATGGTGTGGTAATCCTGATCATTTGATAGCCGTTGCTTCATAAGGGGGAAGGCTATATTAAAAGGAGTTGTAAGGTCGCTGACACTGTCACGCCAGGGACTTCACCCCCTAAACCCCCAATTATAGGGCGAGTCAGCGTGATGAGCTGAAACGAAGCTATAACTTCTAGTATAGTAGTCACTGGAACTCTCTTTTTAAAATTCAAAACCATTTTGTCTTTTGCTTGATTCTAGTGCCACCGTTCATTTATATCCGCCCCAACTGCATTATAATAGAATTTAGAAAAAGAAAAGGTTGGGGCTAACTATAGAATTAGCTTACCAAATGGACAGGTGACGGAGTGTCCCATGCTTTAGGGATAGATTAGTTGACCACTCATGGGGCAAACATTGATTGTGAAAACCTTAAAGTCACTTTAAGGGACCAAAAGGGTCGAGAAGTATGCTTTTATGGTGAAAGGGATAGGAATGGATATCCTATAATTTCAATTGTGAAAGCGTATAAGCTATTAAGGCAAGGTTGTATAGGATAACTATGTTATGCCACTGAGGTTAAGGAGAAGGAGATGAAAATAGAAAGCATCCATGGGTTATGTGAAGTTTTTAATGTCTGTTTTGAAGAATTACCCAGTTTACCCCCTGAGCAAGAGACTGATTATGAAAATGAGCTAGTGCGCAACCTATTCTAAAAGTCCTATATAGGATGACCCTAATAGAACTTGAAGAATTAAAAACATAACTGGACAAAATATTGCAGAAGGGATTTATTAGGCCAAACATGTCACCCTGGGGAGCTCCAGCTTTATTTGTGAAGAAAAATGATGGAACCTTAAGACTTTGTATAGATTATAAAGAAGTAAACAAAATCGCTATCAAGAACAAGTATCTTTTACCCTGTATAGATGATCTACTTGACCAATTGCAAGGAGCTGGGGTGTTTTCGAAAATTAACTTGAGGTCTAGTTGCCACCAGCTTAGAATTAAACTAGAGGCACTCCTAAAAATGCTTTCAGGACCAGATATGATCATTAAGAGTTTTTTGTAATGCCATTTGGACTTACCAATACCCGTGCTATATTCATGGTCCTCATGAATTGGGTTTTCAGGTCTTATATGGATAAATTTATGGTGATATTTATACATGACAGTCTGATGGACTATAACGACAAGAAGGACCATGGTTGAGGACTGCATTTACAAACTTTGAAGGAACACCAACTATATGGTAAATTAAAAAAGTTTGACTTTTTGTTAACTGAGGTGACATTTTTAAGGCCTGTAGTTTCCAAAGAAGGGATTAAGGTGGATCCGGGGAAAATAAAAGCGGTAACTGAAGGTCCCAGACCAACCACTGTTATAGAGGTAAGGAGTTTTCTTGGGTAAGCTAGATACTATAAGAGATTTGGGAAAGATTTTTCGAAAATAGTATCCACATTAACTAACTTGCTAAAGAAGATGACTAAATTTGAATGGTCAGACAAATTTGAGGAGGCATTTTAGGAATTAAAAGGCAGTTGATTATAACCCTCATCCTTACCTTATTAGTAGAGGGTAAAGAATACATTATTTAGGGTGATGCCTCTAAGAATGGGTTGGGGTGTGTGTTACTGCAAGATGATAAAGTAATAGCCTACACCTACTGTCAACTTAAACCTTATGAAAAGAATTAGCCAAATCATGATTTGGAGTTAGTGGCAGTGGTTTTTGCATTGAAAACATGGTGACATTATATAGGTGTTGTGCAAGACTTATATTGATCATTGAAGTTTAAAATATATCATTACTCAGAAAGAAATCAACCTAATGCAATGACGGTGGTTGGAGTTGCTTAAGGATTATGATCTGTACATTCAATATCATCTAGGAAAGGATAGTATCGTTGTATTTAAATCGAGTAAGAAGGCCTAAGATAGCTCTAACATGATAATAATTATCCAACCCAACATCTTATGAGATCTCAAGAATATGGGTATTGAGCTTTTGTCACATGGGCCATCGAATGGATTGCTATTAACATTAGAGGTACAACCTCCATTCTTTGGCTCTGAGCTGATGGACTTCTTGTTTTAATTCCTTTAGTATTATCAATTTAGAAGTGATAAGATCCTTATCCTTCATAATTTTCTGTTACATATGTAAGTCTAGAAGGTTGCATTTCTGACCAGTTAACTTTATCTTTTAATAAGAGGTTTTTAAGCTTTTGGAGATATTGAGCTTTAATATTTGATTCCTCAATTTTCTTAATGAGTTCGAAGAGGAGTTCTTCTTGTGATTAATCTTTTGTAATTACATTACCATTGTTAGGACAAAGAGTGACTTCTTCATCTAAAGAGTAAGAGAGGTTGGAGTTAGATGTTTGAATTTTGTAGAGGGCTTCTGCAGAATCACTATGATCTAGAAGGGAAAGCATTGCTTTTCAAAGCCTTTTTTCTTCAAGTTGCATAGTTTTTTTCTTTTAATGGGCATTCATTAGCTTTGATCCGATTTGATGGCACTTGTACATGTAAGAACATGAGCTTGAGAGCGTTGAGATGGGTTTTGTATTACATTCATTTGATTCTTATTGGAGAAGTTTCCTTTAGAGTTTTTCTTGGGTTAGGGGTAATATGTAATTTTAGTTTCACATTTTATTATGACAATTTTCCGAAGATCTTCTAATAAGCCCTTTTTTAAGATGGATGAGCTTCTATTTTTGGATAACCAAATTGTTCATAAAACGATACGAACTAATTTTGAAATAGTCCCTTTTCAGATTCATATTTGTTTTGAATTCTTAGTTCAGTGCAAAGGGTTGGTCCTCCTTTCTTAATAAAGGTAAACTAGTGGCCATACTTTAAATTATTCCACAAAATTTTAAGTTAATCGCAGGGGTCTTTTAATTTTTGCCTTATTCTTTGAGAAAATAGGGTGGATAATCGATAAATGAATCTTTCTTTCCAATAATTTTCATTAGCGTCTTTCTTAGTAGGACATAGATAAGGAACATATCCTTGTATCATTTATAATCACTTAGACTTGGACATGTAAGATTTTGAATTATTTCTAAATATGAAAAGGTCAATGCTTTAGTATTTCTTATCAAGTACATGACTGCAGTATAAAGAAGGCATTTTTTTATTGACTTATAAAATCAGAAGCAAAGAGTTTTACAACATTTTCCACAAAGACTCTTTTTGCAATATTTAAAGTTGCACAAACTCCCATTTTTTAAAGAGTATTGGCAATTTCATATTTAGAGATTCTATCTATGTTCCATTCATAAATTGTGTTTCCACCATAGTTGGATTGAATTATTGTTTTATTGGTTCAAGTTGAAGATTTGGAGGGGCAGACCTAGGATAGTATGGTTGATTTTGAATTCTAAGTTTCCATCTACTATTTTGTGTAGCTAATTTATTAGTTTGAGTTTCTTTATAGTTATCTTCGATGGTTTGAGTAACATATGAATTATGCAAAGTGCTAGTTTCAAAATTGATTGAGACTACTGCAAGTGCACGGGTAGCCATAGCACAGATAAAGATATCGTTCCTCAGGGGCTGATGTAACTTACTGAGTCTTGTCTGTCAGAATGTGCTAAGCAAAATTCTAATTCAATTGGTTTTGATTTAACAATTTCTAATTCACTATTCTAAATAAATCAAAGAGAAAATATGTTTAGGAATTCTTGTAGTTATGAAAGAGTATCGGATCAAAACAACAATCATATGCTTTTCTCTAATTGGCTAATATCGAGGAATTGTAATCTATCCAGAAATTTAACCTATTCTTTCGAAATCAATCAAATTTGCCTAAACTAAACAAAAGTCGTTCTTTCAAACTAATTTATCTTAATTGAATTTTGCTATATTCGATTAGTCTCTAGTCCTCCTAACTTGCAAACCTCTCTTTCGAGACGACTCCACATTAGGTTTAATTAAGCAGTCTAACCACCATATGTGACCTTCCAGTTTTTCATTCGTTTATTTCAAGTGAGCAAGCAAACTTTGGCCAAAAATTTACTCACAACATGAATAACACTTGATAAACGAAATCAAATCACTCATGAAAATAAGCACAACTCTACACATTAAAAAATAATCCAACTACACTTCTACAAACTACTAAATCCCTAGACAAAAGAAAACTACTCAGACATGATTAAGAAATAAACAAAACTAACCAACAATCCAGCAAAATCTAAGAGAAAGGCTTGAGTGAGATGGCCTTTAACTAAGGGCTTCAAACCGCCTCGAAAACCAAACACATACACCCAAGATTTCTCACCAAAACTAAAAATCAAACTAGAAATAAAAAAATTTGAGAAAGCAACAAACTAGGCTAAACTCTAATCTATGCTTTTGTATTGCTCAGGGATTGCCTTTCATTGCTGCAGGATGAAGCTATTTATAGAGGATCTCGCTTGATCTTAGCCACATAGACGAAGGAAGACGAAGAGGCAGTAGTTACAGGCTCACCATGGTCTGTGGCAGGTGCCACGGTCTGACCGTGGTCTAGTCTGGAACCGGCTTTCTGCTCTTTTCTTTCTCCACGGGCGCAGCAACTCGTGGGTGTCCGTGGGAGAGGTCAAAATACATCTATTTATGGTCAAATCCTGCATAAAATGACTTAAAATCCTACAAAACACATAGAACAACTATACCCAAGCATAAATCGAGAATAAGAGTGTAAATAATAACATTAAGCACATAATTCTCCTAAAAATTGATACAAAATAGCCTTGAAATGATGTATACATTAAGAACTTATCAAACGCCTCCACATTTAAACTGTTGCTTGTTCTCAAGCAAAAGCAAAAACCAAAAAATTTACGCAACCTCCTTAGGAAAGACGTTGGTGCATTCAAATGGCAAAGCTGATCCAAAAGTAGCCCAAAAAGATGCAAAAATCACTAAGAAACTGAATAGGGAATGAAAATTGTGAAAACCTTTAAATAGACCACAATGTTAAACTTAAATCAATCTCCCACAAATCGTAAAATACAATCATTCAATCATATGAAACAAGTGAGGCTAGCAAGGCTGGTAGAACCTCCCTATAGTTATGTGGCACTCATCACTCATGCATTTATAATAATGAAGGTTTTCTCAATTCTCATTCCTTAGACTCAAATCTACCATAATGTTGACAGGATGTTCAAATTCATCATCACTAAAATGCAAACACAGTAGACAATCATGAGGACTATTCCTAGGGATGTCACAGGGCTATGTGCAAAGGTAAGAGGGGAACAAACAGTTTGGAAATGAGGAGCTAGAAACCAAAGACTAAGAGCTAAATAATTCCAAATGCATCATACTACCTCCTTCTTGAATCATTACAGCTTATCAACAAATTAAATCCTAAATTGAAAAGAGAAGGAGTTGAAATTCACAAATATCTTACAATCCCACCGAGGCTAACACTTTCTTTTGATTTTTTTTTTTATCATGATCATTTCTTTCTGTTTTTTTTCATTTTTTTTTTTTTAACAATAAGGATAGCCAAGAGGAAATCCATAACGAACTTTAAATTCCAACCCTTCTACAGACTTTGCACAATGAAACAAAGGATTTATCAAAATCTCACATCCCTTTGCCAAATAGCCAAAATTCACTAAAAGATAACAATCCACCTTACGAGTTCCCAATGATGCAAAAGAATGAAACACTCCTCTAGTCTTAGCTTAAGGGTAAGACAAGTATTTGGCCATGGGCTATAACAGAAGGTTTAAATGAAGGAAGATGGATATAGACTCAAAGGGGCTAGCAAGGGATGCAATATACACCAAGGATGGCTATTTTGCCGCGGGTTTCAACGAATCAAAGAAAGAAAAATGCCTCAATCATATTGCCTAAATGCATATGCGAAATGTGATCTTGAATGAGAATCAAAGTAAGTTCCAGAGAAATGATATCAAGGAAGAGCACAAGAAAGAAAATATGAGACTAAAAATGATGAATAGCCTCTAAAAGCTCAAAATCTCACGGGACATCTGCCAAGTTCAAAACTAGCTCACTAGTAAACATATACCAAAAATCATGTAAAGACTCATGGGGTAAATCAACTTGCATTCAACATGTGGTTAAAACATGGAGATCATTTCTAAAACTCATTCACAGACATTTTATGCACAATTCGGGCAAATCGAAGGATCAAACAAAGCCATGGAAGTCTACAAATCTAGAAAGATCATCATTAGAGGAAATTTTTTTTTCTCTTTTTAATTTTTGTTTTTTTTTGTTGACATTTTTATGCATGCTTCTAACAACAATGCAAACCAAAAATGCAAAGAGACTAAAAAAAACTAAAATCCTAGAATGAATAGAAAACTAAATGCACTACTAAACAAAACTAAATACTAAAATCAAAAACTACGAAAACCACCACTAAAAACATATACAAAGTACAAACACACCAAACCAAAAACAAGCATCCGACACCGGATATAATGACTAACTAACTCCCCCATGCTTCAATCACACATTGCCCTTAATGTGGGCGCAGAATAGAAAAAGGGAAGGGGAGTAGCACAGAGCAATCAGAAAGGAGGTGGTGTTGGAGGATGCGGTAATTGGCCATAGGAGATATGCCAATCTCGCTATGTCTCTAGACATGCCCTATAATCTTGGAAATATTGTCTCTGGGAAGCAAGTGACCCACAAAGTTCATCGTGGCGGTCTTGGACAAAGTCCCGAAGAGCAGCGTTCTCAGAAGGAACAAATCCTCGGAGGGAAACTTGCTCCTCTTAAATGGATCTAAGGGTGTCTTAAATGTCAGAATACTTAGGAGGGGGTGGTTGAGAGGAAGAACTAGGTCCGGCTTGACTAGATTGAGGGGCTGGATGATGGGGTGCAGGTTGAACAACCTCCTCATCATCAGGTACCCAATAAAGGTTAGCTCGGTTAAGAAGGGTGATGTGATGGACATTAGGGGGCGGCAAAAGCCGGTCATCGGGTTAAATCCAACACAAGCAGCCAGCCTCAACTTTACAAAAGTTCATAATCTCAAAAGCAGCTTGATCAAGCCGCTGAGACTCGAAAACTCTATCCTCGAGATTGGGCTCAACACCCAAGAATCTAGCAACAATAGTTATATTCCCGCCTATGACTGTTCTACCTTTAGTGCTAACAGCAGCACGATGTAATTGTCTAGCTAAAAATGAACCTGGGTCAAGCTGGACACCATCAAGTATACAGGACAAAAAGTACAACTTAGAAAGTCTCAAGACATTTAGACTATCATCCTGAGCAAATAGAGAACAAGCCAAGATATGTTGAGATACTCTAATGCAGGGGCCCCTAATATGTGGTCATTTTGATGAACTAGTACTGTGCCTAACACTCCCCGAAAGTTCACCCCAAAATGCATTTGGGTTGCGGGGGACTTGGCGGTGCGATAAATCCATGGTTGGTCGAAAACTAAAAATACTGCTGAAGGTGCCTAAGTCCAATTTATAAAATTGTCTCTGCAAATAAAACGATATATACCTCGCTTGACATTGAGGTCCTCTAGTGACCTCGACATAGAGTGTACTAAGAAATTCTGGGGTCAGATCCCGGTATGTATGCTCTTTGAGTTCTAAAAAGTGTCCTATACCACCTCTTGTAAATAATCATCTAATATCATCCAACATTCCCAACCGGGCCAACAAATTCTCATCATAATATCTAGTTGCTGCAACCATATGTTCATTTAAACAATTGTACTTAGCAACATAATCAGGATGTGTTAAACTAATGGGGTGAGGAATGTTACCTCTAGCACGCGAGGTTCGAGATGTTCTTTGAGGTTGAGGTGGTGCTTGACTTGAAGACCCAACCTTCTTGCTACTCCTTTGTCTCTTGGTTGGTGCCATGGTTGCAAACTCTAACCAAAAACAAAACTAAAACCGAAATAAGAACTAAAACCTAGAAAATTAAAGAAATTAAGTAAAAATATAAGAATAAGAGAGAGAAAAGAATGGGAATGGTGGATAAGTGAAGGTGAGATGAATTTGAAGAAGAAAAGAGATGAAATTTGTGGAGAAAAAGGGAAGATTGAGTGAAAAGAAATGATTTGGTGTGAAAATGATTGAAAATGGTGAAGAAATGAGGGAAGATTAGAGGTGTGAGGTGTGGAGAGTTTAGAGAGAGAAAATGGAGGTATAGAGAGAGAGTATGTCGAGAGGTTGAAGAAGAAGTGAGGGAGATGAAAGGGCACTGCGGTAAAAAACCTAGACCGTGGGCAGTAGCAGTCCACCACGGACCGTAGGATTCACCACGATCTAACCGTGGTGTCTGCTAGTGTGCTATGTTTTTTCATATTTTTTTATTACTTTTTCTGCATGGCAGTCCACAGCCGTGGTGCAGGGGATATGGCCGTGGTGGTTAACATTTTATTCATATCTCTTTGTTTTCCTTTTTTTGGATAAACTGCAAAAATAGTAAAAATAAAAGCTAAGAAAAGAAAAAGGAAAAGAATTTTGGTTGTCTCTTAAAAAGCGCTCTTTTAAGGTTAAGAGCTTAACCTTTGTTCTATGCTTAGTCCAGATTAAGAAGTGTATGGACATTGGCTTTGTCCCAGATTACAAAATCAAATTTCTTCAAGCGAAGATATCATTTTAAAAGTTCTGGCAGCAGGTCCTTCCTCTTAATAACTTGGTGCCATAATGCATTATCTGCATACAAAACAGATCGCTCTTGTGGCCCATCAGAAGGGCTACCACCAACTTGTTCAACCACCACATCACAATCTGCATCAAAACCTTCCATATGGGGCATAAAGAGAACCGTTTGTGCAAAGCTACCGTAATCACTCATGGAAGACTCATTAGGAAGAGGGGCCTCAACCTCGGGCTTATCAAGTAGCATAAGAGAGGCAAACTCTACCGTAACATACCCTTGGTCGGGGTCCTCATAAGAAATCCGATCAGAATCAGGATGATCATCGCAATTCAAGATATCCTCCACATCAATCTCAGGAAAAAGGGGTAATGCATCTAATATAGAAGAATGAGGAGAAACCGCGTCCTCCTTTCTCTGACTAAACACAGAAAAGTGCCCTTCTACCTCAAGAGATACACGACCCTCTCTTACATCAATATAACAACCAGCGGTCGCCAAAATGGTAGGATAATTTGAGCATCATTGGTTTGAGGCATATCAACTATAATGAAGTCCTCCAACACCCAAATGTCTCCTATATTAATTGACACACTATCCACTTTACCTATAGGTTGCATCACAGAACCATCAGCCAACTATAATGAAAAAGGTGCGGCTAGTAATGGCCCTAGGTGCAGCTTATGAAACAAAGAATAAGGCATTATGCTGACACTAGCACCTAAATCACATAGACCTCTCTCAATTTCCACCTTTCCCATAATACAGGGGGATAGAAAAGCTGCATGGGTCAGGGACCTTATGGGGAAAAATGGTGGGGATCTCAACAGTGTCATTATATTTCTCTCCTTATTTCCACCTATGATCATTTCCCTACCCTCTTCCATTAGTGTATCCTCACGGTCTGTTAAGTCTTCTTCTTCTTCCTTCATGGTAACACAATTATAGTGCTCACGAGGATTGGGTTCGGGCTTGCTACGAAGTCTATCTAGGGGCGTAGATGAGAAAGTAGATTTTTGGGTAATTTGAGCTTCTGACATCCTATTGTGGGTTGTAAGCACATCAATCTTTGAGGGTAATTGCTTAATATACGCATCCCATTTTTGTTGGGGCATCTGAGAAGGGAATGGGGGTCTTTGAAAACCAGGGGGTGGTCTAACATTCATAGGAGGCACATTTGATGGGTTTAAATTAGAACTATAAGAAAAATTTGGATGATTCTTCCAAGCCAGATTATGGGTTTTAGAGTAAGAGTCATTGGTCCGTCTCGGGTTAAAATTCTGAACATAGTTAACTTCATTAGGGTCTTGGGGAAAAGGACTCCCCACTTAACAGTTTAAAGTTACATGGTCAACAGAACTATAAATTTCACAAGGGAAAAAGGCACTAGAATTCACAGCATTAACATTCATCCAGTCTAGTCTTTGAGTCATGGCATCTACTTTAGCAGAAAGTAAAGTAAGCGTATCAACTGCAAGCTTACCTTCAACCCACTTGGGTTGGCCTTGTTTAGTGGACCATTGAAAGTTATTTTGTGCATCTCCTCGATCAGATTATGGGTTTTATCCTCAGTTTTGCTCATCAGAGTTTCTCCTGCCGTCGCATCAATAGTGGACCTTACAGATTGAGTCACACCATTATAAAAGGCTTGGATACTCAGCAAATGCTAAAGACCATGATAGGGGCACAAATGCAGCAGATCTTTAAAATGCTCCCTGGCTTCATAAAGCGTCTCATCATCTTTTTGCATGAAGTTAATGATCTGATTCCTTAGGCTTGCTATTTTGCTTGAAGGGAAAACTTTAGCGAGGAATGCTCTTGTCAACTCATCCCAGGTGGTAATGCATCCATATGGCAAAGAGTGTAACCAAGCTCTTGCCTTATCCCTCAATAAGCAAAGAAATAAGCGCTGGTGAATCGCATCACTGGAGACTCTATTGAGCTTCAATATGTTGTACATCTTTGAAAAGACCGAGAGGTGTGGATTCAAATCTTCTAAAGCAGTTCTTGCGAACTAGGATTGTTGCACCATGGAAATGAGTGCCGGTTTGAGCTCGAAATTATTAGCATCCACAGCTGGGCGAGCGATGCTTGAGGCGATCCCTTGGACTCTAGGGGTAACAAAATCTCAAAGAGTCCTTCTTTGGTCACCTCCTTCTCCTGCCATGCTTGAATTCCTTCTTGCCTCGGTCCTTTGTTCTTCAATCCTTTGCGTTTTCCTTCTTAAGCGAAAAGTCCTCTCAATCTCAGAAGCGGATTCGTACGAGATCGGACTTCACATAAACTAGGAAAAATTCCTGCAAGCATTTTCATCAACACTACCAGCGCAGTTAAACAAGAAAAAAAATAACAAAAAAAGAAACCACAAAATACTTAGTCATTTTCATAAAACTAACTCAATAGTTAACAGTTTAGTCCGCAGCAACGGTGCTAAAAATATGATTGAGACTACCGCAAGCGCACGGGTAGCCGTAGTATATATAATGATATCGTTCCTTAGGGAGTAATATAACTTACTGAGTCTTGTCTATCAGAATGTGCTAAGTAAAATTTTAATTCAATTGGTTTTGATTTAACAATTTCTAATTCACTATTCTGAATCAATTAAAGAGAAAATAAGTCTAGGAATTCTCATGGTTATGAAATGAGTATTGGATCAAAACAACAACCAGGTGCTTTTCTCTAGTTGGTTAATCTCAAGGAATTGTAATCTATCCAAAAATTTGATCTATTCTTTCGAAATCAATCAAATTTGCGTAAACTAAGCAAAAGTCGTTCTTTCAAACTAATTTGCCTTAATTCAAGTTTAATATATTCGATAACTCTCTAGTCCTCCTAACTTACAAATCTCTCTTTCGAGATGACTCCATGTTAGGTTTAATCAAGCTGTCCAACAACCAAATGTCACATTTCAGTTTTTCATTCGATTGTTTCAAGCGAGCAAGCAAACTTTGGCAAAAAATTCTGCTCACAACATGAATAACACCTGATAAATGAAATGAAACCAATCATGGAAATAGGCACAATTCTACAAAATAGAACATGATTCAACCACACTTCCACAAACTACTAAATCCCTAGACAAAAAAAAAAAAAAAGCTACTCAGACATGATTAACAAATAAACAAAACTAACCAACAATTTAGCGAAATCTGAGAGAAAGGCTTGACTGAAATGACCTTCAACCAAGGGCATTAAATTGTCTCGAAAACCAAGCACATACACTCGAGATTTCTCACCAGAACTAAAAATCAAACTCGAACAACAAAATTTGAGAAAAAAAGAAACTAGGCTAAACTCTAATCTATGCTTTTGTATTGCTCTAGGATTGCCTTTCATTGCTGCCGGTGAACCTATTTATAGAGGATCTCGCTTGATCTTAGCCACAAAGTCAAAGGAAGATGAAGGGCCAACAGTTACAGGCTCACCACGGTCCGACTATGGTCTGGGCTGGAACCGACTTTCTGCTCTTTTCTTTCTCCACGGGCGTAGCAACTCATCGATGTCCATGGAGGACGTCAAAATAAATCTATTTATGGTCAAATTCTGTGTGAAATGACTTAAAATCATGCAAAACACGTAAAACGACTATACCCAAGCATAAATCGAGAGTGTAAATAATAAAATTGAGCACATAATTCTCCCAAAAATTGACACAAAATAGCCTTAAATGATGTATACATTAAGAACTTATCAAACTTCTCCAACTTTAAACTGTTGCTTGTCCTCAAGCAAATACAAAAATCAAAAATTCACGCAACCTCCTCAAGATAGATATAGGTGCATTCAAATGGCAAAGCTAATCCAAAGGTAGCTCAAAAAGGTGCAAAAATCATTAAGAAACAGAATAAGGAATGAAAATTGTGAAAACCTTTAAGTAGACCACAATGTCAAGCTTAAATTAATCTCCCCCAAGTCGTAAAATACAATCATTCAATCATATGAAACAAGTGAGGCTAGCAAGGCCGGTAGAACCTCGTTATAGTTATATGGTACTCATCACTCATGCGTTTATAATAATAAAGGTTCTCTCAATTCTTATTCCTTAGACTCAAATCTACTATAATGTTGACAAGATTCTTAAATTCATCATCACTAAAATGCAAACAAAGTAGATAATTATGAGGACTTTTCCTAGGGATGTCACAGGCTATGTGCAAAGGTAAGAGGGGAACAAACGGTTTGGAAATGAGGAGCTAGAAACCAAAGACTAAGAGCTAAATAATTCCAATGCATCATACTATATCCTTCTTGAACCATTACAGCTTATCAACAAATTAAATCCCAAATTGAAAAGAGAAGGAGTTGAAAATCACAAATATCTTACAATCCCACCGAGGCTAACACATTCTTTTTATTTTTTTTCTTTTCATCATGATCCTTTCTTTCTGTTTTTTTTCATTTTTTTTTTTTACAATAAGGATAGCCAAGAGGAAATCCATAACAAACTTAATTCGGACTCTTCTACAAACTTTGCACAATGAAACAAAATATTTATCAAAATCTCACATCCCTTTGCCAAATAGCCAAAATTTACTAAAAGATAACAATCCACTTTACGAGCTCCCAATGATACAAAAGAATGAAACACTCCTCTAGTCTTGGCTTAAGGGTAAGACAAGTATTTGTCCATAGGCTATAACAGAAGGTTTAAATCAAGGAAAATGGATATAGACTCAAAGGGGCTAGCAAGGGATACAATATACACCAAAGATGGCTATTTGGCCGTGGGTTTCAACGACTCAAAGAAAGAAAAATGCCTCAATCTTATTGCTTAAATGCATATGCGAAATGTGATCTTGAATGAGAATCAAAGTAAGTTCTAGAGAAGTGATGTCAAGGAAGAGCCACACATGAAAGAAAATATGACCAAAAACGATAAATAGCCTCTAAAAGCTCAAAATTTCACGGGACATCTACCAGGGTCAAAACTAGCTCACTAGTAAACATATACCAAAAATCATGTAAAGAGTCATGGGTAAATCAACTCGCATTCAACATGTGGTCAAAACATGGAGATCATTTCCAAAACTCATTCACAAACATTTTATGCACAATTCGGGCAAATCAAAGGATCAAACAAAATCATGGAAGTCTACCAAATCTAGAAAGATCATCATCGGAGGATTTTTTTTTCTCTTTTTAATTTTTGTTTTTTTGTTGTTATTTTTATGGATGCTTCTAATAACAATGCAAACCAAAAATGCAAAGAGGCTAAAAAAAACTAAAATGCAACCTAGAATGAATAGAAAACTAAATGCACTACTAAACAAAACTAAATACTAAAATCAAAAACTACAAAAACTACCACTAAAAACATATACAAAGTACAAACACGCCAATCCAAAAACAAGCATTCGACGCCGGATATAATGACTAACTAACTCCCCCATGCTTCAATCACACATTGCCCTTAATGTGGGCGCAGAATAGAAAAAGGGAAGGGGAGTAGCACAGAGCAATCAGAAAGGAGGTGGTGGTGGAGGATGGGGTGATTGGCCATAGGAGATATGCCAATCTCGTTAGGTCTCTAGACATGCCCTATAATCTTAGAAATATTGTCTCTGAGAAGCAAACGACCCACAAAGCTCATCGTGGTGGTCTTGGACAAAGTCCCGAAGAGCGGCGTTCTCAGAAGGAATAAATGCTCGGAGGGAAACTTGCTCCTCTTAAATGGATCTAAGGGTGTCTTAGATGTCAGAATACTTAGGAGGGGGTGATTGAGAGGAAGAACTAGGTACGGCTTGACTAGATTGAGGGGCTGGATGATGGGGTGCAGGTTGAGTAACCTCCTCATCATCAAGTACCCAATAAAGGTTAGCCCGGTTAGGAAGGCTGATGCGATGGACATTAGGGAGCGGCAAAAGCCGGTCACTGGGGTAAATCCAACACAAACGGCCAGCCTCAACTTTACAAAAGTTCATAATCTCAAAAGCAGCTTGATCAAGCCACTGAGACCCGGAAACTCTATCCTCGAGATTGGGCTCAACACCCAAGAATCTAGCAACAGTAGTTATAATCCCGCCTATGACTATTCTTAATTTTGTGCTAACAGCAACACGATGTAATTGTCTAGCTAAAAATGAACCTGGCTCAAGCTGGACACCATCAAGTATACAGGACAAAAAGTACAACTTAGAAAGTCTCGAGACATTTAGACTATCATCCCGAGCAAACGGTGAACAAGCCAAGATACGTTGAGCTACTCTAATGCTGGGGCTCCTAATATGTGGTCGTTTTGATGAACTAGTACTGTACCTAACACTCCCTGAAAGTTCACCCCAAAATGCATTTGGGTTGAATTCGCCGGGGACTTGGCAGTGCGATAAATCCATGGTAGGTCGAAAACTGAAAATACTGTTGAAAGTGCCTAAGTCCAATTCATAAAATTATCCCTGCAAATAAAACGATGTATACCCGGCTTGACATTAAGGTCTTCTAGTGACCTCAACATAGAGTGTACAAAGAAATTCTAGGGTCAGATCCCGGTATGTATGCTCTTTGAGATCTAAAAACTGTCCCATACCACCTCTTGCAAACAATCATCTAATATCATCTAACATTCCCAATCGGGCTAACAAATCCTCATCATAATATCTAGTTGCTACAACCATACGTTCATTCAAACAATTGTACCTAGCAACATGATCAGGATGCGTTAAACCAATGGGGTGAGGAATGTTACCTCTACGACGCAAGGTTCAGGATGTTTTTTGACGTTGTGGTGGTGCTTGACTTGAAGACCCAACCTCCTTGCGGCTCCTTTGCCTCCTGCTTGGTGCCATGGTTGCAAACTCTAACGAAAAACAAAACTAAAACCAAAATAAGAACTGAAACCTAGAAAATTAAAGAAATTAAGTAAAAATATGAAGAATAAGAGAGAGAAAAGAATGGGTATGGTGGATAAGTGAAGGTAAGATGAATTCGAAGAAGAAAAGAGATGAAATTTGTGGAGAAAAAAATGAAGATTGAGTGAAAAGAAATGATTTGGTGTGAAATGATTGAAAATGGTGAAGAAATGAGGGAAGATTAGAGGTGTGAGGTATAGAGAGTTTAGAGAGAGAAAATGGAGGTATAAAGAGAGAGTATGTTGAGAGGTTGAAGAAGAAGTGAGGGAGAGGAAAGGGCACTGCGGTAAAAAACCTAGACCGCGGGCCGTAGCAGTCCATCACGGACCGTGGAATTCACCACGATCTGACCGTGGAGTCTGCTGCTGCGCTATGTTTTTTCATATTTTTTTATTATTTTTTTGGGGATGGCACTCCACGGCCGTGGTGTAGGGGATATGGCTGTGGTGGCTAACATTTTATTCATATTTTTTTGTTTTCCTTTTTGTTCAACAAACCACAAAAATAGTAAAAATAAAAGCTAAGAAAAGAAAAAGGAAAAGAACTTTGGTTGCCTCCTAAGAAGCATTCTTTTAAGGTTAAGAGCTTGACCGTTGCTCTATGCTTGGTCCGGATTAAGAAGTGTATGGACATTGGCTTTGTCCTTAGTCACAAAATCAAATTTCTTCAAGCGAAGGTACCATTTTAAAAGTTCTGGCAGCAGGTCCTTCATCTTCATAACTTGGTGCCATAATGCATTATTTGTAAACAAAACAAATCGCTCTTGTGGCCCATTAGAAGGGCTACCATCAACTTATTCAACCACTACATCATAATCTGCATCAAAACCTTCTATATGGGGCATACAGAGGACAGTTTGTGCAAAGCTACAATAATCACTCATGGAAGACTCATTAGGAACAGTGGCCTCAACCTCGGGCTTGTTAGGTAGCATAGGAGCAGCAAACTCCACCTTAACATACCCTTGGTTGGGGTCCTCATAAGAAATCCGGTCAGAATCAGGAGGATCTTCACAATTCAAGATATCCTCCATATCAATCTCAGGGAAAAGGGGTAATGCATCTAATATAGAAGAATGAGGAGAAACTGCGTCCTCCTTTCTCTGACTAAAAACAGAAAAGTGCCCTTCTACCTCAAGAGATACACGACCCTCTCTTACATCAATGTGGCAACCAGCGGTCGCCCAAATGGTAGGATAATTTGAGTATCATTGGTTTCAGGCATATCAACTATAATGAAGCCCTCTAACACCCAAATGTCTCCTATATTAATTGACACACTATCCACTTTACCCATACGTTGCGTTGCAGAACCATCAGCCAACTATAATGAAAAAGGCGCGGCTAGTAATGGCCCTAGGTGCAGCTTATGAAACAAAGAATAAGGCATTATGCTGACACTAGCACCTAAATCACATTGACCTCTCTCAATTTCCACCTTTCCCATAATACAGGGGATAGAAAAGCTGCATGGGTCAGGAAGCTTATGGGGAAAAATGGTGGGGATCTCAACAGTGTCATTCTCTTTGAATGTGGCAGTCTTGCCATCATTATTTCTCTCCTTATTTCCAGCCATGATTATATCCCTACCCTATTCCATTGGTGTATCCTCAGGGTCAGTTAAGTCCTCTTCTTCTTCCTTCATGGTAACATAGTTACAGTTCTCACGAGGATTGGGTTCGGGCTTGCTACGAAGTCTATCTAGGGGCGTAGATGAGAAAGTAGCTTTTTAGGCAATTTGAGCTTCTAACACCCTATTGTGGGTTATAAGTACATTAACCTTTGAGGCTAATTGCTTAATATACTCATCCTATTTTTGTTGGGGCATCTGAGAAGGAAATGGGGGTCTTTAAAAACTAGGGGGTGGTGCAGCATTTATAGGGGGCACATTTGATGGGTTTGTATTAGAACTACAAGAAAAATTTGGATGATTTTTCCAGCTGGGATTATAGGTATTAGAGTAAGAGTCATTGGTCTGTCTCGGGTTAAAATTCTGAACATAGTTAACTTCATTAGCGTCTTGGGGAAAAGGACTCCCTACTTGACAGTTTAAAGTTAGATGCTGAACCGAACCACAAATTTCACAAGGGGAAAAGGCGCTTGAATTCACAGTATTAACATTCATCCAGTCCAGCCTATGAGTCATGGCACCTACTTTAGCAGAAAGTAAAGTAAGCGTATCAACTGCATGCTTACCATCAACCCACTTGGGTGGGCCTTGTTCAGTGCACCAGTGAAATTTATTTAGTGCCATCTCCTCGATCAGATTATAAGCTTCATCCTCAGTCTTGCTCATCAGAGTTCCTCCTGCCGCCGCATCAATAGCGGAAGTTACAGATTGGGTCATACCATTATAAAAGGCTTGGATAATCACCAAATGCTGAAGACCATGATGGGGGCACAAATGTAGCAGATCTTTAAAATGCTCTCAGGCTTTATAGAGCGTCTCATCATCTTTTTGGATGAAGTTAGTGATCTTATTCCTTAGGCTTGCTGTTTTGCTTGGAGGAAAAAATTTGGCGAGGAATGCTCTTGTCAACTCATCCCAGGTGGTAATGCATCTAGATGGCAAGGAGTGTAACCAAGCCTTTGCTTTATCCCTTAATGAGAAAGGAAATAAGTGCAAGTGAATCGCATCACTGGAGACTCCATTGAGCTCCAATATGTCGCACACCTTTAAAAAGACCGAGAGGTGTAGATTCAGATCTTCCAAAGGGGTTCTGCCGAACTGGGATTGTTGCACCATGGAAATGAGTGCCGGTTTAACTTCGAAATTATTGGCATCTACAGCTGGGCGAGTGATCTTTGAGGCGATCCCTTGGACTCTAGGGGTAATGAAATCTTGAAGTGTCCTTCTTTGGTCACCTCCTCCTCGTGCCATGCTTGAATTCCTTCTTGCCTCGCTCCTTGGTTTTTCAATCCTTTGCTTTTTCCTCCTTAAGCGGAAAGTCCTCTCAATCTCAGAAGCGGGTTTGTACAAGATCGGACTTCACATAAACTAGGAAAAATTCCTACAAATACTTTCACCAACACTACTAGTGCAGTTAAACAAGAAAAAAAAAATAACAAAAAAAAGAAACAATAAAATACTTAGTCACTTTCGTAAAACTAACTTAATAGTTAACAGTTTAGTCCCCGGCAACGGTGCTAAAAATATGATTGAGACTACCGCAAGCGCACAGGTAGCCGTAGTATATACAATGATATTGTTCCTTAGGGACCAATATAACTTACTAAGTCTTGTCTATCAGAATGTGCTAAGCAAAATTTTAATTCAATTGGTTTTGGTTTAACAATTTCTAATTCACTATTTTGAATCAGTCAAAGAGAAAATATGTCTAGGAATCCTTATGGTTATGAAATGAGTATTGGATTAAAAGAATAATCAGGTGCTTTTCTCTAATTGGTTATGCTCGAAGAATTGTAATCTATCCAAAAATTTGATCTATTCTTTCGAAATCAATCAAATTTGCCTAAACTAAGCAAAAGTCGTTCTTTCAAACTAATTTGTCTTAATTCAAGTTTAATATATTCAATTACTCTCTAGTCCTCCTAACTTGCAAATCTCTCTTTTGAGATGACCCCACGTTAGGTTTAATCAAGCTGTCGAAGAACTAAATGTCACCTTTCAGTTTTTCATTCGTTTGTTTCAAGTGAGCAAGCAAGCTTTGGCCAAAAAGCTACTCACAGCATGAATAACACTTGATAAACGAAATCAAACTAATCATGAAAATAAGCACAATTCTACAAATTAAAACATGATCCAACTACACTTCTACAAACTACTAAATCCCTAGACAAAAGAAAACTACTCAGACATGATTAACAAATAAACAAAACTAACCAACAATTTAGTAAAATTTGAGAGAAAGGCTTGACTGAAATGACCTTCAATCAAGGGCATCAAATCATCTTGAAAACCAAACACATACGCTCAAGATTTCTCATTAAAACTAAAAATCAAACTAGAAATAATAAAATTTGAGAAAAAAAGAAACTAGGCTAAACTCTAATCCATGCTTTTGTATTGCTCTAGGATTGCCTTTCACTGATGCAGGACGAAGCTATTTATAGAAAATCTAGCTTGATCTAGGCCACACAGCCAAAGGAAGATGAAGAGGCAGCAGTTATAGGCTCACTACGATCCGTGGCAGGTACCACGGTTCAACCGTGGTCTGGGCTGGAACCGGTTTTCTGCTCTTTTCTTTCTCCACAGTTGTAGCAACTCATGGGTATCCATGGGTAAGGTCAAAATACATCGATTTACGGTCAAATACTGGGTAAAAAGACTTAAAATCTTCTAAAACACACAAAACAATTATACCCAAGTATAAATCGAGAACAGGAGTGTAAATAATAACATTAGGCACATAATTCTCTTAAAAATTGGCACAAAATAGCCTTAAAATAATGTATACATTAAGCACTTATTAAAAATTTGAGCTATCAGGTCGATCACTATAGGATGGTTTTTCTGTTCAAAATATTTCTTTTGGTGGAGAATGTTTAAAAGTTTTTGAAATTTCTTATCATTCACTTTGCCATATCTTGGTTTGTGTAATCGCACAATCCAATAAATTATAGTTGGGAATAAGAATTTCAAACTTTTCAAGAAAAAGTTCTTTTTCAAATGAAGGTTATTACCAAAGTCAACTTTAAATCAACAGAATCTATCTTAGTAAAGAATGTTATCAAGATTATAATCAAACATACCGAGATTGGTTGTTTTCTAACTTTTCTAAAGACATAGAACTATTATTCAAAACTATGTATGGCCATAAATTAGCTAGAATCTAAGAAACGGGTATAAATTTGAATTTTGAAATTCATTTATGAAAACATGAAACGTAAACAAATGAATAATAAATGAATAATGTGTACGAATAGTAAAATTAATAGTAACCTTAAAAACACAAATGTAGTGGAATGAATAATAACTTTAGTCACCTACTTTGATTGATGAGCGGGAGCAGGAAAAAGATTATAGGGAAAATTTTACAAGTAAAAAGTTAAAGGGATTTTCTAGAATGAAAGACTTACGGCAGGAAAAGCAAGTCTGGTTTTGCTATACAATTTTGGAACCTTTAAATAGACCCCAAACGTAAATTGAATTGTAATTAAACAGTTAATTACAAATATCTCTGACATTTGAACAATTTAAACATCAAATTATTGAAGCATTTTCAATGGTAATATGATCTTAAATAGTTGTACAAGTAGAGTTTTGGATGGTAATGACTAACAAACTTGTTGAAATTTTTGAAATTAGTAATGACATCTACTTATGGAGAGGAGACCAGGTGTAGATGCTTGACTTTCAACGCATGATGTTGCTATATCCATGACAACCATATCGCAACTATTGCTATCATATTCTCTTTACTATTGAGTAGAAATTTAGAAGGTGTTGCTATTAAATGTTAAAACTTTTCTTGGGTGTTGCTACATTGTGTTCCCATAATGGTTGTGGGATTGGTGTGATAATCTTGGATACTCTTTTGATATTGTGAAAATAAGGCCATGCTCATTGTTCTGCATGCAATTGAGGATTAATGGAGTTCAGTACTCTATTAGATGTGCTAAGTGACTGCAATGAGTAAAAGAAGCGATGATCAGGCAGATGTGCACATATAGAATAACCCATTGGATAAATTGAATGATAATACTAACGAATTGGCTTCTAGGCTATATAACCAGTAGGTATGACGATGAGTACTGGATAATCATATAATTCTTCTAAAAATGATTGGTTAGCCTTGATGATTAATAAGTAATCAAAGAATGACAAGTCTGAGTGGGAGAACAATCGATTGTATTCAATGAAGACGGCATATTCATTGTATATGGGTCCTTTGAGTATAGTTTAGCATAGTTAATGGCCTTGGATGTAGAATAGGAGACGTTCTTGTATGTTTCGAATGTAGTTCTGAGATCAAGTATGGGTAAATTGAATTTTGGCTCTATTTGAAATAAAAAAATTGAAGCGAAGTCACTTCAGTTGAAGGAATTCCCTGGTAAGGAAGTCAGGAAGGAAAGTTTTCTCACTAGTAATGAATTCAATGTCAATATCAAAAGTCAAACTATTGCTTGCCATTGAGCAAACGTTTGTTTGGATACAAGAATTTGAGCATCTTTTGCAAAACTTCTTTTACACTTTTGCAATAAAATCTTAATAAGAATTTTTTGTAATACAAATCATCTTGAAATTTGAAATAGCCAAGACAAAAAATTTCTTTTTTGATAGTAGATTAATTAAGTTGAGGTCTAGTCAAGCCTCCACTATGGAAGCTTACTAATTGTTCAGGATTTAAGTCAAGACATTCCTTGAGAATTTCATCATAACCTATATTTGATGCATCTATTTCAACTATCATGAATTCATGCGGATGTGGCATGCCTAAACATGGGAGAGATTTTGCTTTACTCTTAATATCTTTGACTATTTGAGCATGCTTTTGAGACGATGCAAGGGGATTTTTCTTAATCCTTTGAAATAGTGGTTTGCAAATTTCTCAGAGTTTAGGAAAGTAATCTGCAGCATAATTGAGACAACCAAAAAATCTTTGTAATTGATTTTTTCTCCTCGGTTTCATCTAAAAATTTTGTTTGCAAATTCAATAGATTATTGAATGGGTTTAATAGTACTATCGAAATGTCATGGCCTAAAAATAAAATATTGGTTTGACATAATTTCATTTGTGGAGCAGAAATAGCTAAACCGTTTCTTTTTATGACATAAAAAAATATGCACTTATGTGTTTGAAATGTTGATGTAAATTTTTTTGAGTAGATAATAACATCGTCAATGTAAACTATTGAAAGTTTAGAATTATAATCGAGTATACCTTTCATAATATGTTGAAATTCAGAAGGAGCATTCTTAAGTCTAAATGGATTCACGTTCCATTCATAGTGTCCAAATAGAACTATGAATGCAGTTTTATATACATCCTTTTTGGCAATTTGAATTTGCCAAAAATTACATTTCATATCAAATTTTAAGAATATTTTTACATCATATAATCTTCCTAATAAATTGTTTTATTGGAAATCAAATATCTTATCCGTTAAAGAACTTTGTTGATTGGTTTGTTATTTATTACTACTCTAGGAACACCACGTTCCTTTTCAGGGTGATTGTAGACAGTAGAAGGTTGCACAACTCCAAGAAGATTTAGAGGGTCTAATAAGGTTTTTGTCTAACAAAGATTGAATTTCCCTTTTAGAAAATTCTCAACGTTGTTTAATAAGTTTAATTGGACATGCCTTTGTTTGAATTTTTCTTTCTTTAAAATCCTTTTCATATGGTAATTTTATCATATATTATTTTCTATCTCAAACCACATTTGGGATATTAACACTGATATAATCTTAAAGTAATTTTTTGATCTTTTGAATTCTTTTATTGAATTTATTGTATAGTAAATTTTTCATGAATACTTGCTTGAGCGAATTTCTAGGAAACTATTTGTTGTTGCAGAGATAGCTTTAGAGATTGAAGTTTCTTAAAGAATTGAAATATTATTATTTCTCATTAAAGAAACAAATTCGAATCCAATATCTTCTCAAAAATAATTGAATAAACTCCTTTGGAATCGATAGTAAAAGGTAATTTGTATAAGGAAATGAGTTCTAAAAATGACCTATTTTTTGAGATTGTTAACAACTATAAAGACATTTTTGAAACAATATTCATCATTGCAAATATAGGCATCTGAAGATGTGCGATTGAAAATCAATTTTGGTGCATGAATTGTTTGTCCAGGTTCTGGAAAAATTGATGTGCGATTCAAAATCAATTTTGGTGCATGAATTGTTTGTCCAGGTTTTGGAAAAATTAACACTTTGGTACCTTCAGTTTTGGGGAAAATGACTTCCTGGTTATTTTTATTATTATTTTGGCCCCTAAACTTTTGAAAATTGCAGAAAGACCCCAAAATTGGGTAACATATGCAAATAAGCTATTTTTAGGTTTTTTTTTTAAAGAAATATGTTTGTTTTAAATGATTAACCTTCTTACCATGACTTCATTGGTACCAGTCATCACAATCTAGTACTTAAGTCATAAATATTATACTTTCTATGGTTATAGGACCAGCACGCTTAGCAAAATAATTAAAACTTACTAAGAGATTTTCAACCGGTATATAACACCCCCTAATTAAGCATGTTTCACTATTTGCAATTACTATCATGATTCCCTCAATTGCAGCAGATAAATCCAATGATCGCGGTGTTACCACCATCCAAAGGACAAGGCTTGCAGCATATACACTAGAGATAACATACTTTGGCATGGCTTCAACCATTCACATTCATATATGATCAAACCATATACAGTTAACTATTAATCGACATAAGGTTTGTACACTAAAGTAAAGCAATTCACCATATAATCTACACCTCCATCCATTGAAGATTTCAAAATATAGCTTCAAAATATACATGTACTATGTCACTATTGATCCATCCAAATTCCCCTACTCAACTTATTTTCTTCAACTGGTTTGCTAGCATGAAGGCGATTCATTGAGCATTTGCCTAAAACAAAGCATGAAAAATATTTCGAACTATCGGCTGAACCTTAGCACATGAATTCCTGTGCTGTTAAAAGATCCCTGCATAAATTGATTAGACGTCCGTTTTGCAATTCATTTTAAGCCAAAGCAGTGAATAAGATGAATGTGAACTGCAATTGCTAGTTATTATCCGATAGTGAACCTGCTTGATGCTGTTACGATCTATAGATAGGTGTACAGCTATCAAGCTAATCGAGGGACCTGGACTGAAGTCGCACGGGTAACCAAAGGGCAATGCCCTTTAACTGATAACTGTTGGGCTCAATAATTATGTGACAAATCACTAAACTGATTCATTGATGTACTTACCAAAACATGATCACTTTGATAAATACGTGCTGATTTCTAAAGATACAGGCAGTGAACATATCTAAAGTCTTTAAAATGTAATCTCACTTGATAATACTTATGCACAATGAGAAATGATAGACTAGGCCCCATTCTGTTTAACAAATGTAGTTATGGGTAAATGCAGCTAGTAAACAACTTTCACTTCCATAAATTGTAACTTTATGGAAATTGATTAATAGAAAGGGAATCCACAATTCAAATAATTCAATATAAAATAAGTTATACTTAAATGATTTTGAAAAATGAATAAGTTTAGGGTTGTTGAACTCTAAGTAAAACAAATTGAAGCAAAATGGACCAAAATGAAATAATTGGGGTAATAACGAAAGGACTTTAATGGATATAAATGGAATATGGGTTTCTGATGTTTGTGAAACGAATAATAAAAAGTTTAATGCCAAGAGGGGGTGTTGTGAGGTTCATGAAGGCTCATATAACCCTAGTTTGGCTTGATAGACACCGATCTTGAGTAATTGGTATCACCGCTTCTCAAATTTCATTCTCATGCCCATGTAACTCGGTTTTCTAACTCATGTGAGCTTCCGTACATAATCAAAGTTGTTGAACTCACTAAACTTTATAATTTCTTTGCAATATCCATAATTATATAGAAACTCCTGATAAAATTTTCAAATGTCATGATTTCTTTGTTCCCTCATATTACAATTTGAGGGTCTACTTTAGAAAATCCATATCTTTCACCCCCGACCTCCAATTGAGCTATAAAATCCCAATATGAAAAGATTAAAAAGTCATTCAAAACTTTCATTCATAGTGGAAAATATAATTTCGAAAATGGGGTTCATAAAGGGCTAGAACACAACTATACACAGCTTTGGTCTACCCTATGCAGTCCTAGAAGAACGGACATAGGCTTCTCCACAGAACTCGGATTAAAGTGATTCAAAAGGCATTTGAAATATAACTCACTGATCTATGTATCCACCAAAAATCATAACTTTTTAATGGGCATAAGGTTACCACTTTAGTCACAAATTATCCCTTGTTTTATCCTATTCACAGCCACACTGTATTTATTTTCCCCCTTTTCTTCACATAATTCCTCTCTAAAATCACTCCTTAAAATAATTTGACAAAGGCTTGTTCCTTATCATCATGTTATAAAGCTATGTTACTCAAATTTACTCCATAATCGTCTTCATCAGATTTTCAAGTCTTCATCAGATGGAGATGGTGCTTGATGTGGGAAGGTGTTTGGGTGGTGGCTGGTGGTTGAAGGATGGCTGGTTGGTGGTGGCAAGGTGGCTGGAAGGTGGAAGATCAGCCAAGGATGGGGGATGCCTTGAATGAAGAGGAAGGACAAGAGAAGGTTGCTTTGCTTGTGGTCATTTCTAGCTTGACTTTTTTTTGATAAGTTTAGCTGATTTTATCCACTCAAAAAGTGACTTTTTACTAATGATAATTAGGCATAATTATGGTAATCAAGTTAATTTAAGTGCGTTAAAATTTTCAGGCCACAATTTGAACCTAAAATGAATCGGACCGCAAATCGGGGTCAAATGAATTGGGCCAAACTGAATGAATTTTTGCCCAAATGTTTGCATGGTTAAAAATTAAAATTTTATAACATTATGAAAAATAATTTATCACCTATTCATATTTATCGGGGCCTAATATCGATTCACCCAAAATTGTTATAGTAAATGAAACTCGAATTGCAGAGTGGAGTTTAAAATAAATTCTCCCAACCAAGATGATTAAATGAGATAAATAAATGTGAAAAATCAATAATATTGATTAATTAAATAAATAAACATGATTTAGGTTCAGGCTATTATAGCCTTCCCCCCTTAAAGAGTTTCATCCTCGAAACTTATGAGCTTGACAAAATATGTAAGTTCATCTCAAATAGATCTGTGTACTTGAGCTTGACAACCAAGTGGCTTCTGAGGAGGTATGATTTGTCTAATGTACTTTGACTAAAGGTATATGCTTGATTCTTAGCTGCTTAATCCTACGATCTGGTGTCTGGACTAGGTGCTCTTCAAACACTAGACCCTCATTAATCGCAACGGGTTTGGTTAAGAGAGCGTGCTCAGGATTTGAAATGTACTACCCTTGTTATGAGGTAAGGAGAATGTTGTACGCATGTTTGAGTTATAAGCAGATCTAGTCGACAAGCTACGGGATTCAATCTTTCAATAAACTTGTATGGTCCAATAGATCTTGACCTCAATTTAGCTCGCAGTTTAGCCTCCTTATACCCTTAGTTGGCGAAACTTTTTGAAAAACCTTATCATCTACCTGAAACTCTAGGAATCTCCTTCTTTTATCAACATAGTTTTTCTGTCAGTTCCAATAGTCTGGTTTCAAGAGTCTTTTGATGTCTGTCACCTTAATGAATGTTAAAGAAAATCTTCAAGACCCAAAAGATGATTTTATCATCAATGTTTGTGTCATTTTACCTGATGTTTCATGTAAATTTCTCTGCTACTATTTTCACAACATTGACTACTGGGAGTTTCATGCTTTCTTCAAATAGAAATGTTGGTCCTAGGTTGTGAAGTACTACAGGCTCCGACTTAAAACAGTTAGATCCATTGATATTTTTAGATGCTTGCCCATGTGACACCAATTGAACATCCAAGATCTCAAGCCCTTTTAAAAGGCTCAACTGAGTAAAGGCTACAGTGTTAAGGGTATGTTGTGCCTTCCTTGTCCAGGCATCTACCACCTTATTTGCCTTACTTTGGTGATATTAGATCTGCAAGTCGTAATCTTTAAGCAATTCTAGTCAACGCCTTTGTCTTAGATTGAGCTTCTTATGAGTGAAAATATACTTCAAGCTTTGATGATTAGTATAGTTCTCATAAGGTACTCCATACAAGTAATGTTTTTAAATTTTCAGTGCAAAAATCACAACTGCTAATCCTGGGTCATGGGCAGGGTGATTTCTCTTATAAGGCTTAAACTGTCAGGAGGTGTTGGATGATTTTGAATATAAACTAAAATGCCACAAGTATACGACTGTCGTCGTAGTACTTGAGGGTCGTCTCCACAGGGACGAGGATGAGATTAAGGTCGCTAAGCACGAAAATAACTAATATAGCATCGTTCTAAACTAATCAGAACAATAAATTGCTAAAACTATAGATTATAAATTGATCAAATTCTAAATAATCACTAACTATTCACATTGATTTCATAGCTCCTAAATAACTTATAATTAGATAAAATAGCAAAGCTAAATACACTAACCCCATTTTCTCAACTAAACATGATACATATAGGGTCTCCTAATCAAAATTCAACACCAGCATAATGCAAAACAAGGGAAACACAGAACAATGAGGATTCAACCTAGCAAACTGAAGTTTTGCTTAATCACCTGAGTTCTCATAAAATCCAAGCTGACATCTCCTAAACTAAAATCCAGCAGCATTCAACATCAGCACTGTCCAATTAAAGAAAATTGAACATAAAGAACAAACCAGAGCGGAAGAATAAGGGGCTTCATTACTCGTGAGCTCAGCCCAGTCCATCAATTTTCCCTCATCTAGAAAGGGGAGGGGGACTTTGAATTTAATCACTGGCTAAAATTGCCAGTAGCAAGCCAAATCATTCATCAAAGCTTAAAACAACTCATAATCACAAATTCCACTCAAATTCGAAGCTGAAATGCGAAACAAATAGGGGCAGTGAAGTTGAGAATTATATTAAATGAAATCCAGAAGTTAGTGTAATAACAATCCAAAATTCATCTAAGCATCCTACGAATTAACAAAACAAAGCTTAATTAGGGAAAATTACAAGCTAGAAATGGATCTATTATTCGAAATCCAAACAAAAAACAAACCCTAAATTTCTAATGTTCTAATTAAAGGCAACAAAAACCTATAAATTAAAATCTAAAAACTTAAAACTAAACCTAGATTAAAACCTAATTACCTAACCCTGGCGCCGCTCGCTCAATTTATAACTCCCTTCCTTCGATCTCGGTCGTCAATCTGGGCATGCATGGATGGTGAAGATGATACAAGCTGGCATGCTGCTGCGAGAAATGCATATGGAGGTGGCATGGTTGAGAGCGAGAGAGATGATTTAGAGGGAGATTAGATGGAGATGGCGATGATGAAGATGGTGAAGTGAGTGGGGGAGTTTCGGGGTTTCTGGTTTTTCAGGGCTCTGGGGCCGAAAGGGAAGAGAGAGAAAATGAGAAATAAAAGGAGGGGTCGGGTCACGTGAGCTGCACGTCAGGGCTGGGGGTTTTATTCTCTTTTTTTTTTTTCATTATGTTGATGGATGAAATAGGTTGGGCTTGAATCAACTTGGCCTGAGTCTTCATTTCCGACCTTTTTTCATCTTTTTCTTGCATTTGTTCCATACCTAAAAAACAAAATAAAATCAAATAAAAACCTAAAAATAACAATTATTATGAGCATAAATAAGGTATAAAGGTATCATAAAAATAACATATTTTTGGCACGAACCGGAGGTATAAGCTATCACTTTATCTTCTCGCTAACTTTGTAGCTTTCTTTAACAAATTGGTCAAGAAAGATGTTATCTTTGAAAAATCGTTCCCAAAAATTGATAATATCTAGCTAAACCCAACAAGTTTCTAATTTCAATGACATTGGTGAGCCTTAGGCACTTTATAACTGCTTTCATCTTCTGCAAATTTACCTTAATTCCTTTATTTAAAACCACATGTCCTAAAAACCCCACTTCTTCTAACTAGAACTCATGCTTCTTGTATTTGCTATGTAATTGATGCTCCCTCAAGGTTTGTAACGCCATTCTCAAATGGGTAATGTATTCATATCTATCTTCAAAGTAAATCAAGATATTATCTATAAATACCACCATAAACTTATCCAAATAGGGTCTGAAAACTCTATTCATAAGATCAATAAAGGCCGCGGGGGCATTGGTCAGGCCAAAAGGCATCACGGTGCATTTATAGTGACCAAACTGGGTCCTATGTGCAGTTTGGGAATGTCTTTAAGTAAATCCTAAGTTGATAGTATCCTGATCTCAAATAAATCTTAGAAAATACTCTTGCTCCTTATAGCTAATCAAATAAACCATCTATTTGAGGCAATAGGTGTTTGTTCTTGATGGTGATCTTGGTCAGCTTTCTGTAATCAACACATAACCTCAAGGTTCCATCCTTCTTCTTTACAAATAGAAGTGGGGCACCCCTTGGTGACACACTTGGTCTGGTAAATCCCTTCTATAATAACTCATCTAACTGAATCTTTCGATTTCTAAGCCGTGTTGAAGCTATACCATATGGGGCTTCATGGATACATTAGGGCACCTAGGATTAATTTAATCTCAAAATCAATTTCTCTTTGTAGGGACAGTCCCAGTAATGCTTTAGGAAAACAACTCTAAATTCACAAACTATTGGGATATCTTTTGCTTCTTCTTCTTATTGTTGAAGTAACCTTAAGGTCCTCACAATCTATCTTGACTCCATAAGTGCACAACTAGCTTATTTCCAGAATGATATAAAGGTATAGCGAGCCAAATTGAATTAAAACTCTAGGGAATACTATCCCACCAATAGTAATTGGAACAAGTTTATAAGCGATAGGACACTAACCTCTAGAGTCAATGGGTAACTTGATTCCATAGTTGGTTTTTATTTCCTTATTTTTACGATTCAGTTATATGGCACATCAAGTGGATATAAATGAATAGGTGGCAATTAAATTAATCAATACACAAAATAACTTTGAAATTAATAAGAGAGTTCCAATAACAACCACACCAGAGGTGGCAACTTCCTTCTTGGTCAACATATACATCCTACAGCTGGGGGCCCACACCAGAGGTGGCAACTTCCTTCTTGGTCAACATATACATCCTACAGCTAGGGGCCTTGGAGATGGGAGCCCTTATTTAGCGTTCAGTCTTCTAAGGCAGGTAACAATGAGGTGTTCCGGGCTACCACACCACATATACTTATAGGTTCCCACTCGACATTCAGGACTGGTGTGGTTAGTTCCTCCACATTTGCCACATGGCTCTATTAAGCCTGCAGGATGACTCTTGAGAAAAGCAGGACCAGATTTCTTTTAGTTTACACTATCTCTCGGAGCTCCCTATTCGGCCCACTTCCTCTTCGGATTAATCCAGTTCAAGGCCCTCAATTCAGCCTTTACTCGTTCCACTTTAGCCTCTTGCGCATATAACTCATGATAGGTAAGAATCAGTTGACCAGCTAGCTGGTCAATAACATAGAAAGCTAATCCCTCTTCAAATCTTCTCATCTTCAGTCTTTCAGATGACACAAACTACTAAACAAACCTGGATAGTTTTGTAAGTTTGCTAGTGTGCTGCATCACAGTCATACTACCACTCATCTTTAATTCTATAAATTCTTTCTCCTTCTGTCGTTGAACCATAATTGGGTAGAATTTGGCTCTTAGTTCTTCTAGAAATTTATTCGAAGTGAGGTCAAGCCTTAAGAGCCTATCCTTAACAGTGTTTCATCAAATATCGACTTTGGCAGTTAGGTAAAACATCTGAATGTTTATTTTTTTTTTAATCCTCTGGAACTTCCACTGTTGTGACAATCTTTTCTATCCCTCTAATCCATGCTTCTAGGTCCTTGGGTCATACTTTCCATCATATACTTTACGATTGTGTCACCCACGCTATTTGCTAATTTATTGACTTTATGAGGCATTTCGGAAGGTGCAGAGGCTATTTGTTTCATAAGCTCAAACACGAAGGTTTGTCAATAGTTAGAGTTCCCATATTACTAACCAACTCAAGGGGAATTGAGGGTATTCCACTAAGGATTATTGGCACATTGCACAAAACTTGGTCACCTAACCCCTGACCATGATCTGAATATTCTTCCATGTGGGTTTCTACATTATTTTATGCATATTCTGATATTTTGACTATTTCAGCTGAGTAATTATGTCAACGGACTGCAACCAACATATAAGATACACACATATAACAGCTAAAACTAGCGTGGCCTAAGTATTATTAAAACATAACACAAAACCTCATTATATCATTGCCATAATTACTTGCGTACATACATATACATAGTTTCATAAAGAATATCACATCTAACTAACTAACCAATGTCAACCTTTACACCTATCTCCTAACTAAAACACTGCTTAGCCCCAATAGACTAAGTCCGCCACATGTCCAAAAGTAGGCAGGACTAGTCAACATAATCGAAAAGACCTGTCTAACTATATGCACCGTTATAACCTGTGCAAAATTTATCTATCTAACTAGCTATGTAGGCTCAAAAATTAATCTATTTGAGATGTCAACATATAATATAAATTCATTTAATGATCCCTAGATGGATTATAATCTAGCTCAGACTCATTTCCAGGCTCCCTGCTCGAGTTAAAACTGTTGTCTGAAGCACCAATCTCTATATTCTCATCATCATGATCAAGATGATGCTCCTTCAATTCTAGGTCCTTCTCTGAGTCTTCCATGAGGTTACCATCAAAGCTAAACTATGGTGTATCAGGGAGATTTATAACAATGTGGACCTCATTTGATCCATCAGATACAGAGATCCCCTCTCTAGGTCTCGATGGCTTTGGGTTGTTAGGTGGCTAAGGAGTGCTTAGTGTAGGTGGTGATGGTGGGGGAGATACAAAGTGTAATGAAAATATGTACTACAGAATATCCATGTTATTCCTTCTCAGCTCAAACTCCTCCCTTAATAACAGCTCAGTGATAATGTTAGGCCAAGCCTCGCGAAACTGAAATCTAGGTTTGTTCTATCCCAAGGCTCAAGTCATCATAAAGTTATGATATCGAGTCCTAAACTTGACCCAAGGGCCAACTGTAGATAAGGTCCACAACAACCTATGTGTATGGACCATAACACTATAGAATTCAAAAATAGGGTCTGCAGGTTGGCTACCATACTAGCATATAGTAATGAGATGTGAATGGCCGCAGAAGTACCTGACATCATATTCAATGCATATGGATCCATCTAACAAGAAGGAACACAAGCAAAGAAAATGGGAGAGATAAATAGGCATCTCTATCATAAATCTCTAATGTCATAAATCTCTAATGATATGTTGATAACCTCCACTAACCAACCTTCTCACCGTCCCATCTCTACTCTCCAAACTCCATATCCCATGAAAGAAACTCAACTTGGCTCCAATACCAAAACTGTAATGCCCCTAAATTAAGCATGTTTCACTGTTTGCAATCACTATTATGATTCCCTCAATTACAACTGATAAACCCAATGATCGGGGTATTATTGCTATCCAAAGAACAAGGCTTGCAATATGTGTACTAGAGATAACATAGTTAGGCATGGCTTCAACCATACACATTCATACATGAGCAAACCATATACAGTCAACTGTTAATCGACATAAAATTTATACACCAAAGTAAAACAATTCAGCATATAGTCTACACCTCCAACCATTGAAGATTTCAAAATATAGTTCCAAACTATGGATGTACTATGTCACTATTGATCTATCCAAATTTCCTTGCTCAACTTATTTTCTTCAACTGGTTTGCTAACATGAGGGTGATTTACTGAGCATTTGCCTAAAACAAAACATGAAAAACATTTCAAACTGTGAGTTGAAACTCAGTACATGCATTCCAATATTGTTAAAAGATCTCCACATAAGTTAGTTGGGCACCCGCTTTGCAATTTATTTTAAGCTAAAACAGTGAATGAAATAAATGTAAACTACAATTGCTAGTTATTATCTGATAGTGGACCCACTTGATGTTGTTACGATCTATAGATAGGTGTACACCTGCCAAGCCAATCGAGGGACTTGGCCTAAGGCCGCGCGTGTAACTAAGGGGCAATACCCTGTAACTGATAACTGATGGCGTCACTAATTATGTAACAAATCACTATGTAAACTGATTCATTGATGTACTTACCAAAACATGATCACTTTGATAAATATGTGCTGATTTCTAAAGATACAGGCAGTGAACATATCTAAAGTCTTTAAAATGCAGTCTCACTTGATAATACTTATGCACAATGGGAAACGATAGACTAGGCCCCGTTTCTGCTTAACAAATGTAGTTATAGGTAAATGTAGTTAGTAAACAACTTTCACTCTTATAATTTGTAACTTTATGGAAATTGATTAATAGAAAGGGTATCCACAATTCAAAAAATTCAATATAAGATAAGTTATACTAAAATGATTTTGAAAAATGAATAAGTTAGGGTCATCGAACTCGAAGTAAAACAAATTGAAGCAAAATAGACCAAAATGAAATAATTGAGGTGATAACGAAAGGACTTTAATGGGTATAAATTGAATATGGGTTTTTGATGTTTGTGAAATGAATAATAAAAGGTTTAATGCTAAGAGTGGTGTTGTGAGGTTCATGAAGGCTTATATAACCCTAGTTTGGCCCGATAGACACCGATCTTGAGTAATTACTCTCCCCACTTCTCAAATTTCATTCTCATGCCTATGCAACTCGGTTTTCCAACCCATGTAAGCTTCCATACATAATCAAAGTTGTTGAACTCACTAAACTTTATAATTTCTTTGCAATATCCATAATTAAATAGAAACTCCTGATAAAATTTCCAAATGCCATGATTTCTTTCTTCCCTCATATTACCATTTGAAGGTCTACTTTAGAAAATCCATATCTTTCACCCCCGACCTCCAATTGAGCTATAAAATCCCAATATGAAAAGATTGAATAGTCACTCAAAACCTTCATTCATAGTGGAAAATATAATTCCCATAATGGGTTTCCTAAATTTGGGCTAGAACACAACTGTACACAGCTTCGGTCTATCCTATGCAGTCCCAGAGGAACAGCCATAACTTTCTCCACAGAACTCGGATTAAAGTGATTCAAATGGAATTTGAAAGAAACTCACTGATCTATATATCCACCAAAAATTATAATTTTTTAATGGGCATAAGGTTACCACTTTATTCGCAAATTTTCCCTTGTTTTTAGCTTGTTCACAGCCACACTGTGTTTGTTTTCCCCGTTTTCTTCACATTATTCCCCTCTAAAATCACTCCTTAAAATTATTTAACAAAGGCTTGTTCCTTATCATCATGTTACAATGCCATGTTACTCAAATTTACTCCATAATCATCTTCACCAAATTTTCAAGTCTTCTCTTTTTCAAAAGCACTTAAAACACATCCATGATCACACTTATTTGTACATATGAGCTAAACAACCGACTTTATTCCATTAGAGAAATTTCCCATAATTCAATAGTTTATGGTGACTCACCTCAAGTCATTTTCCAAGTCAAACAACATATCCAAGATTTATTTTACATCAAAGTATATACAAATAACATGCTTGATGCCAAGAATAATTCAAACCGTGTGTAATCGCCAAAATATTAACTTATGATCAACTTTTTTTTGCATTTAAACTCATCCAAAATTAACATAAACATCAAATAACAGTTATTTTTATCAAAATAACATGATCCATGATCAAATCCAACATAAACCAAGGCTAACCAAGATTAAGTTAGGGTGTCTACCTCACTTGGTAATCAAAGAGAGAGATGGAGATGGTGCTTGATGTGGGAGGGTTTGGGTGGTAGCTGGTGGTTGGAGGGTGGCTGGCTGGTGCTAGCAAGGGGGTTGGAAGGTGGGAGATCAGCCAAGGAGGGGGGCGATGCCATGAATGAAGAGGAGGAAGGAGAAGAGAAGGTTGCTTTGCTTTTGGTCATTAGTAGCTTTACTTTTTTTTGGATAAGCTTCGCTGATTTTATCCACTCAAAAAGTGGCTTTTTGCTAATGATAATTAGGAATAATGATTGCAATGAAGTTAATTTAATTGCATCAAAATTGTTCGGCCACAATTTGAACCCAAAATGAATTGTGCCGTGAATCGGACCCAAATGAATTGGGCTAAACTTAATGAATTTGCCCAAATGTTTGCATGGTTAAAAATTAAAATTTTTGACATTATGGAAAATAATTTATCACCTATTCATATTTATCGGGGCCTAATATTGATTCACCCTAAATTGTTACAGTAAATGAAACTCGAATTGCAAAGTGGGGCCCAAAATGAATTCTCCCAACTGGGATGATTAAATGAGATAAATAAATGTGAAAAATTAATAAAATGGATTAATTAAATAAATAAACATGATTTAGGGTCGGGCTATTACATGTTACCTACTTAGTCAGTAGTGGACTCCGACGTTTCTCTAGCTTCCGGTTTACAGAGATAACTAGTCTCAACCACACCTTCATTAGATAAGGCACATTACAGATTTGTTTCGTTTCCTACCTCATACCATAGTCACTAGTCAAGTTTTATATTTTAAAGGATAGTGAGACTTTAACCAAAAAATTACAATATTTAAGACATAAGATTCAATTGAATAACGCTCCCTACTAGGAAACTTCTTTTGTTGAAAGCTTGAAAGTGGAAATATTACAATGGAAAAATTGAACAGGGACTTAAATATGCTTGCTCATAAAGAAATGGAGAATCCCGACTTCTCTTTTACTCAAGTATGCTCAAATGATGTGTCCCTTCTCAGGCCTCAGGCTTTCCTTTTATAGAGGGGTTTGAATACATAGGATGCCTTAACGGCTACAGAATACACTAAATTTATACATGGCTACAGTTATATTCACATAGCTATAGTAGACTGCCCTATTTTACAGACCTGACACTTGTCCCAATAGTACAATAATAGACGAACCACTTTTTAGAGCCTTTTTATGCTGACAAGATTATTCATCATTGAGATTTTGCATGCTCTTATCTCTAATAATATCCTCCAATCAATCAATATCCAGATGATCATCAAAATCTTCATCAAGTTGAAGATGCTCTAATAATTCATGAAGATATTTATTTCGTTTATCTGATATGAATTTTTCAGCTCTAATATTAAAGAGATAATCAAAGCCATCTTGTGAAGCAGCTCCTGCTTCAATATATTTGCTAAACTCATTATGATAGGTGCAAATAGTATTTTCACAGTACATTAGCGTTACTCCTTGCTCGATCAATGCCTACATTTGATGGCAAGTATTGAAAACCCAATGGCTCTTGCTAAAGTTGGGGTCACCCTTTTACTTTCATATTTGGTAAATTCTTTTTCACAAAACCAAGTATTCTTTTACAATCAGTTCGGACAAGAAAAGGTTTTGAGGCTGAAAAGATTAGAAACTTTTCAATTCTCCTTATAACTGTAAGGATTTCTTTTTCCCTGGTGGGATAGTTGTATTCAGCCTTATTAAAACTTTCACTGTAATATTTGTAGAGTTTTTCTCATTCTTTGATTTGCATTACTGCACTCTAGTGCTCATTGCTAGCATCTTTCTCAAGAACTACATCATCTGCTTCATTAGAAAAATTAAGCATGGGAAGATTTTTACATATCATTTTAAAGCTTTGAACAATATTTAAATCACTAGGGGTCCATGTCCAACTTACCTCTTTCTTAAGCTTCTACTGCAATGGCTTTCTCAATTGAGCTAAATCTTTAATGAAATCTGAAGGATTGGTAAGGCATCTAAGAAAACTTTCTAATTGCTTCTTATCTTCAATTTTTTGAGGAAAATTTTCTATTTTTTCCAGAATAAAATTTTGCAGAATGATTTCTCCAGCTTTTGTTTCTTGACCTAAAATGTCAAACTCTTATTCATCATGATGCACTTGTTTTTACCAAGTAGAATACCATGATCAATGCATTTTTGGATGACAACTAAGATATCATCTCTATGCTATTCTACAGCTTTGGGAAAGACAAGGGTATCATTGATGTAAACTAAACAACAGTGGTTAAGGTCTTTCAAGATGTTATCCATTCTTGTTTGGAATATTTGAGGTGATCCTTTAGACCAAATGACGTTATGCTTCACTTATATTGTCCTTGTGGGGCACAAATACAGCTAAAGGAATGCTTTCTTTATCTGTTTTTATCTGTCAGTATCTACTTTTTCCATCCATTTTTGAGAAACAAGAGGCCCCTTGATTTATATTGAAATTGTCCGGTTTGTTAGGAATATAATAACCATCAAAGACAGTATTATCGTTAAGCTTTTCATAATTTATTACTATTATTTGCTTTTCCTCTTTTTTCTTCAGCATGATTTCTTACCATGGAAGCAGGACTGGTGTGATGACTCTTACTATACCTGGCTAATCCTTTGTCCAAAAGTTATTTGATTTGTTCACCAAATTCATTGATATCCTACTATGTATGCGCCATTTGTTTGACTCGAATAATAGTATTGGGATTTGACAAAGTAATTTTTGAAAATGTCTTATCTTTATCCCAAAATTTTAGTGGATTATCAGAGTAGAGTTCTTTGCATAATTGCTCTTGTTGTTTAATAATTTGCTCATAGATAATTCAAGTAGTGAGATTATTAGTATTATCTCACGTTGTGCAGGCATTACCTTCTCACTATACTGGCTATGTGTAAACTCAATTTTCTCATGAGTGTAAGCCTTAATTTTTTAATAGGAAGGGAATAACCATTAATTGTGAATATTATTTGGTTTATGGTATGCATGCATGGAGAATGCAGTCTCTGAAAATTATTGCCAATAATCAAATCATGAGAGGGTTGATCAGTAGCCCATAGAATTGGTATAATGCATTGGACACCCCCTAATTCTATGGATAACCCTTCTACTGCCTCGTTATGGCTTATAATGTTGTTATATGCTATCCTTACTTGTAAAGGATTCTTGGCTTTTTTTCACATAAATTCAAGAAATAATGTCCTTTTTCCAAAGCACATAGAACAACCACTATCGATGTAGCCACATAATTTGTATTTATTACATCCCTCTAAACATACCTTTATTAGGATGTAGATACTACTAGGATTTGTGTTGGTAGCTTCATAGCATATCTCCATAGTCATATTTTTGACTAATTTATCTCCGTAGATTGGTTCACTAATAGTTCTTGTTTTGTATCCAATGACTTTTCTATCTAGACTCATACTTCAATCTACACTATGTCTTGCGGGTTCAAAAGGCATTCTACTCATTTAACTGGTCATGCTAATTGTATCATCTTCTTAAAGCTCTTCTTTAGCTGATGAAGAACCTTCTTCCCATTTTGATCTTGAACTCATGCTTCTTAGGAATTGAGGTTAACTATAATTTTATCATTCTCATTAATTTTTATCACATTTTTCTTATTGACCTTTGTACAGTTGGCAAAGCTAGATATCGATGAATGATTAATCTTTATTTCCGTCGGTTGGATTTAATCATTTGGATCTTTTGCTTAGGGGTAGGACTTTCAAAATTTTCAACCTCTATCATTGTTACCTTAGTCTTTGGATATATAGTATTATCTAATTTGTAGATAATTTTTCAAAATACCCTTAATGGGTATCCTCCTTTTTTCATATCTATCCCAACTATTTTTATCTTAAGAGATAAGAAGTTTTCAGCAAATTCATCTTTTAGACTTACATAATATGTAGATCGACAATTAAATCCTACCAATCTATTACATAAATTGGCCTTAACCCCCGTGATAATTTGATTATTAAATTTGATATGCCTAATATCACAGAGCAAAGCATAAAAATTAATATGTTTGCCATAATATTGTAATCGAGTGATTTGAATTTGAACACTTCCAACATGGATATACTTTTACTTTCTATCTTTGTTATGCTTAAGGATATTTTCCTAATTAATGAGATTAACTTGGCCCACATCATACTCACAATCTTTTATTTCTCAATCCCATTCCATTGTTTTGCATACATACTCCTCAATTAAAAGATGGATTTTTTATAGGTAATATCTTTCTGAATTATGGGAATGACCCAATCTCCTTGGACTTCTTTGTTCTCATTGTCTATAACAAACTCTTCTCCTTGAAGATCACTAAGACTAATTAAGCTACTTTTCATCATATGATTGGTTTCTCATAATCACTTTCTTCATATTCATTGTCTAGCATAATTTCAACAATTCCTTTGTTGTTATTTAAGGCTAGGCTTAGTGCCTCTTCCTTACTAAGCTCAAAGTAATCTAGGACACCCAAGGTTTCAATAAGTTTGTTATTCTTTCGATTGTTGTATTCATTAGCATAATGTCCTACTTCTCCGCATGGCAACCATTCAGTTGTTTTTTCCCGCAGGACAATAAGCGGCTTTATTAAAAAATTTTCGTTTTTTAGGACTTGCTTTGCTATAATATTTTCTTATATATTTTTCTGCCCTTTGCTTATTAAAGCACTTTTTCTTATAAAATTTTCTTATTCTTCTCCTTTCAAGTTCCTTTCCCCATTGGTGAAGTGAATCGCAACAAGCTAGAAATTACTTCTTAATTTTCTTTTGCTTTTGGAGATCAGGACATTGATTATTAACCTATTTTCTTAAATAAGAGATTCTTGAACCAAGGTATCAATGACATATGCTCTTTCAAGCCATATAATGTATTTTTCATTAATTTTGGAATTTATCGAATATGGTAATTTTATCATAGAACATACAAAGATTAGTTTCATAATGCCCAATTTTGTAATAATGTTGACTAAACTCAACAATATAATTTTTTCAGATACTTCATATCCCAGAATTGCATGTTATTAATCTTTCTTCGCCATTCTCTTACTTTTTTTTTTCAAAATAAAGTTTAGCTCCAATGAATTCAATTTTGATTTCCTTACATAGATTTTTGAACATATCAGCTGGTGTTTCAGTCATTCTTAATCCATTTTCCCGTCTTCATTTAATGAGTCATGCCAGTCAGTTATAATGCCAGAAAAACTATGTTCAATGTAGTTTAGGAAATTTGTAGCCATTCATGTAGTATTTAGGTTTAAGACACTATTCATGCTTCTTTTCTAATGCTCAAATATTTCTTCTCTATTATGAGCTCCATTGATGTTTAATATATATCTGGTTTGGCTAATTGGGGTAAGACCAATTTCTTCAAAGGTCGTACCTTTCCTTGGGATAAACCCAAAGAAAAAATTAGTTGTATGTCCTACGGGACATACTTAGGTTTCATAAAATGAGTATTTCTTCTAGAAGGTTCACCAAATTCTTCAGGCTTAGAAACAACATTGTTAATTAGATTTGTCTCTGTTTCACCTAAGTCGAGTTCTTCTGCAATGTCCTTGATCTCATCCTCAACAACCATTTTACCATTTTCTTGTCCAGTTTTTTTTTTTTTTTTTAACTTCTTCTAATGGTAACACATTAAGATCCTTCTAGTTTAATTAGGTTCACCTATTGATATATTTTTGCTCCTAATTAGATATTATTTGTCTCTTCATTATGATTAGATAATACGTCCTCTTTATCAATAATCATGTCTATGATTTTGTTTAATTCTTCTGGATTTTATTCTTTCTCAAACGTATCCTAAAGTTCGTCAAGATTATGCTATTTTTGTTTTTTGGGTTTACTAATCATGTCATGCAAAAGAAATTGATTTTTGTTTTTTGGGTTTTGGAATTGATATTTGTGCTAAAATGACCTTACCTGATTCGTCCTTTCCTTTAGCACAGTGCACGGGGCTTGAGGTGGGTGAGCCTTTTGGGTTGTTGCTAGGTTTAGTGTCACTGATGTATGTTTGAGTCAGAAGATACTTTTGACAAGGTGCATGATCCAGCCTAGACTCCTTCGGAGGGGTCACATGATGTGTTTATGCATGAGGAGTCTCCTAGCCTTGGTTTTGATGATAGTGTTCTCTCTAATTCGCTTGATCATTTCCATGTTTCACCTAGCTGTTCATTACCCCCTCTTTCCCTCGAGTATTACATTAATGCGCCTACTGATAATTATATGATTTGTGATACTGATTTGGACTATGAGGATAACATGTTCAACATGCTTGGTGGGAATGTTGGTAATTATGTTTCCTTAGGTTACTTTAGAGTGTATGATCTCTCCATTGATCTTTACTATGTACGCCTAGAGGACTTGCGTACGAAGATCACATGGACTACATTTTTTAATCCTCTCTATGATTTTTCTATAGGCTTTGATAAGGTTAAGAGGATACTTATTGTCTTTGGTGTGGTTTTCATTATTGCCTCTTACCTTGTATTTTCGAAATTGTGGTTCTAGGAGTTTGACAAGCTTCTGCATGCTTTAACGGCATCTGCTTTCACGGGCTGAGTCTTGACATTGTGACGGAGTGGCTGATGCTCCATTTGCCCGGCTATTACGAGGCCGCATAGCTTAAGTGCATTTTGCACCTAACCTAGTGAGATCATTATATTTTATTTTCCTTTCCCTTCTCTTACTTTCTTTCCTTTGCATAATAATGTTTTATCTAAGGGGAAAGGGTAGTTTCTATGTTTTTTATTTCGATTATTAGTTTGCATTCTTGTCAGAGCATATAGTTTTAGGTTTCTTTTTGTTTGCATTAGTGATTTGTATTTAGTTGATTTTTAGGTTTTCATATAGAATTGCATGTAGTGATAGTGTGAGATAAATTCCAATAATGTTTTTGCCAGGCAAAATAGCTTTCATGCGCTTGAGTATCTTTTGTTATGTAATTCCTTTTGGTGCTAAAATTTGTGAAGGTTTTGTAAATATTTCTTATTTTGACCCTTGTCTTCATTGAGAACTATTTTGCCCCCTAGAGTCAGTAGCACTAATGTTTGTACTTGGAGTCATTTTATGAGTTTAATGGGACCTTGGTAGACATCCCATGAGATTTTGAACCTCATTTGGACTAATTCATTATATTTAGTCTTATGTTTCTTTCATATGTGTGACTCTTCCATATTGCATCTCTAGAACTTGCCTAGATTCTTGTTCAAAACCATATTTTCATGTGCATAGTTGATGATATGATAGAGGCATTTCTTTGATCATTTTAGCCACATAGCCAAATAGCCTATCCCTTGTTTTGCACGTTTTTTCCCCTTTGCTAGTTCCTTTGAGCTTACATCCATCTTTGTTTTGATCTCGTCATATTAGCCCTTGCCAAACACAAATTCTAAACTTTAAGTCAAGTCTATGGAGCATCACTTCCTCTATGTAGTGGGTGGTTTTGGAGATAATTGAGTTTTAAGGTGGCTTTGGTATGTTGGTTTATTGAGGGATTGATGATATTGAGCATTTGCTTTGTGTTCCCTCTTGTTTGGGTTGTTTATATATCTATTCAGTTGTGAGTTGATAGTTAGTGATCCTATGACTTTCAATAATTACAATTTTTGTTTCATTTTCTTAAAAAAAAGAAAAAAAAGAAAAAACAAATTATCTTGAGGAAAAAAAAAAAAGGAACATAAAGTCATGTTGTGAAAATAAAGCCAAAAAAAAAGAGAAAAAGAAAAAAAAGGAAAAATAAAAACTAAGTGATTGGCATTGGATATATACATAGCTTGAGTTCCTTCTTTTTCAACTCGTTTCCTACTTGATTCATGGGGTATGCTCATTGTATTATTGGGTTCAGAGAGTTATTAAATTCCATAGTTAATTAGGGATCTGTTGGTTGCTCCCTAGTCACTTGGCTAAGTAGCTCCACATTGTCCCAAATACATTTGTCCACTCCTTTCCCTTACCCTTCTAGCCCACATTATAACCCAAGTGAAGTACTCGTGATTGTCTTGTGCATGTTGCATTTTAGTGGCGGAGAATTTGACAGTATTTGCAAGCATATGGTAGATTGCATCTTTGGAATGAGTCTTGAGCGAACCTATATTATATTTTAAACACAAGAGTGGGAGTGATTCACATTTTCCAAATGTTAGGTTCCACCAGTCTAATTGGCTCTATTCAATTCCATGTGCTTGCATAATGTTCTTTGTGTTCTTTGGAGGGGTCAAGGTTGATATCGAGCTTGTGGTATTGTAGTTCTTCGAAAACCTTCTCCTTCTCTTAATTCTAAAATGTTTTGCGCACTATTTGTGGTTGCTGTTGACTTACATTCTTGCTTGTGATATGTTATGACTTGCCTACTTTGAGGAGGTTGTTATGTTTTCGAGTCATATATGCATCTACCATTGTCAGTTTTTTCTAGTGTTTGCTTGAGGATAAGCAATAGTTTAAGCATGGGAAAGTTTGATAGGTGCTTAACATATATATTATTTTAGGGTCATTTTCATCCATTTTTAGGGAAAATTATGTGCTTTCTATTATAGTTTATACTCTTTTTCTTGTTTTATGCTTGGATATAATTGTTTGATGTATTTTGTAAGATTTTAGGCCATTTCAACCCAACATTTAACCCTTATTGGATGTATTTTGACTCCCCACAGACACCCATGTGATGCTATGCCTTTGGAGCCAAAGAAGAGCACAAAATCTGGATTCCAGCGAGAACCATGGTCAGCCCATGGCGAACCCCACTGTCTGTTGCATGCCTATAACTGCTGCACTATTCGTTTTCTTCAGCTTTTGTGGCTGAGAATCAACAAGGGGTGCTATATATAGACATGCTGGGCTACTGACAGAAGAGACCCATCATTCCATCTCCATACTCCTTTCCATTCTACTTAGATTAGGACTTAGATTAGAGAGAGTTGAGAGCAAGTTGAAGGTGAAGATTGCAAGGATTTCGGATCAGGTTTGCAATGACGGTTCCAGTGCACATCGGCTAAGCAATTCCTCTCCCTTCTGTTCCCTTTTCTCTTTATGTTTTTATGCTGTTAGATTATGGTTGATGTTTATGTTATGTTTTGGATTGTTAATCTTGGAATTGAGTTGAATTGTTGTGATGGAACCAATTCTTGTTTTGATCTAAAGGTGTTTTGTATTTTTTGGGTTTATTCTATTAAATCTTAGATGTTGATTTTGGAGTAGGAAACTTGATCAATTTCTTACTTGTTTTAGACATTTGGTGAAAAACTGAAAGGTGACACTAGATGCTGGAAAACTAAGATTCGACTTAAGTGTGTGATCTTGAGAAGGACTCACTGTTTAAGAAGCCTCTAGATTTGATAATCGCATTCTTAGTGATCTTAGATGAATAAAAAACCCTTAAGAAATGGTAGTTGATTAGATTTAAAAATTTCATTCCACCTTGAAATAGGGCTTTAATATATCAGTTTTGGAATTACCCATCTAAAGAAGAGGCGGTTGATTAATTTCTAAGTTGGAAAATTGCTTGGTTCGATTAAATTCCTTGATTGATTATCCATTAGATTAGATATTAGATTAATTTAGTTTCAATATCAAACTTGAATGTGCTTAGCATATCTTGAGGTATTATAAGCCAGTAGTTTCACCTAGTCTCTGTGGGATCAACCTTGATTTGCTATAACGCCATCGTATGCTTGCGGCCGTATCACAATACAACAAAATAAAGCTCGTCCAACTATCCCAAAGAATCTGTTTCATAAAAGACCAACATAATTATTTTGATTACCACAAAAAGGTCTAGTGATCACCAAAATGCAAACTGTTGGTCACTGACTCAGTTTGTGAATGAAGACATTTATTATGATTTAGTAACACACTCCCAGGGGCCACCATAATTTCATTAATTGATGAACAAAAGTAGCACTAATAATCACTAAAATAACACCTATTGATCACTAACTAATACCCTAATGCTAACACAATCTATTCTTCACATGAAAACCTTTGGCGGGCTTATCCAACAGTAATAACCAACTCCAATCATCACTAGAAAATAAGAGGAATGACCCTAAGGATGATGATCTTGAAACAATGGAAAAAATATAAAAAAAAACTCACCATAATTTCATTAATTGATCCACAAAAGTTACACTAATGATCACTAAAATAACAATATTAATCACTTACTAATTCCCTGATGCTAACACAATATGTTCTTCATATGAAGACATTTGATAGGGGGCTTATCCAACATTAGTAACCAATCCCAACCATCTGCATAAAATAAGAGGAATGACCTTAACAATGATAATCTTGAAACACTAGAAAATAATTTTAAAAAAAATGAATGCATAAATCACAAAGATAAATTTTTTTTGAAAGAAACACATAAGGAATAATATCTTTGAGATAGTGCACTAACATCTCCTCTCTGAACAGTGTTTACTATAATAGGAAGCAACTTGATTACAGGAGTGACATATTTACATATATAATTGATGCTCGACATCCCTCCTAACCCTGTCTCCATCCTCTTGTGGACGTCAGAGGCGGATCTATTTTAATGTGTTTTTGGACAGCACATCCAAAGGAGGTCTGCATATCTGTTGTTGTGTTACTTGCTCCTCACCACCCATGTCGTGAAGTTCAGACTCGACTGAAATCATGGAACTCAATAACACCTGTAACTTTACGTGGTCCAGCCCAGTCAAATCCACATGCTTATAAAATTGAGACCATGTGTCAGATATCAACCTATTTTGCATGGCTATTTCTCCACGAGCATCTGCCAAGACACTATTGAATTTATATATAGGACTTTTGGCTACCATTGTCTAGTGTTAACGATATATGCTAGCAAAATTTCTTTCATTGAATTGGATGTGAAAACCAACAACATATAAGCACAAGGAATTTCACTAGAGCCAAAAACATGGCATAAGCATTGGCGTTCAGAACATTCCTGATTAAGCACCACATAGTGGATCCTCGTTTTGTCTTTAAATTTTGGTTATCGTATAGGTACTATAACTCTCTACATTGGTAATACCTTGGGCATAATAGTACATCCAACCAATATATAACACTATCTTGGGAACACGTAGAAGTTAGTCTGAGGGTAGATATTCATGGCGTACTTCTTTATCTCATAGAACGTCTTTTGCTCCGAAAAGGAAGTCAAAGAACCGTTTTTGGCTTTCCTTTCACGACAGCATTGTGAATCAATGGCATGTACAAAAGGGACCCAAAAATTCCACTAGACTAAGATTAGCACACATTAAGAAACTAAACATAGAGTTCTAACTCTCGGAATCCGACCTTATCCCCAAAAGACCTTTGACACGGCCGTAAGCACACAGTGGCACTGGAACAAATTAAGGTCGATCCCATAAAGACTAGGTTGATCTACTGGGTTATAATCCCTTAAGATAGGCTAAGCGAATTCAAATTTGAGAATGAAATTTAAATATGCAACTTATCTAATCTAATAGGCAAATAATCAAGGAATTTAATCAATAAAGTAGTTTTTCAACCCAAGAATTAAACAAGCACCCCTTGGTTAGATGGGCAATTCCAAAACTGATAATCAATTTACCAAACCCCCCTTTCAAGGTGGAACGAAACTCTTAAATTTAATCAACTTACATTTCTCAAGGGTTTTTTGTTAATGTAAGATCATTAAGAATGCGATTATCAAATTTGGGGGTTTCTTAAATGGTGAGTCTTTCTTAAGATCCCACTCACTTAAGTCGAATCTTAGTTTTCCAACATTTAGTTTCACCTTTCAGTTCTTCACCAAATGTTTAAAACAAGCAAGAAATTGATCAAGTTTCCTACTAGCAATTCAACGTCTAAGATTCAATGGAGTAAACCTGACAAATCCAGAGCACTTTTAGATCAAGATAAGATTTGGTTCAATCACACAACAACGCAACTCAACTCTAAGATTAACAATCTAAAAAACTTAACATAAAAATCAATAATAATCCAAAAGCATAAAAATCTAAGGAGAAAAGAGAAGAGAAGACAGAGGAATTGCTAAACCGATGCGCACTTGAACCGTCGTTGCAAACCCAGTCCGGAATCCTTACAACCGTCACTTTTAACTTGCTCTCAACTCTCTCTAATCTAATCTAAATCCTAACTAGATAGTGGATTTGGTAGAATGGGATGGATTCTAGATGCCAAGGAAGACGGCAAACACTGTTTTTATTCGCAGAAATCAAAACTCCTAACGTATAAAACGTATGGAAAACGAAAGGCTAAAAGAAAACCAGCAAAGATGGAGAAATAGGATCCACCACGGTCGTGGCCCCCACCATGATTTGAGTGTGTTGGCCTCTGGCTGGCCTGTTCTCATGATGATTCATTTGCAGCTTCTTCTGCATCTTCCTAGACCGTGTTTCTAGCCACAGTTTGACTATATTAGGTGTCTTTGGGCCTCTTTTGCTATCTTCTTCAATCGATAAGGCCTCAAAATCTTTATTCTGTTCACATAACTTGGCTTGCAAAGTGAAAATCTATAAACACTTTCAAAACAATCTAAATCAGGCGTAATAGTAGAAGTAAGGGCATGAATCGTATAATTAAGTATGTTAATCCCCTAAAAATGCATCAAAATGACCCTAAAATGATATGCACTATGGGTACTTATCAAACTCCCCCATGGTTGAATGGTTGCTTGTCCTGAAGCAAACACTAGGGAAAACAAACAAGTGGAGATGCATCTAAGACTCAAAACATAACAACCTCCTTAAAGTAGGCAAGTCATAGCATATCACAAGCAAGAATGCCAATCAACGACAACCCCAAGTAGTGTGCAAAATATATGAAAGTTAGACAAAGGAGAAGGTTTTTGAAAAAGTATAAGATCACAAGCTTGATATCAAACTTGATCACCCCAAAGAACCACAAAGCATGTCATGAGCACACAAAGAATTGAATAGAGCCGAATGGATTGGTAGAACCTCACTTTTGGGAAATGTGAATCACTCTCATTCATGTATTTGAAATATAGCATAGGTTCACTTAAGATTCATTCCAAAGATGCAAACTACCATATGCTAGACAAGACTCTCAAATTCTCCACCGCTAAAATACAATATGCACAAGACAATCAAGAGGACTTTATTGGGTCGTAATATGGGCTAGAAGAGTTAAGGGAACGCAATGAACAAATGCAGTTGGGAGAATATAGAGCTATTTAGCTAAGAGACTAGGGAGCAACCAACCAACCACTAATTAACCAATAAGTTCACTAACACTCCAAACCTTAACAATTCAATGAACTATCCCACTAATGAAATAGGAAATGAGTTGACAAAGAAAGAAATGCAAGCTCTTTACATATCCAACGCCAGTCACTTGAGGTTTTTTTCTTCCTGGTATTTTTTTCTTTATCTTGTCTTTTTTTCTTTTTGCTTTTTTTTTGTTTTTTCCTTCAACATGGCTTTTTTTCCCTTTTTTTTGGGAAATGAAATGAAAATTGCAATTATTGAAGGGTATAGGAAGTCAAATTACCAATTTATAGTCGAATATATATATGCATAACCCAAACAAGAGGAAATCAAGCAAATGTTCAATATTATCAATCTTTAACCAATCCACCATACTAAATCTACCTTAAACTCAGTTATCCCCAAAATCACCCACTACATAGATGAAGTAATGCTCCATAGACTTGGCTTGAAGGTTAGGAACATGTGTTTGGCCAAGAGCTAATATGAAGGGATCACAACAAAGGCGGATATAAGTTCAAAGGGGCTAGTAAAGGGAATAAACATATAATACAAGGGTAGGCTATTTGGCTATGTGGTAACATGTTCAAAGAAAAAAATGCCCCTATCATATCATCAACTATGCACAAGCTAGTGTGGTTTTGAGCAAGAGTTTAGGCAAGTTCTAGAGATACAACATGGAAGAGTCATACACATGAAAGAAACATGAGACTAAATATAATGAATCAGTCTAAAAAAGGCTCAAAATCTGAAGAGATATCCACCAAAGTCTCACTAAGCTCATAAAATGGCTCCCATGTACTAACATTAGTGCTAACGACTCCAAGGGATAACAAAATTCTCAATTAAGACAAAGGTCAAAACTAAATATTTACAAAACCTTCATAAATTTTAGCACCAAAAAGGATTACACATCAAAAGTTACTCAAGTTCATGAAAGCTATTTTGCCTAAACAATAACATCATTGAAGGTTATCTTAAACCAATCCACACCATCGCGACATACAATGCTATATGCAAATCTAAAAATCAACTAAGGCTGCATTTGGTCCTTAGAAAATTTGGTAGAAAGAAAAATTGAAGGAAAAAAAAAGTAGGGAGAAAATGAGTTTTTTGTTTTCTTGTTTGGATTGAGGAAAAAATAAATTTGAATGAGAAATTTGAATGTTAATAAACTACTTAAATCATGTTAATGTCATCTAAGTAATGGGACAATTTTATGGGGAAAATTTTATCACTTGTTTCTAACAATTTTTCACCTAACTTTTCCTCTAAATTTTTTTTCTTTGTGATTTTCTCCAAGCCAAACACAAAAAAAAAGATAACTTCCTCAAAAATTTTCTTTCCATCAAATTTTCCAAGGTCTAAACGGAACCTAAATCCATACTAATGTAAACAAAAAGAAACCTAAACCTACAGGCTCTAATAAGTATGCGAACTAATAACTGAAATAGGACACATAGAAACTGCCCTTCTGTCATGCTTAAATAAGGCATTATTATTCAAAGGAATGAAAGTAAGAGAAGGGAAAGAGAAAACAAAAGAGAACAATCACACCACATTAGTTGCTAATCGCACCTAAGCTAAGGCCTCCATGTAAACAGGCCAAATGGAGCATTAGCCACTCTATCACAAATTTAAGACTTAGCTAATTAAATCAGATGCTGTCAGCAGGTGCAGAAGCTTATAAAACTCGTGGGACCACAATTTAGAAAATACAAGGTAAGAGGCAATAATGAAAACCATGCCAAAGACATTTAAGCATCCTCTTGAACTTATCAATGGCCTTAGAAAAATCATAGGAAGGATTAAAGAATGTAGTCCACATGACTTTCTTAGGCAAGTCCTTTAGGCAAACGCAATGAGGGTCAATGGAGGGATCATACCCTCTAAAGTAACATAGGGACAAACAATCATGAACATTTCCACCAAGCTCATACTAAATATGTTATCCTTATAGCCCAAATCAATATTAGCATCACAAATTAAGAAATTCTTGATAGGCTTATCAAGCTAATACTCAGGGGAAATAGGGGTTGTAAGCATATAGGGAAAACATAGGAACGACCATGGGGATTGGGAAAAGTATAGCTAAAACAAAGGCTAGAAGACTCCTCATGGAAATACTCGTAACGACACCCCCTAAAGGCATGTTAACTCGATTATGCACCACATCAAGAGTATCTTCTGATGTACAATATGAATCACCCACATCAAACTTAGCAATCAACCTAAAGGCTCACCCACCTCAAGCCCCGTGACACTGAGCTAAAGGAAAGGATGAATCAGGTTGAGCATAGCATGCATGGAAAGGACATGAAACAATATTATGGTCCGAAGAACCAACGAGTCGCACCAAAAAGGAGCATCATACAATCTAGCATAAAATGCACAAGGATCAGCAAAAGAATAACCAAAAACACAACTACCCTTCTCAAACTCAAATGAATCCTAAGCAATCCACTCAAGCAAATACCATGCATCATCAACATTCTTACCATGAAAATCCCAATACTCTAAAATAATACGGATTTTACTATTCACACCCTCATCAATGATATCCAATGTTTCCCATTTACCCACGTAATAACATTGAGCAAGAAAATATTTAAACATTTAAAATACCTCCAAAATAATTCATACTCAAATTGGGGAAAATGAAAAATGGCCATGTTTTTTTATTTTTTTCCAGAATTTTTTTATCTTTTTTAATTTTTAATTTTCTAATTTCCTTTTTTTTCAAAGAAAAAAAATGCTCAGTCAAATCTATTGAGAAAAACCTAATATTCGACAATAGACCCCCAGCAATGCCGACAAAAACTTGGCACAGTCGCAAGTGCACAGTGGCCTTGTAGCAAATCAAGGTCGATCCCACAGAGACTAGGTTGATCTACTGGGTTATAATCCCTTAATGTAGGCTAAGCGAATCCAAATTTAAGTATAAAATTTAACTATGCTACTTATCTAATCTAATAGGCAAACAATCAAGGAATTTAATCAAATCAAGTAATTATTCAACCCAAGAATTAATCAAGCGCCCCTTGTTTAGATGGGTAATTCAAAAATCGATAATCAATTTATCAAACCTCTCTTTCAAGGTGGAATGAAATTCTTAAATCTAATTAACTTACCATTTCTCAAGGGTTTTTGATTAATGTAAGATCATTAAGAATGCAATTATCAAATTTAGGGGTTTCTTAGACGGTGAGTCTTTCTTAAGATCCCACTCACTTAAGTCGAATCTTAGTTCTCTAACATCTAGTTTCACTATTCAATGCTTCACCAAATATTTAAAACAAGCAAGAAATTGATCAAGTTTCCTACTAACAATTCAACGTCTAACATTCAATAGAATAAAGCCATCAAATCTAAAGTACTTTTAGATCAAGACAAGAATTAGTTTAATCATAACAACTCAACTCAATTCCAAGATTAACAATCTAAAAACTTAACATAAAAATCAATAACAATCCGAAAGCATAAAAATCTAAAGAGAAAAGAGAAGAGAGGGGAGAGGAATTGCTCAGCCGCTTGAACTGTCGTTGCAAGCCTAATTTGGAATCATTGCAATCTTCACCTTCAACTTGCTCTCAACTCTCTATAATATAATCTAAATCCTAACTAGATAGTGGATTTGGTAGAATGAGATGGATTCTGGATGCCAAGGAAGACAGCAAACACCATTTTTATTCATAGAAATTAAAGCTCCTAACGTACAAAAGGTGTGGAAAATGGAAGGCCGCAAAGAAAACTAGCATAGACAGGAAAATAAGGTCCACCATGGCCGTGTTCCCCGCTAGGGTCTAACCGTGGTGGCTTCTGGCAGGCCTGTTCTCACAATGATTCATTTACTGCTTCTTCTAGATCTTTCTAGACCGTGGTTCTGGCCACTGTTTGACTGTATTAGGTGTCTTTGGGCCTTTTTTGCTATCTTCTTTGATCCACAAGGCCTCAAAATCTTCGTTCTATTCATATAACTTGGCTCAGAAAGTGAAAATCTGCAAACACTATCAAAACAAGCAAAGCAAAGCATAATAGTAGAGATAAGGGCATAAATTATACAATCAAGCATATTAATCCCTAAAAATGCATCAAAATGTCCCTAAAATGATATACTCCATGGGTATTTATCAGCCTGCCAAGAAGTCCCCTTTAAAGTAAGCACGCATCCAAAGGTCTCAAATGTCATATACTTGGCACAATCGCATGTAACCAACTAGATTAAATTCCTCTAGCATATCTTGCTAAGACTCCTCAAACTCATCGGGGTAGTCTGATGCCCATGTACATCCATTGATGCACTCTATAAAATCCTCATATCTGTTGAATATGTGGCCTAGTTTCTTAGGAAGCTTTCTCATGATATGTCACATGTAGAATCGATAGATCGATGTATCAAAAACATTTGCTATTGCTTGTTTGATCACTGGATCTTGGTCCCTCATTATAGTTTTAGGTCTATGGCTTCCTATAGCAATCATGAAAGTTATTAAATAGCCGAAAAAATGACTTCACTTTCTTATTACTCAACAAACTAACCCTAAAACAAATTAACCGTCTATGGTGATTTGTTCAGGTAAAGGGGACAAACACCATTAAATATCTATTAACCTTGTGGGTTGTGTCGAACAATAAGATGTCACCGAAGAGGGTGTAGCTTACTCTGCTCAGAGAATCTGACCAAAATACCTTCCTTAATTGGTCTCTTCATTAACGTGGTTATCAAAGAAGAAGCCATGTTTGGCTTCCTTTTCATCTTCAATACGTCCATAAACATATGTGCATTTGTTTTTTTTTTTATAAGAGCTTTCAAGTCTCCATGATTTTGCATGCCGCCGATGTTTTCACCACTATTAACCTGCTCTTTAAGGAGATGATAGTATTACATTAGCTCTTGCATACTTGTAGATCATGACTTTATCGATAGAGAGAAAAATTATGATAAAACTATTACTAGTTATTATATGAACATAGAAGCTAAACTAATAAGCTCATATGTACCATGCGATCATTGAATAAGTGTACACCTGCCAGGCCAATCGGGCAGCCTGACTTGAAGCTGCACAGGTGAACCGAATGGCACAAGCCCTGATAATTGATAATGGGTGGATCCATTTGTTTATATGATAAACAATGCTTGAAAATGATATAGCAAAAACTATACATTTGAGATTTTGAGAAGTATAAAAATGTGTGAACTTTTGAAAGGTACATGTTGTAAACGTACTTGGAATATATATCTCTTTCTTGTAAAAAATAACTGTTTATAGCTCGACAACGACGAAAGTGGCATATGTTTTGAATTAAGTTGATGAAGCAAGAGAGAGAAAATGAGGAGGGGGCAAGGTGGTAGCCCCCTTGACATGGGACGAAGATAGAGAGAAGGATAGGGGAGTGCCAACAAAAGAAAGGGGGAATGGTTTATATGAAGGTGCCCCTTTGAAAACATCTTAGATATTTCTTTTAAAAAATCTTAGATATTTTCTCTAAATATCTCTAATATTTTCGCTAAAAGTCTTTAGACATTCTGCTAAAATCTTTAGATATTTTCGCTAAAAATCTTTAGCTGTTTTACTAAAAATCTAAGATATTTTCTCTAAAAAGCTTTAGATATATTGCTAAATATCTCTTACATATTCGCTAAAAATCTTAGGATATTTTGCTAAAATCTCGGATATTTTCTCTAAAAATCTTTAGATACGCTAAATATCTAAAATATTTTCTGAAAAAAATCTTTAGATACTTTGGTAAAAATCTTAGATATTTTTCTAAAAAATCCTTAGATATTTTGCTATAAATCTTTAGATGTTTTCCAAAAATCTTTAGATATCTCTATGTTTTTATTTATTTTGATTTTTCTATTCAATTTGTCGAAGTAAACGAATGATACAAAGCATTGCTAAATTGTGTTTGAAGGCCACCTTGTCGACTTAGCCTGCAATAGCATAAATGTCTCAAATGTTGAATTGAAATGCGGGATCTAACTTTAAACTGAAATTAACTGGGGTAATTAGTATGTATTGTGTTCAGGCTATTATAAGAGGGGACACGCATGACCCTCGTAAAATTTGATTATCTTAAATTTTGCATCGTTGGTCAACCTTAAGACAATATGAGCTTGAGCCCCTTCTCTTCTCTTGGCTATCTTTCTTTTTAGTTTTTTTCCCATCAAATCCATCTTTTGCTTGAGCCATGTTTTTAGCAATAGCCACAACAATTTCTGGCGTGTTTGTAGGTTTATGAAACTGTTTCCATTACTTTGCCGACTTATACTTGCCAGTAGCACCATTGTGAATACTAAAGCAAACATAAATGGCATATCTCTTATATAATTCAAGACAGTCTTCAACCCTATTAAACACTATGCCTAACCTTGGTACAAGCATCTCGCCATCACAGTTTGATACCCATTCTCCTCTGACATCAATTGACGAATCAGTAACTATTGAGGATGATGATTCATCATGTCCCAGATAAATATTAGGAATGCAAATGGTTGACATTAACAATAGAAGGGGACAACATGTTAACAATTGCCTCTAACAAAATCAATTAATAAGAAACACACTAGAATTAGTTTGTGAGGAAGGAACACTGTGCAACTCTTACACTCGCTTATTGCCTTCGGTGGTAACTATCTAATGTCTGCTTTCCACCATATCGAAGTAGTTGTAACAAAAAAGGACGTATTGATAAAATATCATGTAGAGAAAGAAGGTTGAGCAACCTACCATTCACAATACTAAGAAAGCCTACTCTAAACGACGTTTTTTTTCCGCTTTTCCAAAGAAAATCACTAAAGGAAAAACAATAATATTAATGATCATTGAATGCATATAAATATAGACAACCATATACTAATGTTTACTTCTTTACTTACTGCTTATAATTCTATACATCTCAGTTTGCGATTAGCAAACATGTGATTAGTGATCCATAGACATAAAATAATGGGGATCAAGCCCCTAATGATCAAGTCAACATCCCTATTGTCCAACCAAGTTAAGAGAAGGGGTCAAAAGCACAAGGAATAGCTCAACTTATCAAGGACAGGTCGGCTATCCAAACTACCCTAGTGCCTTTACAATAGCCCGGTTTTGTAAGCTTGATTAGTCAAGCTTAAATTGGATTTAAGATGCTACAAAGGTAGTTCTTGCAACCCTTTTTATGTCAGCTTTAAGGGAATAAAAAGAGTTCTAGGTTAAGTCATTAGATAACAAGTCAAATAGAGTCACTTTCAGAATGCTGCAGAATCTAATCCAGTTTGAACCACCTGGATGTTTTAACTTATAACTTCCCAACAGTAGCTCTAAATCCATTCCACCTTGAGGCACTTGAAAATAGACTTTCCAAGATTTCTAACAACACTTGTTGGAGCTGATTTTGGAAAGAATTGCTAAAGTTATAGCTATTTGAATTAGGGAGTTATGCACTGAAAGTGATAGACATCCTATCACTTTCACCTTTTGTACTTTGCTTAGTTTTGGTTCTTTTCTCCCATTGGCTATCCCTTTTGAATCCCAATGCTGAATGTAATGGTCCTAAGGCCTTTTCTCCTCCATATGTATGCTCCTTTATGATGGTAACATTTGGATTTGACATATATGAAAGTTGAGATTATTCTCCTTCACGTTTAAACTCTCTCTTGCTATCTTTTATTTGGCTTATCAAAGAGGTGATCAACTGAGTCTGAATCTTGTTTAGGGTGGTGTGTCTTATCCCTAAGAGTGATTGGAAGCCCTAGTATACTAAGAGGTGGTGTGTCTTATCCTTTTACATGATAGCTTATCCCTTCCTTTACCTTGCTCTCAACTGTGCTTGTTTAAGCTAGTTTTAATTTCTCCTCTTCTCTTTGCTTTTTCTTTGTATTATTTTGATATTTTGCGCTTGAATCTTTCCCTCCCTTACCTTGGCACATTATATTTGGTATTAAAGCTCTTGACTACTCTCCTTGGTTGAAGTTTCAACCCTAAACGCATCCCTTAAGCCCAAACACAAAGCCACCCCCACAAAAAAACCCAGTTGCTCCACTTTCAAAATAAGTGGAAGTATGAGCTTGGAAGAGAGATTTGAGGCCCTTATGAGGAGCTATGAAGAAGTAAAGAGCCAAAATGAGTATTCCAAGAAGCAGCTAGCAAAATCCATGAGCAACCAAAGGAAGAACCTTCGAGGTACTCCTTCCCAAACAACTCATCCGAATCTGACCAAGAGGATGAAAGGGAGGAAAGCAACTCTTTTGCCTCCTCTGGTGAAGAAGGGTGTACTAGGCCAAGATGGAACCAAAGGGTCTCTAACCATTCTTTGGATTTCAAAGTTGAAATCCTGGAGTTTGAGGGTCGTTTAGATCCAAACGAGTTCCTTGAATGGCTACAAACTGTGGAAAGAGTCTTTGAGTACAAGGATGTAACCAAAGACAAGAAAGTAAAGCTAATAGCACTTAAGCTAGAAAAGTATGCCTCTTTATGGTGCAAAAACTTTGTTAAAAAGAGGACTAAGAGAGGCAAGGAAAATATTAGAAGTTGGGAAAAGATGAGGTCAAAGTTACAGTATTGGTTTCTCCCTCCCTTTTACCTTCAAGACAACTACTTAAAACTCCACAATCTCCAACAAGGGAGTTTGAGAGTTGAATCGTACACAAGGGAGTTTAAAAAACTCTTCATCAAATGTGACATCTAAGAAAGTGAGGACCAAACTATTGTGAGGTACTTGGGTGGCCTTGACCCAACATATGCTTATGTAGTTGAACTTCAACAATACTCATCTTTTGATGATGTATGTGCCCTGGCTGACCAAGTTGAGCAACAAAAGAAATTCAAACCTTATAAAAAGGACCTACCTAAGCCTCCCTTACTTAAGAGCTCACCCTTTAACAAGGGGGGTTTTCAGCCCCCTCCTGAACCTAGGGCCCCTCCTTCTAACACCCCCTCCTTCTAACACCCCCTTACAGAACCTACTCCATAGAATAAGCCCCCATTTGGCTTAAACTCAAATAGAAGGTACTACAAGTGTTAAGTCTTAGGACACATAGCCTCAAAGTGCTCAAATTGAAGGGTGATCACTTTAGTCAAATGTGAAGCAGCCCAAGTGGAGAAGGATGAGCAAGAGAAAGACTTATACCTTAGGAAGGCATGGAGGAAGTGGTGAACAAAGTAGATGCAGAGAACTTGCTTGTCTTAAGAAGAACTTTGAGTGGTCTCAAAGGAAGTCAAGATGAACAAAGGGAGAAGATCTTCCACTCAAGATGTACGGTAAAAGGGAAAGTGTGCTCACTTATCATCGATAGTGGGAGTTATACCGACATTGCCTCCTCAAGCATGCTAGAGAAACTCCAACTCCAAGCCATGACTCACCCTCATCCTTACACTATACAATAGCTAAACCAAGATAAAGGCCTCCAAATTAACTCTTGGTGTCTTATTTCCCTAAGTATAGTAAGAACTATCATGATGAACTTTGGTGTGATATCATACCTATGGATGCTTGCAATATCTTGTTAGGGAGACCTTGGTTATTTGATGGGAGGGTTATGTAAGATAGTTTCTTGAACACTTATGCCTTTACGAAAGGTGGAAAGAAAATCACCCTAGCCCCATTTTTTCTCTCTCAACTCACAAAATCCAAGCCACAAATGAACTAAGTCTGAACTGAGATGTTACTCACCCTTGGAGAACTTGTTCTTAAGGCCTTACAACATGAGTTTAGAGCCTTAAGAGAATGACTACTCCTCACCCTTGAAGAAACCAAAACCCCTTTCTATCAAACTCACCCTCTAGCCACCTTCTTACTTGAATAATTCTCCCATGTGTTCCCGGAAGAAATACCCCACAACCTACCTCCAAAAAGAACCATCCAACACCATATTGATCTCATCCCCGATGCTATACTCCCAAACGAACCAGCCTGTAGAATGAACCCAAAAGAAACCATAAAAATCCAAAGGCAAGTTGAGGAGTTGATAACCAAGGGTCTTGTGAGGGAAAGTCTTAGTACATGTGCCGTGCCCGCCCTCCTAGTCCCTAAAATATATGGCTCAATGAGAATGTGTATGGATAGCCGTGCCATAAATAAGATTACCACTACGTATAGGCATCCTATACCTAGATTGGAGGATATATTAGATGAGCTTCATAGCTCAAGGGTCTTTTCTAAGGTGGATTTGAGTAGTGGTTACTACCAAATTTGGATTAGGGAAGGGGATGAGTAGAAAACAGCATTCAAGATCGAAGGGGGTTTGTGTGAGTGGTTAGTCATGCCCTTTGGATTTTCGAATGCCCCCTAGTACCGTTTTGAGATTAATGAATCAGGTATTTAGACTGTTTATTGATCACTTTGTTGTGGTTTACTTTAATGACATCTTGGTTTATAGTTAAAGTGAAGAAGAGCATCTTGTGGATCTAACTCAACTCATGAAGGCTCCTCAAAGGGAAAAGCTCTATGGTAACTTGAGGAAGTGCTCCTTTTTCACTCAAGAAGTCACATTCTTAGGCTATATTGTCATGGCTCAAAGAATTAAGGTAGATGAGAGCAAGATCGGGGCTACTCAGTCTTGGCCTACTCCTTCAAGCATTCATGATGTTTGAAGTTTTCATGGACTAGCCTGCTTCTATATGTGGTTCATTGGAGACTTTAGCACAATCACGACCCCGATGACCAAGGTTCTCAAGCATACATCGTTCAAGTGGAGTCCAAAGGCACAACAAGCCTTTGAGGAAATCAACAAGAAGCTCACTGAAGCCACGGTACTAGCTTTATCATGCTTTGACAAGAACTTTGAAGTGGAGTATGATGCATCTGAGTTGGGATTGGCAGAGTTCTCACTCAAGAAGGCCACCCCATTTCCTACTTTAGTGAGAAATTGTGTGACTCCAAGAGAAAGTACTCTATTTACAATAAAGAATTCTATGCCATCATTCGGTCACTTGAGCATGGGAGTCACTACCTGGTGGCAAATGAGTTCATTCTCCACTCCAATTATGAGACCCTCAAGTACATTCAAGGACAACACAAGCTCAACTCGCGTCATGCCAAGTGGGTAGAGTACTTACAAATGTTCCACTTCACTATCAAGCAAAAATCTGGGAAGCTTAACAAAGGCACTGATGCTCTTTCAAGAAGGAATCTCCTATTGTTCCAACCAGATGTTTGTTTTCTTGGATTTACTCATTTGAAGCTACTTTATGGGGAAGCAAGGATTTTAGGGAGTTGTTCAAGGAGTGTCAATGGCATCCTAAGAGAGAGTTTCTTGTCTAAGAAGGCTATCTATTCAAAGGCACACAGCTTTATATCCCTCAATGCGGTACAAGAGAGCTCCTAGTGTGAGAGGTGCATAGTGGTTCTCCAGCTGGACATTTTGGCTAAAATAAAGCCATTTCCATACTTGAGGAAGATTACTTTTGGCCTTGCATGGATAAGGATGTTCAAGATGTGATCAAGGGATGTGCAACATGTCAAACGGCCAAGAGTCACACCCTTCCTCAAGGTCTCTGCACCCCATTGCTAGTTCCAAGCTTCCCACGGGAGGATGCTAGCATGGATTTCATACTTGGGTTGCCAAGGACTCCAAGGAACATGGACTCCATCCTTGTAGTAGTTGATCGTTTTTTAAATATGGCACACTTCATCCCATGCAACAAGACCAATGATGCCGCCCATATAGCCGATTTGTACTTCAAAGAGGTGGTTAAGTTCCATGGTATTCCACGGTCCATAGTGTCAGATAGAGACACTAAGTTCTTAAGCCTTTTTTGGGTGACTTTGCGAAAGAAATTACGTACTAAGCTCAAGTATAGTATCACATGCCACCCTCAAATGGATGGGCAAATTGAAGTCACTAATAGGACCTTGGGAATGCTTTTGAGGACTTTAATGAAGCCCAATCTCAAGTCATGGGATCAGCTCCTAGCTCATGCCAAGTTTGCCTACAACAAAACTCCTAGCAAGACCATGAAAATGCCCCCTTTCAAGGTGGTTTATGGAGTTGAGCCACTTTTCCCTCTTGATCTCACCACAACGACCCACGAATTCCAACCCTAATGTGGAAGCAACCAATAGAGTCCAAGAGATCCAAGAGCTTTATAAGAAGATTAGGGGTAACATTGAACAATCCAATGCCTCTTATCAAGCCCAAGCCAACAAGCATACGAAGTAAGTCATCTTCAATCAAGGTGATCTAGTTTAGGTGCACATGAGGAAAGAATGTTTCCCCTCCAAACGCAAATCAAAGCTAATGCCTAGGGCTAAGGGTCCTTATGAAGTCTTGGAGAGGATCAACAAAAATTCATACAAGATCAATTTACCGGAGAGTATGGAGCACCCGCCACCTTCAATTTGGCCTATTTGTCATCATATTTACAAGATGATACCTTGGAGAATTTAAGGGTAAATTCTTCTCAACAAGGGGAGGATGATGGAGATCAAGCCCCTAATGAGCAAATCAACATCCTTACTATTCAACCAAGTTAAGGGAAGGTGTCTAAAGCACAAGGAATAGCTCAACTTATCAAAGACATCTCCACTGCCCAAACTGCCTTAACACCTTTCCAACAGCTCGGTTTTGTAAGCTTGATTACTTAAGCTTAAGCAGGATGTAAGAAGCTGTAAATCCACTTTTTGGAACCCTTTTTATGTTAGATTTAATGGCATAAAAAGAGTTTTGGTTAAGTCATTAAATAATAAGTCAAATGGAGTCACTTTCAGAATGCTATGGACCACCTAGATGTTTTCGACTGTAACTTCCAAACGATAGCTCTAAACCTATTTGAAATTGAGCCACGTAAAAATAGACTTTTCAAGCTTTCTAACAACAGCTGTTAGAGCTGATTTGGGTAAGAATTATAGAGGTTATAGCTGTTTGAATTAGGGTGTTGTCCATTGAAAACAACAGGTGGCCTGTCACTTTCATCCTTTTTACTTTGCTTACTTTTTGGTTCTGTTCTCCCATTGGCTATCCCTTTTGAATCCCAATGTTGAATGTAATGGGCCTAAGCCCTTTTCCCATCTATATCTATGCTCTTTTGAGTGGTAACATTCAGATTTGACATATATGAAAGTTGAGATTATTCTCCTTCACTTTCAAACTCTCTCTTGCTGATCTTTGATTTGGCTAATCAAAGTGGTGATCAAGTGAGTCTTAATCTTACTTAGGGTGGTGTGTCTTATCCCTAAGTGTGATTAGGAGCCCTAGTATGCTAAGAGGTGGTATGTCTTATCCTTTTATAAGCTAGCTTATCCATTCCTTTATCTTGCTCTCAACCGTGCTAGTTTAAGCTAGTTTTGGTTTCTCCTCTTCTCTTTACTTTTTCTTTGTTTTCCTTTAATCTTTGGTGCTTGAATCTCTCCCTCCCTTACCTTGGCACATCATAAAATTAGTGACTGCAAATGCTACTCCTTCCTTACAGCTTAGAATTTACTACTTGTCTATTTGCTAATCACTAGACATGTGATTCGTGATCAATTGGTTACAGATTCGTGATCGAGTGACTGAGTGTTCACTTTTTTTCAGTTTTTTAGAAGCTAATCCTTGCCAATATGATGATTTGTAGACAACTTATTAGTTATCAATAGAAATATATGATTAGTGATCGATAGCCACAACATTAGTGAGCATCTATATTACTCCTTGATCATTCTTTAGAAGTTAGTCATTGTCTGCCTAGTGATCACTATGTCTTTGGTGATAGAATAGAATCATATAAGTGATCAAGTCAGCTAGTATTCACTTGTCTATACAACTTCTCAGAAATGAATCACCCTTAACATGGTGATCAATAAACAACTGATTCATGATCATATGGCTTAAGAATAGTGATTAATGCATATCTGATTAGTGTTCAACTTTTGAAAACACCTAGCTCCATAAGTTGAGCTAGGTGCAAAGTCAATGTCAAATAGTATGAAAGTATCATGAACTCTTACAGCTCAAAACCTTGAGAACTGGACTAAATAAAAATAAAAAGAACAAATATAAGTAGGATCTAACATAATTAAAAAATCAAAATCAAGCAAAAATTATCAATTTTGCGCAATTTAGGGTATATCTAAGCAAGAATAACTCAAACCTGGCAAGAACAAAAGAATTGTTGGTAATTTACTTTAACTAACCTCCGTTATAGATTATTTGTTAAATTCAGCTTGAGTAATCCTGCTTCTTATGCTAACTGAAACTCAATATTCCAGTCAAACAGACGTTAACAACAAGGAGCAAGAGCGAGAGCTAGAGACAGAGAGAGAGAGAGAGAGAGAGAGAGAGAGAGAGAGAGAGACGTAGTAGAGAAGCAACTACTACTAAGTCTAAGGAACGAAGAACGGCCAGAGGAAGAAGAGAGAGAAAGCAAAATCGCAAAGCATAGGTGAGATTAGTTTGATCTCAACCACTAGACCAACATGAACTGCTAAGATTCACTCATCCTACTCATTTTATGAATCAGCTCTACCTGAGTAGCTACAATGTGTGTGTACGTGTGTGTGGATATGTACATACATACATACATACATACATACATACATACATTCCTATATATATATATATATATATATATATATATATATAATATACACATATACATATATATACATATATATATGTATATATATATATGTATGAATATATGTATATATATGTGTGTGTGTATATCCATATACATATGTATGTACATATATATATATATATATATATATATATATATATATATATATATATATATATATATATATATATATATATATATACATATATATATATGTATATATATATATATATATATATATATGTATACACACACACATTTCCAGTACCGTGGTCCCGTTTTCCAGAAAAGGCAAAGGCCAATGATGCTTTCAAAAGGGGTGGGGGGATTAAATAATGTCGAAGGTGAAAAAATTATGGAGAAAATTTGGCCCCCCAAAAAGAGAAGTATCCGAAGAAAGACGTAAGAAAATGGTTACAGTTCATGTTGTCTGATCAGCACTTTTTTTTGGGGGACTGCACTGGTCAAAACATTTTTGAATCAAAAAAAGGGGATATGGTATGCACGAAGAATATGCCTGGAGTCTATGAACAAAACATTTATATCATGTTGAATTAGAGAGTACACAACCACAAGAGGGGGGTGAATTGTGGTGTCCGATTTTCGCAAGTTGCTGACAAACAGTCTTAGATCCTGTTCGCACAGGTTGTTCCTGAGATAAGCAGAAGCGAAAATCCAACAAAATTGAATGCGGAAATAATGGACACAGGATTTTTACGTGGAAAACACCTCTAGCCCAACTGAGGTTAAAAACCATGACCTACCTCGTGTAGGATTTAAACACTTCACTAAACGGGCTAATCACGTTACAATAGTAACACACCTTGTTACAACTTGTAACACACGTAACCTGTCTTCCCTAAGACAAGTTACCCCACGTCCAAAATCTCCTTGATTTGGACACACACTCTACTCACTCTTGTGAAAGAAGAATGTAAAGAAAAAACACCCTATTACAATGCTTCTCAACTAAGCTAATATAGGGTACAATGAAGTCCTAGTATGCCAACTTTGAAAGCTCAATTAATTCACTCACAAGGCTCGGTTTTCTTTTCAAACGTTTTAGCTCATGAACTCAGATTTTTTTCTCTTTGAAAACCGATGTCTCCAAGATTGTAAGAAGCCGCCTTTTATAGTGCTTGGAAAACAATTCATCAAATTTTTGGAAACTAAAAAATCTGAAGAATATAGAATCCTTTACCCACAAGGGATGGAAAAACTATTTCTGAAATTTTTGGAAACTAAAATCCTAGAGAAAATAGAATCCTTTAGCTATAAGGGGTAAGGTGACATGAGCTGAAAAACACTTCCTGAACCGCGTGCATAAGGCGGTGTTCTTTAGCAGCTAGCCCATGTTTTTCTCAACTACCTTATCCACTTGCCAAAAATTGGATATTCTTTTTATTCAAAAAGATTTTGCAAATCCCTTAAGATTTTTGATAACCGTTTTTTAGGGTAAAGAATAAAATACTCCATAAAAAAATCTTTCTTGCAAATCTTTGAAGAGTTGCTCAAAATCCAAAAGATAAAAATCGTGCAAAGCAGTTTTTCGCAGCTTATTCTGGAAACACCCTGATCGCCCTGTTCCCAGGGTTGTTCTGAAGGGTGATCCGAAATATTTTCCGAAAAGCAAAATCGTTTCTAGTGAGTGGTAATTTAAAACTTTCTAATTGGCATATTAACAAGAGTCTAAAAATATAAAACCAAATCAGATCAAGACATCTTGTTGTAACCACTAGTCATCTTGTAGAACGACTTTGCTGCAAACACTTCACAGAACCTGTTTGTCACAGCTGCACTTATATCTTATGTTTCAAACACTTCACAGGATATGCTTCAAAACACCTTATAGAGCCTGTTCCTCATGGTTGTTCTTACATCGCTGACTTGAGTACCTGTTCTTGATAAACCATTAGTCAAGCAGTTTTAATATATTGAAGAACAGCAGTAAGATCCTGTTGGTAAAGCCTGTTTGGAACAACAATAACAACACTTGGATTTGTTATCATCAAAACTTTATACATTCTAACAAAGTTCCCCTTTTTGATGATGACAAACCAAGTGACCATATTGACTTTCAAGGGCACCAATTATTCAAATTCACATGAAGCAGTTAGTATCGAAAAGATTGTAAGAAAATTAACTCGTCCATGGCAGAACTAATACAATATTGGTCAACCTATCTTCCCCCTTTTGGCATCATTAAAAAGTAGGGACGAACAGTCAAACAGAGGGTGTTTGCTATCACCACCACTTGGGTAATGGAGGAAAGTCAACAGGCGATACACTCAAGTGTTTTGGTACAATAATGAGATTGGCCATCCTAGTCACACACAAGCAATTCACAACAAAAAGCAAGCAAGGCAAAGCCAATCAAAAAACAAGATATCCTGTCATTCATCAAAAGAGTGCAACAGAGTACAAACTGATTCACCAAGAGAAGTGAGAACAGGCTATGAGAACAACAGATGGGAACAGCTCATGAGGGGTGTTCAAGGAGCAGAAGGAGAAAATTTTGCTGAAAGTGAAAAGAGAAGGGCGAGGAGATCTGCATGGCGTTTTGCATTTAGAGCTTTTTCCTCGTCGAGGGCAGCCTTTACAGCGTTAAGCTCATTACTGAGGCGAGAGTTTTCTTCCAAAGCAGCCTCAAGCTTGGTTGAGGAACTGCCAGGAACAGGAGGACGAGGTGTTCTGGTCCCCTGTTCTGAGGCAGACCCTTCAATCAAAGCATACCCACACCCCACAAGGGTGTTGCTCCCGATCTCATCAACGAACTGAGCGCCCACCTTCTTCTGCAGTGTCACCCCAAAGTGCTCAAACACACTAGTTAGAAAGAAGCCGTATCCCAGATCATGTTCCCTAGAGGTGTTTGCAATTCTTGTAATACATCGAATCATGATGGTAGGAAGGTTAATTTGCACTTCCGTGTCCATCAGATCCATCAAACACTGATCCATGGCATCAGCAAGATTGCGACCCTGGCCTCTGGTGATGCCATTCTTGATGATAAACCAAAATAGCAATCGATGGAGCGATGTCATGTCTCCTTTCTTCACAGACTTGGGTGTTTACAGGCTTGGTTGCTGGCTAAATTTCTGGGCGAGTTCCAGCAACCTGGCTGTCCCTAGAATAGTCTTCTTCCCTCACATATATATCAAAGCCTGTGGAGGGAATCCCCAGAATGTCCCCTAATATCTTCGCATCAAAGCGAAGCTGCTTCCTATTAACAATACTTGTCACCACTCCTTCGGTGACAGTGCAGTTGGCATAGAACTCTGCCAACTCATGTACAGAACACCCCAGCTGGGTGTTTGTAAACAACTTATACCACCCCTGTGCTTGCAGCTTGTGCAGAAACACCCCCAGTCCCTGTCCCTCAAAATATTTGACCTTTATAATTTTGCCCCTGACAACCCGTCTCTGAAGCAATTGGGTCAGTTTGGCTGAGATTGCAGACGGTTTAGATTTCTTGGCTCGTTTAGGTTGGGGCTCAGTAGGAGGGTCTTGGGTGGAGGCGTGTTTGAGGGAGGCTTTTCTCTTGGGAGTTTTGAGGGGTGATGGTTTTGGTGTAGGAAGAGGCTTATTCTCTGAGGAATCTGAGAACACGGGCGTTCCCTGTTTGAAGGCAGTGTTCTCAGTGTCGCTATCTGATGAAGGCTAAGAGGAGGAATCAATCTCCTCAATAAAAGGGGCTGACTGTTTGGCAGGACGAGGAGTGGAGTGAAAGCTATTCGGGCTGATTTTCTTGTGGGTCTGTTTGTGGGTTTGGCCGAAGAGGGGATTTGTGGTTTTGGTTTGACAGGGGGTTCACTTTTAGAGGGCGCTTCAGTCTGGCCGCTTTTAGGCCTTGATGGTGGTCGTGTTCTTAGTACTCTAGCACGCCTAGCCACAATTTTGTACCTTTTGCGTTTCTCACCGGTTTGTGTTACCCGTGTGGCTTGTGCAGGCTTAACAGGAGACTCCTCCATTTGACCACTACTTCCCCCTTCTTCTTTTGACAAATCCTCCCCTAGGTCATCCTTAAAAACTTCAGACCTTGTTTCTGACCCTGTTTCCTGCTCAGAAAACAGCCCAAACGAATTGATGTCATCTAACCCATGGTCCAACAGAAAGAGTTCATCTAAAGCCCCAATTTCTCTTTCAGATGCCCCAACAAGTTCTTGGTGTTGACATGCGCCCGTTTCACCAAACAAAATCAATTCCCACCCAAATTTGTACGGGACGTCTTCCAATTTCAAATTCACTGTTCTAAGGTCGATACTTTTCAAAAACCCAAAAGGTTTATAGGCAATGGGTCGAGGAGGTTCAGTATTTTTACCTTCCATGAGGGCCGTCAGAAATTGTGTAGGTACAAACAGGGCTGTGGCTGTTTGCAAGGCTGTGCCCTATGTCTGGTTGCCCTGGGTCAAGGTCGAGGAGCTCTCAAAGCTAATGTGGAGTGCCATTTTTCAGAGGAAGGAGAGAGATTAGGGTTTCTTGAACAGAGTTTCAGAGCAAGAGAGCTTCGGTGGAGGTGAGAGATTGAGCAAGAGAGCTTTAAAGGGAGAGACATGCGAAATCTTTAAAAGATTTTGCCCGTTTTGCAACGGGCTTTTGCATTTATTTAGGCCGCGCACGCCTCGGGAAGAGATTAGCAATTTTCAATTTGTTGCACATATTTGACAAACAAGAGGCATACCTGTTCCTGATGCTTGTTCTTGAGGTTACTTGCTCGGTAACATTGGACAATAAGGGCAATCTCATTAGACCTCAACGAGTGTCAGCAAGTTGCAAACCTCACATATGCTAAACATAGCACAAAAGTTGATTGCAAACAAAAATTTAACATGTTGTACCCGTCACTTTTAAATTTTACAAACAGGGAGAGAGAACAGGTTGGTCAGGTTGTTCTAATTAAGCCTAGTTCGAGTCTATTCCTTTCAAATTGTTCTCTACTCAATGCCTTTGTGAATATATCAGCAATTTGATTTTCAGTAGCACAAAAATTCATTGAGATCACTCCCTTTTCAACATTGTCTCTCAAGAAATGATGACGAATGTCAATATGTTTTGTTCTTTTGTGTTGACATGGATTTTTGGCAATGTTAATTGCACTTGTATTGTCACAATAAATAGGAATGCATCCTATGTCAACACAAAAGTCCTTGAGTTGTTGTCTTATCTATAATAACTGAGCACAACAAGATGCAGCTGCCACATACTTAGCTTCTGCTGTGGACAAGGCAACAGAGAGTTGTTTCTTGGTTGCCCAAGATACCAAACAAGGTCCAAGAAAGTGAGCCATACCTGAGGTGCTTTTCCTATCAACCAAGAAACCTGCGTAATCAGCATCAGCATGCCCAACAAGATCAAAGTTGTAACCTTTAGTAAGGCTAGATCAGGTGTATGTCTTAAGTACCTAAAAATCCTTTTAACAGCCTTTAGATGAGTTTCTTTAGGGTTTGACTGAAAACGTGCACATAGACCAATACTAAAAACAATGTCAGGTTTACTTGCAGTTAGATATAAGAGTGACCCTATCATGCCCCTATAGGATTTCTCCTCAACTGAGGGACTACCATCATCCATTACCAACCTAGTTGAAGGAGAGATGGGAGTATCAATGGGCTTGGCTGACTCCATCCCAAAACGCTTAAGTAATTCCTTAATATACTTTTGTTGATGGATCATGGTGCCGTTTGAAGTTTGCTTGATTTGCAAGCCTAAAAAGAAATTAAGCTCACCCATCATGCTCATTTCAAACTCACTCCTCATCATTTTTGAAAATTCATTGCACAATTCATGATGAGTTGCACCAAATATGATGTCATCGACATATATTTGGACAATCAACAAATGTTCCCCCTTAGATTTTAGAAACAAGGTATTATCTACCTTACCTCTTGCAAAATTATTTTCCAATAAAAAGCTTGACAACCGCTCATACCAAGCTCTAGGAGCTTGTTTTAAACCATAAAGTGCCTTGTCAAGTTTGAAAACATGGTTAGGAAATTCATCACTTTCAAAATCGGGGGGTTGTTTGACATACACTTCCTCTTTAAGGTACCCATTTAGAAACACACTTTTAACATCCATTGGATATAACTTGATCTCCATGTGGGCTGCAAAAGCTATCAAGATTCGAATGGCTTCCATCCTTGCAACAGGTGCAAAAGTCTCTTCATAATCAATTCCCTCTTCTTGGTTGTAGCCTTGAACCACCAGCCGGGCCTTGTTTCTAGTGACTGTTCCGCACTCATCTAGCTTGTTACGGAACACCCACTTGGTTCCAATGATTGTTCTATCCTCTGGCCGTGGCACAAGGTGCCATACCTTGTTTCTTTTGAACTGATGGAGTTCTTCTTGCATGGCTGTGACCCAATCTGAATCTACAAGAGCTTCATTAATATTCTTAGGCTCAATTTTTGAGAGAAAAGCATAGAAAGCACAGAAATTTTTAAGCCTAGATCTAGTTTGAACTCCTGCATTAATATCAGACAAAATTTGATCAAGAGGATGTGAACTTTGGTATTTCCATGATCGTGGTGAAAGTGGGTTCATAGATATGCTCTCCATCCTAGCTGGAATACTTGGCGAAACAAGCTCAGGTCTTATTCTCAAGCCTGTTTGGGAGCCTGTTCCTGAAATTATCTCAAGAGGGTTCGGCTGATGTTGTCCCGAATAGGGTTCCACCCTGTTTCCCCCTGTTTGGTTCACACCCTGCCTAGCTTCCTGAAGAACAGCTTCAGGCCTTGATCTCTCAGGTTGATCCTTACCTGGTTCATCTTGAAGCAGCATGTCCTTTTTAACAAGACCTAGTTCGAGGTCTTCCTCCTGTGCATCATTCTCACTTAGAGAGTTAGTTTCATCAAAAAGCACATGCACACTTTCTTCAACACACAAGGTTCTCTTATTAAACACTTTGTATGCCTTACTAAGTGAGGAGTAACCGAGGAATATTGCTTCGTCACTCCTTGGATCAAATTTCCCTAAGGCATCCTTTCCATTATTATGCACAAAATATTTACACCCAAAAACTCTCAAATGCAAAATATTTGATTTTCTTCCTTTGAGGATCTCATAAGGAGTTTTGTTAAGAACAGGTCTAATCATGCATCTATTTATAATGTAACATGATGTGTTTAAAGCTTCAGCCCAAAAATTTCTAGGAAGACCACTAGCAACAAGCATTGTTCTAGTCATGTCCTCTAGAGTACGATTTTTGCGCTCTACCAACCCGTTCTGTTGGGGTGTTCTTGGAGCTGAAAAATTGTGATCAACACCATGCTCATCACAATAGTCAATAAAGCTCGAATTTTCAAATTCTGTACCATGGTCAGACCTTATGCATATCAAAGAGTGTCCTACCCTCTTTTCAGCCTTTTTAATGAAAGCAAGAAATTTTTCAAAAGTTTCATCTTTAGAAGCCAAAAACAAAGTCCAAGTGAAACGAGAGTAGTCATTCACTATCACAAGCACATACCTCCTGCCACCTCGGCTCATGATCCTCATTGGACCACATAGATCCATATGTATTAATTCAAGGGGTCGAGTAGTGCTTATATACTTTTTAGACTTAAATGAATTTTTAACTTGTTTGCCTTTGGCACATGCATCACATACCTTGTCATCATTGAATTTGATGGAAGGTAAGCCAACTACTAAATCTTTGGTTACAAGTTTGTTCAAAAGAGAGTGGCTTGCATGACCTAGTCTTTTGTGCGAAAGCATAACATCATCTTTTAAGGCACTCAAACAAGTCAAATTATTTTGGAAAAGACTAGAAATACACACTTTATAAACATTTTTGTGTCGCTTCCCCCTCAACATAACATCTCCTGTGTTCATGTTTACAACCAAGCAACGTGTTGGAGAGAACACTACTAGGTTGTCTTTGTCACACAGTTGGGACACACTTAGCAAGTTGTGTTTTAAACCATCCACAAAATAAACATTGTCAATTGAATGGGAGAGTGACTCACCTATCTTACCTATACCGATAATTGTCCCAGATTTGCCGTTTTCAAATGCCACACTCCCTCCTTCTGATGCTGTAAGTGAGAGAAAATTGGATTTTTCACCAGTCATATGGCTCGAACACCCACTGTCAACATACCACAGCTGCCTGTTCCCTAGACTGTCCTTGTTTTGGGTTGTTTGCTGGGTTGTTCTCTCTCACTTCAGCCTGCAAAAACAAATCAAGGGTTAGTTTTGGGAACCCAGATCAACATGGGTCCCATTCCTTTAGACGTGTAAATCTCATCTTTCCTAACCCACATTTGTTTTACATGCACTGAGTTCTTTTTAATGGCATACTTTCTTATAGGACAAGCATATCGATAATGCCCCGTTTTACCACAATGAAAACAAACAATATTTTCAGGTAATCCCACATATTTGTTATTCATTGGGTAGGTAATCTTAGGCACAAAACCTAGTCCTCTTCTATTTTGACTATGATGAGTGTTTAACCATTCCAACGCCCTTGAGGACCTGTTCCAGAGCTTGTTTGTGGCAAGGCCCGATTCTAAGTGTTTTATTTTTCCAAGCAAGTTTCTGTTTTCTTCCAGCAAAGACTCGACCTTACCTTTTAAGTCAAGAGATTCTTTTTCTAGCTCAGTCAGTTTAGTGGAACAAGTCTCTTCTTTCATGAGTAGAGTTTCTTTAAGCACATTGATGTTTTCATGCAAGGCAAGAGTCTCTTTGTCAACTTCAAGCTTTTCTAATTTAAGGGTTTCATTTTCAAGTTCTAAATCTCGAACATCCCCTTTTAATTCAGCACATATATCCATTATATTGTACACTAATTTCTCAAGAGTTGATTTATTTAGACCACGTACCTTGTTCTTGAGTTGAGTCAGACTATCCGTTGACCCATCATCTGAATCAGTGTCACTCCTTGCCATGAGTGCTACATCAGCTTCCCCAGCTTCAGACCCTTCCTCATCCTCACTTGAATCTCCCCAGGCCGCGAGCATAGCTTTTGAGAACCTTTTCGCTGAGCTGCTTACACCCTGTTTCCTCCCCTGTTTTCTGGGGTGTTCGGGTTCTTGTTCTTCCTTGTGCAGTGGGCAGTTTCTCACAATGTGGTCCAGCTTACCACACTTGAAACACCCAGTGAACTGTTCCCGAGGGGTGTTCCTGGCTTTGCTGAAGTCCTTCCTTTTGATGTTTTCTTTGACTTTCTTGAAGAACTTCTTAAATTTTTGAGTCATCATGGCAATCTCCTCCTCATAATCAGAATCATCTTCTAAGGCCTTTAGTGCAAGACCTCGTTCTCTCTTTGCCTCATCTTTCTGTTGAGAATATTTCCTAAGTTCATATGTTTGGAGGTTACCAATCAGCTCATCTAGGGTGATCTTGTTCATGTCCTTAGCTTCTTGGATGGCCGTTACTTTCGCTTCCCAAGAATGAGGTAAAATTCTTAGGATCTTCCTTGCCAATTCTTCGGTGGTGAAGGATTTCAACTTATTCGTTATGTGAGTGAAGCGAGTGCACATGTCCATCACACTTTCACGATCACCCATCTCAAACAGCTCATACTTTCTTATAAGCAATTCAATCCGGGATTGCTTTACTTGATTAGTCCCTTCGTGAGCTACTTGCAAAGCATCCCAGATTTCTTTGGCCGACTCACATTCAGATATGCGAGTATATTCATCAGGACCTAGGCCAAAATATAGGAGTTTCTTGGCCTTGGCATTCTTCTCCATCATCTTGTAATCTTCAGCATTGAACTCCTTAGGCTCCTTGGGGATTGACTTTCCATCTTCAGTTGTTTTCTTAGGGATGAGTGGTCCATGCTTGATGAGCATCCACAACTCATAGTCCTCGGCTTGGATGTAGTTTTCCATCCTATTCTTCCACCAACTATAGTGTTGGCCATTAAAGTATGGTGGACGAGTTGTGGATTGACCTTTAAGCATGCCTTATGGAGTACTCATCCAGAAGGATCTCTCAAAGGTGTTAGCTTTTCAAAGGAGAACCTGCTCTGATACCACTTGTTGAATTAGAGAGTACACAACCACAAGAGGGGGGTGAATTGTGGTGTCCGATTTTCGCAAGTTGCTGATAAACAGTCTTAGACCCTGTTCGCACAGGTTGTTCCTGAGATAAGCAGAAGCAAAAATCCAACAAAATTGAATGCGGAAATAATGGACACAGGATTTTTACGTGGAAAACACCTCTAGCCCAACTGAGGTTAAAAACCACGACCTACCTCGTGTAGGATTTAAACACTTCACTAAACGGGCTAATCACGTTACAATAGTAACACACCTTGTTACAACTTGTAACACACGTAACCTGTCTTCCCTAAGACAAGTTACCTCACGTCCAAAATCCCCTTGATTTGGACACACACTCTACTCACTCTTGTGAAAGAAGAATGTAAAGAAAAAAACACCCTATTACAATGCTTCTCAACTAAGCTAATATAGGGTACAATGAAGTCCTAGTATGCCAACTTTGAAAGCTCAATTAATTCACTCACAAGGCTCGGTTTTCTTTTCAAACGTTTTAGCTCATGAACTCAGATTTTTTTCTCTTTGAAAACCGATGTCTCCAAGATTGTAAGAAGCCGCCTTTTATAGTGCTTGGAAAACAATTCATCAAATTTTTGGAAACTAAAAAATCTGAAGAATATAGAATCCTTTACCCACAAGGGATGGAAAAACTATTTCTGAAATTTTTGGAAACTAAAATCCTAGAGAAAATAGAATCCTTTAGCTATAAGGGGTAAGGTGACATGAGCTGAAAAACACTTCCTGAACCGCGTGCATAAGGCGGTGTTCTTTAGCAGCTAGCCCATGTTTTTCTCAACTACCTTATCCACTTGCCAAAAATTGGATATTCTTTTTATTCAAAAAGATTTTGCAAATTCCTTAAGATTTTTGATAACCGTTTTTTAGGGTAAAGAATAAAATACTCCATAAAAAAATCTTTCTTGCAAATCTTTGAAGAAGCTGCTCAAAATCTAAAAGATAAAAATCGTGCAAAGCAGTTTTTCGCAGCTTATTCTGGAAACACCCTGATCGCCCTGTTCCCAGGGTTGTTCTGAAGGGTGATCCGAAATATTTTCCGAAAAGCAAAATCGTTTCCAGTGAGTGGTAATTTAAAACTTTCTAATTGGCATATTAACAAGAGTCTAAAAATATAAAATCAAATCAGATCAAGACATCTTGTTGTAACCACTAGTCATCTTGTAGAACGACTTTGCTGCAAACACTTCACAGAACCTGTTTGTCACAGCTGCACTTATATCTTATGTTTCAAACACTTCACAGGATATGCTTCAAAACACCTTACAGAGTCTGTTCCTCATGGTTGTTCTTACATCGCTGACTTGAGTACCTGTTCTTGATAAACCATTAGTCAAACAGTTTTAATATATTGAAGAATAGCAGTAAGACCCTGTTGGTAAAGCCTGTTTGGAACAACAACAACAACACTTGGATTTGTTATCATCAAAACTTTATACATTCTAACATATCATAAAATGGAATGTGTGAATGCTAAGTAATCTAAGAAAAGAATGTGAACATAATCAATATGACGGTGGATTTGAGGATCTCCATCTCCACATTTGTTGCTGATTGCAAGCTAGCCATCTACTTGTACATCCAACGGGCAGTGGAGGACGCACTTTGAATGTAAGGTTGTCCCCAACCATTAAAAATTGCTTTAAATTTTTTAGAATTTTTTTTAAAATTTTTTTAATAATAATTATAAAAACAAATTCGTCTATAAATAAACTTTAGAATTTTCAAAAGTGATACACCATTACTTAAATTTATGGATCGATCAGCATAGAACATAACGGCATGTTTTTCCCTTTCGTATGGTAGATGGGTTGGTGTCCTAGGTTCCCATATAGGTAGTCAAGTTTTATCTTGGTTTATGCACTTGGAGCCAAAAAAAAGGCCCTCTATGTATTGTTTTAGATGTTGTTTAAGCTGATTAAGATCCTTATGAAGCTTAGACATGAGGTATGTATCAATCATGTGTAATTCGATTTTTGTATTTTATGTGATAAGTTAATGTTTAGGCTTCTAATTAATAACAAAATCAAGGATTATTCTGTGAAATATTTGGTTTAAAATGTCAGGAATCATATCTTCATAAATCAACTCGAACAAATAATTTGATCGGTAATTGAGCATAGATCGAATATTCGGTAAGTCTTTAATTAGAAACGTATAATGAAAATCGAACTATTCCAATTACAAAAGAAAAACATGCACACAAAAGAAAACACTCTCTATATAATAATATTAAAAAGAACCTTCAAAACTATTTCTCTTTATACAATAATGTTGAAACAAAATTTTTGAAACTTATTACATGTGTGCGAAATTTTTGCCGACTAAGTCCAAAGTTGTGCATATTGACAGACGTACGTCTCCCTCTCTTCTCTTCTCCCTGTAAACACACACACATGTACTTATACATACATATGCATGTTCAGTCTAAAAATGCTATAATTTTATATCCCCATTCTTCTAATTATTCCTCCTAACGATATAAGTTCGGAATTTTCGTATTTGGTTTTATTTTTATTTTGTAGCAAATAATTGAGTTTGATTGAAGGATTGTTGAATTTTCCACAAAAGCAATGAAAAAGGTGATAAGTTTAGTTGCAAATGTTTTAGTCCAAGCTCTGTCATCAGCCTGATGGATCTTTGTAAGCCATGTGTCCCTTGAATTTTCTGGATCTATGTATACCGGTAGCATAGAAATTTTTATATCTATGCTATCATATGCGCGTTTGGCTCATTTATTTAGGGGCTTTGTTTTAGGGCTTTTAGAGCTCGATTCTTAGGGTTATTTTAGCCTTTGAAATCCCATTAGAGAGTAACAAATTAAATGTGACAGATTAGGATAAGTTTAGGTTTTTTTTGGTTTAAGGTTCCGTTTTGTCCTTATAAAATTTGGTGGAAAGAAAAGTTGAAGGAAAAAAAATATTTGGGAACAAAAAGTAGGGAGAAAATGAGTTTTTTTCTCTTCTTCAGATTGAGAAAAAAATACAAGAATTTGGATGAAAAATTTGAATGTTGATGGACTAGTTGAATCATGTTGTTGTCATCTAAATAATGTGAGATTAGAGGAGGTTGGGAATTTTCTTCAAATTTTTCTCACAATTTTATGAAGAAAATTTTATCACTTGTTTCTAACAATTTTTCTACCTAACTTTCCTACATGTTTTTTTCCTTATGATTTTCTCTAAACCAAACACCAAAAAAAATTAAATCTCCCAATTTTTTTTCTTTCCATCAAATTTTTCAAGGTCTAAACAGAGCCTAAGAGTGTTGATTTCGGAGCATTGACTGCTGGAAACGAATCGTAATGGCTGCTCGAAGGACAGGGAGATGAACTATATTGTGGTCTGAACCACTGACCTGAAAGCTTAATTCGCCCGACTTAGGTGCAAATCGTTTTGGCAAAGAAGCTCCCCAAGGTTTAACACAACAGGCTTCACACTCGTGCACTTAAGGGAGAAGCTATGGAGTGTAACAACTTTTATGCCTAGGAAGTAGAGAATTGTTTGTTCTGTGTGTTCTACAGGGCGGCAGTAGAGTTTTTTTTGTAGTGGACTGGAGGAGAGAAAACTGTCAACTAAGCCAAAAAGAAAGGCGTGAAACGGGGGTAGAAAATCAGGTAAAGGAGAGAATAATATAACTGAAGCATTAATGGGGAGAGGATCATGGTGATTAAGGCAGAGATGGAACAGGACTTAGTGAACTAATCGTTAGGATTACGACAGTTCATGCACAATCAGTCCTCTCGAAAATTCCTCCAGAAAAATATAGTGTAAGGCCACAGCCGCGGCCTACACCACACCTAGCCCGGACCGGACGGGTAGGCTGCGGCGGTGCATGCACGCGTGTGGCAGCCCAAGTCCCCTCAACCCCCTTAAAACATGGCTTCTAGTTATTTGACAAGTGCAAGAAGAGTGGGATATATAAATTTTTCAAGCCACTCCCAACGGTTCTATGTGGGACAACAAAAGAGATAGAGAGAGTAAGTGAACACCCTTTTAGGGTGCCATTACTCCAACAATCCCCCACTAATGGCCCACAAAAGGAAAAGAAGAATGAAAAAGATTTCTTGGGCAAGAAGGGTTGGATACATAAGTATCAATGTCTTACGATTGAATTGATACGTAGTGAAGAGAGGCAACATCTAAGTCTGACAAGTGAACTTAGTCTTGAACTTGTTAGACTTTGAATGAGGCCTTCCCGGCACATATCAACCTTAAAATATGTATACTCCATAATAACCACTTACGCTTTTAGGCCCATGCGCATACCTCGGGTCTCATAAGTGCTTTAGAGAGACAGCCCTTGTCTCTCATTGAAGGCGGCCAGACCTTCCCACTTACTTAGGTAATTCCATCAGTCTACCTCTACTTAGACCACCATATCATGGCTTGGAATTATTGAGAGAGTATGTTAGCTCAACCTCTTATAGAGTGATCATGAATCAATCAAGTGCTTCTCTATAGCACCACCATAACAGGCTATGGATTCATTAATGTGCTTCTGTATAGTACAAGCACTACCACTCACCATAGGGATGGGAAATAGTGTAGTTGGAAGATTAATATGGCTTCGTTTGACCACAAATGGGTATCCACCATATCTCTTCATTCCATGGGCTTTAGGCCCATTCCCCTCGACATTTCAAGAACTACTCTTCTTGGCAATCCTTTTGTGGGAGGTCTGCCAAGTTTTTCTTGGATCTCACATATTCCAAGGAGATAACACCATGCTTCAGCAATTGCTTTACTGCACCATGTCTAATGCGGATATGTCTCTTTTTTCCGTTATAGACACTGTTGTGTGCAACTCCAATTGTTGCTTGTGAGTCTCAATGCAAGGAGATGGGCGTTGGTTGTTTTCCCCACAATGGTATGTCAGTCAAGAGACCCTTGAGCCATTCAGTTTCTTGACCTGCCCACTCAAGAGTAATAAACTCAGATTCCATGGTTGAGCGAGCTATACATGTCTGTTTTGCAAACTTCCATGAAATAGCTCATCCACCTAATGTAAAAACATAACCACTAGTAGAATTTACTTCATCGTTATTAGCAACCCAATTTACATCACAAAAACCTTCCAGTACAGCAGGAAATTCACAAAAGTGTAAACACCAATCCATAGTACCTCTAAGGTATCTCAACAAACAATGAAGTGCATCCCAATCTTCTTTAGCAGGATTATGAGTGTACCTACTTAGTCTACTAACAGCATATGCAATGTCAGGTCGAGCGGAGTTCATGAGAAACATCACACTCCCTATTATCTTAGCATATTCAATTTAAGACATACTAGCTCCTCTGTTTTTTTTAAGATGTATGCTAGGGCCATAGGGAGTTCTTACAGGTACCACATCAAAAGAGTTAAATTTTTTCAACACTTTCTCAATGTAATGAGACTGACTTAAGGAAAAAACACTCTTGGTTTTTATAAGTTTGACCCCCAAGATAACATCTGCTTCTCCTAAATCATTCATTTCAAAGAGAGAAGATTGAATTCTTTTAGTCTCATTAATGGCATATAGATTGATTCTAAACATCAGCATATCATCCACACACAAGCATATGATAACATAATCAGATCCAAACATTTTGGAATAAACACAAGAATCTGAGTTGTTAACAGTAAAGCCATTTTTCTCTAAAGAACTAGCAAATTTCTCATGCCACTGTTTTGGGGCTTGCTTTAGACCATAAAGGGATTTCTTAGTTTGCGTACTTTGTTCTACTGACCAGGGACCTCACACCCTTCAGGTTGTGACATATAAATTTCTTCCTCTAAGTCACCATTGAGGAATGCTGTTTTGACATCCATCTGATGTACCACAAGATCATGGATAGCAGCCAAAGCAGCTAGACTTCTGATTGTTGTAATTTTGGCCATAGGAGAATAAGATCAACGAAATCAATTCTCTTCTTTTGGTCAAAGCCTCTAATGACTAATCTAGCTTTGTACCTTTCAATAGAGCCATCTGTCCTAAGTTTCTTCTTGAAGATCCACTTACTACTAATGGGTCTACAACCCTTAGGCAAGTCGGTCAATTCCTAAGTTTTGTTTGATTCAAGGGAATCTATTTCACTCTTAATAGCTTCTTTCCAGAAATTAGCATCTATGGACCTCATAGCTTCTTGGTAGATTTTGGGATCTTCCTCAAGTAAATAAAGAGACACGAGTTCATTGATCAAAGCATCGATGTCAAAGTTCTCAAGGACTTCTACCAGAAGAGAAGTGATAAGGTTAGAGCCAAAACTAGTTTCAATCCTCTGTCTCTTGGCTCTTCTAGGTTCAGTTCCTAAGTCTCTAACACTAGAGCTAGAAGTAGGCAAGTTCACATTTTCAGATACAGTATTAGATATAGCATGAGACACATTCCTTTTCAAGGGGAAAACATGCTCAAAGAAATCAGCATCTCTATACTCCGAAGTAGAGAAGTCAGATAAAGACATAAATCTATATGCAACACTATTTTGAGTATAACCAATAAAGACAGCATCAAACGTCTTGGGGCTAATGTTTGAACGTTTATGACTAGGTAGTGCAACTTTGGCTAGACATCCCCATACTTTTAGATAATTCAGGTTGGGAGCATACCCTTTTCACAATTCATATTGGGTTTTATCTAACTTCTTATAGGGAACTCTATTGAGTATAAAACAAGCTGTCAAGACAGCCTCCCCACATAAGTTATCAGATAAACTGGAACTAACAAGCATGGCATTCATCATATCTTTAAGGGTACGATTCTTCCGTTCAGCAACACCGTTTTGTTGAGGAGTGTAAGGGGCGCTAGTCTCATGTATTATGCCATTTTTCTCACAAAAGACAGTCAAAGAATTGTTGTCATATTCCCCACCTCTATCAGACCTAAGTCCTTTGATTTTTCGGTCTAACCGATTCTCAACTTTGACTTTGTACTTTAAGAACATTTCCTCAACCTCATCTTTAGACTTAAGAAGGTAAATCTTGGTATGTCTAGAGTAGTCATCTACAAAGGTGATATACCGTTTCTTTCCACCTTTACTTACAGTGTTCTTAAAGTCTGCTAAGTCTGAATGCACAAGTTGTAACAATTCTGTTTTCGTGGTTGTTACATTTTTAAAAGGCTTCTTCACAACTTTTGCTTCAACATAGACTAGATACTTAGAACAATTTTCAGTATTCACATTAGAATTAAATACATGTTTCTAAGCCTTTTTAATGAAGTAAAATTAACATGCCCAAGTCTACCATGCCATAAATCGACAGACTCAGCAATATAACCAGAATTAGCAGCGGTTTCATTATTGATTTACGCAACAGCATTCAAAATAAGGAGTCCCCCACTACGATACCCCTTCCCAATGAAGTCCCCGTTTCGCATGATAATAATTTTACCAGCTTCTTGCACAATTTTAAGGCCAGCTACATCAAGGAGGGTACTAAAAACCAAATTTCTATGAAAGGAAGGGACAAATAAAACATTGCTTAAAGATAGCATTTTTCCAAAAGTAAATTTAAATAAAATCTTCCCTTTACCCTTGATAGCAGTTGTAGAAGAGTTGCCCATGTAGACACATTGTCCATCAGCAACCTCTTCAAAGTCAATCATGAGTTCCTTGTTGGCACAGAAATGCCTTGATGCTCCAGAATCCAGGATCCATTCTGACAGATTACAGACCAGATTTGCCTCTGAGGTGGTAACCGCGCAAATAATCTCATTATCCTCGGTTTCAGTAATGTTGGCAGTAGGTGTTGCAGACTTGTGTTTGGCTTGGACTATCCCTTTCCTTTGATTGCATTGATAAGCCTTGTGTCCAGGCTTGCCGCACACATAGCATGCCGCCTTGGGCTTCTGAATCCTTTTGTTAGTAGAATTCTGATTCCTGAGATTTTGAGTTGGCTTCTAAAATTTCTTCCCTTTGCCTTTAAACCTGTCTTTATTCGTTTCCACAGCAAATTCAACTAGGTTAGAACTAACAGAATTTAAAGAAAGGGAAGACATCTTGTCTTTCCTCAGTCCGCATATGGCTGATTAATTCCTGCAGTGTGAGATCTTTCTTCTTATGCTTGAGGTGGTTTCTATAATCGCTCCAGGATGGTGGAAATTTTTCTATCAACACGTTGGCTTGGAGGATTTCACACATCCTCATGCCTTCTGCTAGGACCTCAGCACACAGGTTTTCATAGACGTGAACTTGTTCTATGATGGGTTTGTCATCCATAATCTGAAACTGTAGCCACTTACCGATGACATATTTTCTTTTCCCGACATCATCTGAACCATATTTTGTCTCAAGTTTGGTCCAAATGACTTTGACAGGTTTAAAGCTTACAGACAGATCAAACAAAGGGTTTGACATATTATTTAGTAGATAACTACGAGCCAGTTTATTGTCCCTCTCGAATTTCTTCTTTGTGGCTTCGTCAAGAGGAATAGAAGGAGTTTTAAGAACCGTAGGAGTTACAGGTTCAGAATCAGTAACTATGCTGCTTTCATCATGGGGATTAGTAGTGAGCACGTAGTCGATCTCAAGTTGCTCAAAGCAAAGGAGCAATTTTTGAGACCAACGTTTATAATTGGTTCCATCAAGAGGTTCAATTTTGTAGAGTTCCGGTAGAGTTTTTAGAGTTGCAACCATTGAAATTAAGCTTTTAGATTGTTGGAAACGAATGGTAATGGCTACTCGAAGGATAGGTAGATGAACTGTGTCGTGCTACGAACCACTAACCTGAAAGCTTAATTTGTCCGACTTAGGGGCAAATCGTTTTGGCGAAGAAGCTCCCCAAGGTTTAACACAGCAGGCTTCGCACGCGTGCACTCGAGGGAAAAGTTATGGAGTATAACAACTTTTATGCCCAGGAAGTAGAGAGGAGAATAGAGAATTGGTTGTTCTATGCGTTCTACAGAGTTGCAATAGAGTCCTTTTTATAGTGGAGAGAAAACTGCCAACTAAGCCATAAAGAAAGGCGTGAAACAGGGGCAGAAAATCAGGTAAAGGAGAGAATAATGTAACTGAAGCATTAATGGGGAGGGGATCATAGTGATTAAGACGGAGATGGAGGAGGACTTAGTGAACTAGCCGTTAGGATTACGACAGCTCATATGCAATCAGTCCTCTAGAAAATTCCTCCAGAAAATATAGTGACAGCCCACAGCCCATGCCGCGCCCAGCCTGGACCAGCGGCGGCGGCGCACCCGCGCGTATGGCAGTCCAAGTCCCCTCGACCCCCTTAAAACATGGCTTGTAGTTATTCGACAAGTGCAAGAAGAGTGGGATATATAAATTCTTCAAGCCACTCCTAAAAGTTCCATGTGGGATAACAAAAGAGTTAGAGAGAGTAAGTGAACACCCTTTTGGGGTGCCATTACTCCAACATTGACAATTACAAAAGTCTGAGTATTTCTCTCCCCTAGCTCTTTATTTATATTACTATGCTTGATTAATTTTGTTAGATTAGTGTTTCTTTGGTTTTGGCTTAATTTTCTCTACTAAAAGGACATATTGCCATGAGCCTATCCGAGATTGGAATATTCTAATGAAACAAAAATCAATGAGCTTGAGATGGATTTAATCATCTGTTAAAACCAAAGAAGTCACAGAATGTGAGGAGCTGATTCTTACTTTGATCTTAAAGCAGGTAAGAATCTGGTTTGGTAGTGGCTTGCTAATATCAGACTTGGTCTTTTCGTTTCCTCTTGTACTATGCCTATTTAAAGTCCAAAGAAGCTAACCTTTTAATCAAGGGCAGAGCTTGTTAAGTTTTTATTGTTTTTTTTCTTGTTAAATAGTTTGTTACATGCAGGGTTGTTGTCTTCCTTTCACAAACTCATATTTACTCGTTTAGTTGGTGGTTAGTTATAGCTTGATTTTGTTTGTTTTATTGTTAATAGTGGCTAATTTTGTTTGCTTTGAGTTTGATTAGCCCTTTGATGACTAATTAGCCCTGGATGAGGGCTAATCAATCCTTGTTCATAATTTTATTATCAACAATTCTCCCATGCCCACCAAATCGATGAAGTGCTTGAAAGTGTTTTCATCTGTATTTTTTGGCATGGTTGGCTTGTACTGAAAGATGAGACTAATTTGCTAACGTAAGAAAGGAGAAGAATCAGAATTTTGACAACGAAATAGTACGAATTCTAGCTAGGTCTAGATTTGCTAATTTTATAGTCTGATTGAGGCAATCAATGAGAATAGGTGCTTAGATCAACTAGACCAGGTCACGACCCCCGAAGTACGACTTAGGTGAACTTTGATGATGCAACAAATTAGTTTTCATATCCATTAAATTTGGAGTTCAGTACTTGGAATCACAACTCCTTATGGACACAATCAATAATTGTTGGCTGGTTTTAATTGTGCTATCAACGTATTGTCTGCAATTGTAGTTCCTCCCTACACATATGCATGTGTGCCTATATATATTCACATACATACATCAAACATCATGTGTGTGTATACATATATGTATGCGAGCGTGTGTGCATATATATATATATATATATATATATATATATATATATATATATATATATATGTGTGTATATATATATATATATATATATATATATATATATATATATATATATATATATATATATATATATATATATATATATATGTATACATACATACATACATATATATATATATATATATATGGGTGTGTGTGGACACACATATACAACTAGTGTTTTTTCCTGCTTTATTAAATTAAGACACATAAATTAAGACATAATCGTCTAGAAATAGCCATCAATTATATCACATATTCATATTTTTCCCTACTTTACTCTCATATAAATGTTGCAGCAAGAGGCCTCTTTCAGATGATAGACAGTTGAATCAGCATAAAATATTCTATTTTGTTTCCCTAAATGCTAGGTGAGGTGACATTTTTTTAGTCTCCCTTAGTTTTTAAATTTTAAGTTCTCCTGCAGAAGTTAAGCTTCAGCCCACATCAACGAAGGTAATTGAACTAAGGTAATTCCTTTTAACGCATGTACTTCAAGCTTGTTAATACTGCCAACCATACATGACAAGGCAAACAAACTAAATAAGAATACATGTAAAGGTGGGCTGACCCAGTGCTGCATAATCTTATAGACATAGTTAAGGTACGAGCCTAAGAGGATTAACATGCTTAGAACAAACAGCCTAGAAATACTTAAATTATAGATAACATACCTGTTCTTAAATAAGTGATGACTTATCAACTGAAGGTTGTACTATACCTACCATAGATATTATATTTAAAGGAATTCAAAGTTAAATAATAAAATTAACTTTTTGATTAAAAAAGCTTATTGATATACTTTTGGACATACCTTTTCCACTTATTCGCTACTTCTTGACGTAGCCTCTAGCAATGACATATGCAAATCTTGTATCATCTTTTTTGTTGGAAATTATTTACGCCTTGTTGTAATGTGAATTCAAACATTAACTTCCCTTGTAGATCATCCATACAGATTGCAATCATTTACTAATCCAATCTTGAGCCGCCTAAAGGACAATAAATAAAACTAATAAAATCACCCCAAAAGTAATTGATAACACCATCTATTAGAAAAGATTATGGGGAAACTCTCACAAATTGGGAGAAAATTGAAGAAAAATATTCAATGAGGTGTATAACAATGAAAAGATTAAGGTTTGTGATCCCCTAAGAGTAGAGGAAATTATAGTCTTCTGGGGAGAAAAGAAAAGGCCAGGAAAATTTATAGTTAATATATTTAAATAACATACACGTAGAATTTTGCAACGATTTATGTTTTATCTTTTTTCATCCTTGGAAACAAGTCCAGAAAGATCTTTAGTTCATTGAGGATATTTTCACACTTACAGGTACCCGTCTTAAATTACAAATATATTAGTAAATGAGTATCTATTCATCTATCTACTCATCAAGTGTCAAACCCTCAGTGATTGAAATCTTATATATTTTATGTCTTTCTTCTCCTCACACATTTGTAATTTCTTCACACTATGCAGCAAATCCTTCTTTGTCTGGCTATGCAATTCTTTTACATGTTATTATGTGTTAAATAAGTTAATAGACTGACAACTATAGTTAACAGTTGCAGAACATGCTCAGATATAGGACATAAGAACACCCCAAGAGTTTTGAAATTAAGTGGAGTAATTAAATAAATACATTCAAATAAGAATTTTTTTATTTGAAAGAAGACCTTAAACAGCAAAGATTGATATATATTTGAAGAAAATCATCGCAACATGATGAGTTGCCTGATGTTGGTTTTGATCTCAAGGCACATTTGACATAAAGCATAAGGGTCATTAGATCATGTTTGCACGCATACATGAATCCAATCTATGTTTTTAATTGCCAAAAAGTAACATGCTCAATAAGATCCTTGGGTATCTGATAGCCTAGAGCGTCGAAGTTAGAGTTCGACTACCTTAAACTCTTACTGTCAAGGACATTGATTAGCTTGTCAGATCGGAGCCTTGTTAGAATCATAACATTGGTGCAACTTGAATTGAGGTTGAAATGAATTTTATGACACATTGATTAATTACCATAATCATAAATTTGCGTATCTAATTAATGAAATCTAAATCACTCATAGATATCCAATTGTATAATAAGGAAACGTAGGACATATTTTTGTACAAAATTTGTTCATCATATCCTTGAATTCTAGATGTGTGCTTTTTCATTAAGGGTGTGTTCGGTAAGGGGGAAAGTCATTTCCCGGGGAAATCATTTTCCATGAAAATGATTTTCCACCTACATTTTCTGCTGTTTGGTAAAATGGAAAATCATTTTTCCGGAAAATCATTTTCTGCTATTTGGTAGAATGAAAAACTAATTTTCAATACTATAATTCTCAACTAATTTTCAATACTATAATTCTCAACTGTTCAATACTAATAGGCTAAGCTAATAGATAAACAGTCAATTTAGTTATCAAGTAGTGCTTACAAAGTCGTCAAACAATGCTTACAAAGTTATAATTCTCAACTGTTTGTTCTCCTTAGCCAAAAAAGGGGAGACAAAAAAAAAGAGAGAAACATCACTTTATTCAATTGTTCTCCTTGAATTTTTCAAGTCAAATACTTCTCAGTTTGTCGCTCTTCGCTAGAAAGCTCTTTGCAAGATTTTCACACTCTATGAGGTGATCGAAAGCGCTACCCAAAAAGTCCTCCTCAAACCCTTCAGTTTTCATCACTTGTTGATACAGAAGGTCAACGTCGAGTTTGGATTTAGATATCTTTTGTAGAGCCATAGCAACTTCTGCCATTTGGGTGGAGATATTTTGAAGTTCCAAATCGTTGTCACGGGCTCTCTTCCGACTGTTTCTCAATTCCCATCGGGGCACTTGAAGTCAATTATTTATCATTTTCTTTCACGAACTCATCATCACCATCACCTTTTTCTTCCAGATTCGTAACTCCAAGCGACTGTATCTCAACATCATCAAATGATTTCACACACTTCCCGAGCGACATCCTTTCCAACCACAATAGCCATTTCATCATACGTATCAATTTTCTTGTTAAGATACTTCTCATGAGTTGGATTCACCTGTTAAAAGAAAGAGTAAGATACATTCCAATCCACTAAAAGAGTCATCCTATTCTTTTCATCATGATATCCATTTGACCGTTGTTTTCATCTCTATCTAAAAATTAAGTCATATAAAACTGAAATCTTTCAGCTGTAAGTTGAGGTAAAGAAACAAGCACTCTCACAGAATGTGGATCCTCGATCACAGGCAGAAAACAAGCAGTATATATTCATTGTCACAGGCCCCCATATGTAATGGCTTACCTGTTCCAAAATCCTGATCTTCTAACCCTAATTTTGATCATTGACCTTATGGAGCCATCATTTAAGCATGACTTGACTTATAAAACAAATTCTGCCAGCTTGTAAAATAAAGTCTGCCAGGTATTCACATCAAATTACATAATAACTCTAAAAAACTTATGCAATCAAAGTTCATACAAAGTGACAAAGGTGTACTACCTCTTTCATTTACATGTCATGCATTTGTACTAACCATTCATTTTCCCAAGAAACATGTAAAGAGCAAGAGCCCTTTCTCCCCTTTTCTCTTCTCCATTTTGTCATTTTGAATTGGTTTTGGCTTTCTGGTGTTTGCCTTTGAATCCCATTTCTGAACTTTCGAGTTTGGCCTGGGATGCACTGAAAAGGTTGTTTTTGTAGAGCAAAAAAAAATGGCCATCACAGAAGAAAAGCGCCCCCCCCAAAAAAAGAAAAATAAAGGAGAAAAGATGAGAATATAGTATGAGAAAGCTCCTTGTGTTTGAGCTTTAATTATCAGTTTTTGGTCTGCTGAGTGTCATTTTAGAACTTGGAAGATCAACTGATGTTTGGGGTGCTTTCTGTTCAGCAAAGAACTAGGGCATCAAATGCTGCGAGAGACCTTTCTTTTTCCTTTTAAAAATGGATAAGCTTTTTTAACTGATTTCATGTCAAAGTTACAATCCTTTGCTAGAAGGCATATAGCCATAAACCATATACACTCTCACGTTTTAGTTGTTTACAGCACAATATGGACACACACCACCCACTCAAAAGGCAAGATGAACCCTGCATTCAAATTTCTTAGATGTACCTTTTTAAAACTCCCTCACTAGGTTAACCCTGCATTCAAATTTCTTCATTTTTCTTGATAAATGCTATCATGGAGATAATTGAAGCACTAGTACAAACTGCCCAGTTAATCAGCAAACAATTCTAAAATCTAAAGGAGACCGTGTAATGCAAACAATCCAAAGGGATGCCCAACATAATGAAAGAAGCCAGCACAATAATATTAGCTTAAAGTTCCCAAGGGATTCACCCAATTAGCACCCAATACAAACAACATGTATTTCCAACTTGCTTTAGAAGCAACCAGCACACACCACATGAATAGCCTACACAGCTCATGTCAGCTCATGACAGAGCAGAATAGGAAGAAAACAACAGCAGAACACACCTCAACATAGGTGTTGTACACATCAGGAGACATACGAAATCATCCTCATATTCTCATCATACCCACAGCCAGATTGGCTTCGAAGTTTGCTATGATGCCCCAAGCAGTTTTCACGGTTCTTAGATGATTGTCAACGTGATCCGATAGGCATTTAACATTGAACTTCTTTGATATCATATCCGTTGCTGCAACAAAGAAACTAGACTTGAAAAGCGTTGTTCGGTCGATTCCCCTTTTAACCACATCAGCTAAAAACTTGAGTAGTTCCTTCGACATTGGCTTGGACCAACGGAATTGAGCTTTCTTATCCTCGCTGACCTCTTTCATTTTCCCTTTGTCCATGCTGTAATAAGAAAACTGAGTAAAATACAAGGTTTTAAAAAGTTGTGCAATAGCAACTGAGCAGAATACAAGCTTTTAAATTGAACATAAAACAAAAACAACTAATTTTAGTACATAATACAAAACTGAGCAGAATACATCTCTATCTTTGGCTACTAGCATGTTCGCCAGCACCTACACTAATGCTTCTGTATGCAACAGGTGCTCAGTACAGTACAAAGGGGAAAAATAGTACAAGAAACTGACTTGTTCACAGCAACCTAACAGCAAACCATAGCAAACTCATTATAAAGACTCTCTGAGCTTCATAATCTTACCACATAGCATTTGCTATAGCATCTCTCTTTGTTTTCCATGCTAGACTTTCTCCTCGCTCTTCTCTTTACGACAATAATGGTCTCTGAATATCACGTGAGAACTCCCGATCCACCTCTCTCATGATATGGTCATTCAGATCAACGCTCTAAGAAAGTTGTGTAACACACAACACACAAGAGCAACCTTTACTTGAATATCGAATTCCTAAAATGGCTCCACATCCAACACACGAAATCACTTTTTAGCACCCCAGATGCTCTTTCTATGCCAATTCTCAAGGAAGAATGTTGTAAATTAAACAATTCCTTAGAATTCATTGGTGGGGAGCTCTCATCAAACTCTTTGAGATGATAACGAACTTTCTTATATGGAGGGAGGAAGCCTTTTCGAAGAGCATAACCAAATCTAGTAAAAAATAATTTCCTACAAAAATTCAACATTTTCATTAAGATCTTATGCACTATAATCGAATAAGGGAAAACTCTACGAAACACAAGGAATTTCTATGCATAGCTTCCAAAGCATGAAATCCTCTTGAGAATGCATCATTTAGAACTCTAGAATCATGTGCTGATCCTTCCCAACCAGCTAACACATATGTGAACTTGAGATCGTCAAAGGATATGGAGGCCAAGACATTTAGGATAAAGTACCTTTTCTATTCCTATACCTATCTTGATCTTCAATTGGAACAGATGCCCTTACATGAGTCTTATCTAAAGCTCCAATGCAATCCTCAAAACATGGATAAAATCTAGAGTTGTTCAAGATTTTGGAAGGGGTTAAGGAGCTAGGTGGGTGCATCAAATCAGGATATAATTTAAGATAGCTCCTAGAACTATGTGAAAATAGTTATGAATGGTCCAAGTAGAGCGAATAAACCTTCCCCGATCGCCTAAACCTCACATTGTGACCTATTAAGTGAAGAAACATTAGAACTTGCTCTCTCACACTCATATGCTTCGTGTTGACAAGAAGTGCCCTCCTTTCAAGCATCTCACACAATTCAAAAAAAGGACCACCCCTTATTCAAATCTGATTAAGCCAATGAGTATTGCCATAATAGAAAACGCTATTGATATAATTCTCTCGATCGACATCTCTATTGATAAAAGGCTGATGCGAGATTTGAGGAATCCTAGTTTCGTTATCGATGTCTCTATTATTATGGATCCTAAGCAAGGCCACTGTAGCTCCTAAAAGGGAAGCAGTAGCACCAATGACCACAGCTTCTTCCTCATTTAAATCATTGGCCATCTAGGTAACAGAAAAAAGGGATATATCAATGTTGAGATTACTACCAAAGAAAGTAAAGCAAGCTTGGCATGTATTTCCAAAGACAACAGTAACAACAAACAACAGAAAACAGCAGCACACAGTAAACAACAGGAAACGACAAACAAGAATAGGCCCAGTTTCATGACAGACAACACACAGCAGACATGAATTTTAAATTCAAGCAAATTTTTGGGCAAACTAGACACAACTGAACAACGATTCATCAAACACATAGGCCATATGCCAAACTGGCTTTCAGAGTGCAGAGACATTCATGTGGCCTGAAATAGATAGGGGAACATCTAGCCATGCCCTTTTGTTTCTTCCCCTGCTTCTGACGAAACATCAACAAATGAGGCATAAGAATGAGAAGGTGCGACTGGTACGCTAGTGGGAGAACAATATACAATTCAAC